>JAPFUP010000114.1:0-112745 GCA_030780425.1 Beauveria varroae
CCCCCCCTTCCCCCCCCCCCCCCCCCCCCCGCCTTCTCTCAGCGGTCGGCGCAATTGGAAATGTCGATGGAGACATGAGCTGAAACAAGATTGAAAATCCTCAGTTATTCTGATGAATGTACATGTACAGGTGAAATGTTACAGAAACAAGAGCCATCTAGATTTTTCTCAGTCTGTTCGCCAGAGTAGCCCCCATCTGGTGTCTGTAACCAAAAATGCCAAACAAGACAGCAAGACAATCAATCATGGACAGACTAGCGCATCTCGCTTTGGTCGCGCCAATTTACCACGACAATCGAGCACTGTCTGTGGGTGCGGGTATTTTGGTTTTTTCTTCTCTTCCTTGATGTCATCCAACTCTCATTATTCTCTGCAGTGTCAATGTGCGTGTTGCGACTGCTAGTCACGAGCAACTACCAAGACCAAGTGCAACTCTACGATGCATATTGTGTTTGAGAAATGCTCGAACAACGGTCCAGCATGGAGCATCATGGGGTTCTGAAAGACCGTGCGCAACGACACCGAGATACACCTCTTGATTGAGTTTCTTTTACTGATACTCAACATCTTGACCGAGCTGGGGCATGCTTGTCATGTTGCCCCTGGCTTGATGCAAAACCACTGACCAGCTGTCAAACACACCAGACGACGTCAATGTATGCTACGCATGACCATCTTTCTTCCTCTTTATCGCCGAATATCCCCCTCCCCCCCCAGAAACACTCAAGTCGCCAGGCGGTCCTTGCGCGGCGCGCGAGCGCAGACGGCAGCATGCTCTAATTCCTCTCTGCCCCCTTTTGGAATCACGTCGTGCGCCGCATGCAACGATGATCTGATGCCGCACCAGGGCATCCTTTTCGCATGGGCCTCGCTGTTGCTGCATGCAAAGAAGGGACTTGAGACTAGGCTGCTAACTGGGAAGCCGAAGATGTACGCTTGGCATGTCGTCGTGTCTGTCATTGACTGGGGGGATATGCAGGTGAGCGCTGAGCACGCACTTGACCGTCAATTTAGCAGTGGCTTTTTTACTCCCGCCTGGTCTTTCTTGTGTAATCAGTAGTCGTCGATGCGACCCAATGCAGCTCGCGGAAAATCATGATGTGTCTGCGACCAATTTTTGCCTAGTCAACGTGGTGTTAGCCAGGTTTCACAACACCATCAGAACTGGGCGGGCGGTCCATTCTATCGGTATGACCCGTGACAATCGGCTAGTATCTAGGTCAAACACTCTGCCGCCCTATGAAGCAACGTTTATCAGCAATACAGTTTGCACATGCAACATGACAATGAGCTTGAAAGACAGGCAGCTCTGTGCCGCGTGAAATCTTCAACGACCAGGCCGACGGAAGCTCACTCCTGATTCGATATGAGATAGGGCGGGATCGGCCTGTGCTGGCCTACGCATCGGCCATCTGCGACACGATAGGGTCGGCGAGCATCTTGCCTGGATCCAGCCAATCCTCGGAGGCCAACACGCCGTGATAGCTTTAGGGAATCGAATTGCTCTCCAAAACTATCATGGTAGAGTTTCATTCTTTCATTCTCCTTTTCTTTTCTGTATTGAAAGCAGCGCCATTTTTCGAGCATGGGCCGCTGGCGACCACTGGGAGAAGCGTGGCCATGTCGTTGAAAGCATTGGGCAAATGGCGCACCACCTTTTCCTGGTCGATGCCTTGCATCAATCGGCGAGGAGGGAGCAAGAGGGTGTGATCAGCATCACAGCGCCCTTTTCTGGTCTCCCTCTAGTGTAAATGCCGTGTGTCCGCTGAGCATAAAAGAGAGCTGTAACGACTAGCTTGCAGATGAGCTAGACCGTTAGTGTACAAGTAAATCCAGCAATGCAAGGCTTATTTGCCGGGTGATCATCACAGCCAGCCATTTCGCGATGCCTGCCATGACAGGCCCCAGTTCACTTGGTGGCCACGACAGCTGCATCGGGGCGGGAACAAGTGGCCAGAACCTTGCCTCGCAGACCATCATTATGACCGTCTCTTTTAAAGGATTATAAGCTCGGCATATTGCTCCAAGGTAGAGGCTTGAGCAAGGGTCTCGTTGACGGGCACCTCCATCACTTATTAGGTGGTTGTACATGAGCGGGCAGCACGGCGTATACGTATACGGACAATGCCTTGCTGCTTGATGGATGTGGCGCACCAGCAGATCAATACCGACCGCCTATTATATCTTGTATGGTAGCACTCTGCCCTTTCTTTCTTTTTTTCTTTTTGTGAATTGATGGCGCACAGCAAGCTGGGTTGGCGGGGTCGCCGGTCATTTCGAGGGAGGGGAACCAGTGAGCGATGGGCATTTCGGCCTAGCGCTGAATCGTGCGAATAAAAAGGCGAAGGCGAGCACGAATGGTCCATGGATGAGAGGATCAGAGAGCGAGAGAGAGAAAAAGAGGCTAAAGACGGATAGAGAAGCCATCAATCAGGTCCAAGGGGCGTGCGTGCGGCGTTTGCGGCTTCGTGTGGGAGGTGCGAGGTGGGAGCCTGGAGGTGGGATGTGGGTTTCCTGGCAACTGGCGACGCTGCTGCAGAGTGCCAGGCGTGTTTCATGTTTGCCGGGTCGTCTCATGCCCACTCAAAACCCCCCTCGGTCCAGCCACTCACTGCTCGTCTTTTCCATCCACGACCAGTCTTCCCCCTCTTTTCTTTTACTCAATCTCATTTTACTTTTCTGCAGTGTATATCAAAATCCTGGAGCTTTATTTATTTTTGGCATGATCATGTCCGCTTTTTTTCTTTTCCTTAGCCGGCTTCTCTTCAACGGTTGGTCGTTGGAGGGCACACCACCAAGTTGCAAGGGCATCAACGCTTGGGTGACTGACTTGCATCTCGACGGCTTTTCTGGGCACCGCTGCAGCTGTTGCTGCGCGTCGCTGATCAGTAATGGCGCCAGATTCGACGGCTCGTGTTAATAAATCAAGGCTCGCTGCTGCGTTGAATGGTGGGGATGCCCAGCAGTGGCCAAATGCCGAACAGAGTCATGCAGTTGGCCACGACAGCCCGCCGCCATTGATCTTGGGCCAACAAAACCGACACTCGCTCAGTCAGTCATGTCACTCATGTGTAGGTATTCGTAGACTAGTTGGAGGTCAATGAGGGATAGGCTTGTTTTGACCGTGCCGACTTGTTTCCCATTACTCCGCTGAATCTTGTTGGCCCGCAAGGCACGGCCGGATCTCGAGCAGGTCTGTGCAAATGACAGCCTTGAAACTATGGCATTTTCTGTGTCTGGTAGCACGACTGAGCAAAAGAAGAGGCTGGAGATGCTAACCACCCTCTGAGCTTCTCAATGTACCACAATGGAATAGTCTACTGTAGTCATCGTCTGAACTGGGCCAAGAACAGCATTGTGCGTGATCGTATCACATTGCAGGCCAGCCTGGTATTTACTTGCCAACGCCTGCAGGCGTGCAGCAAGGTCGCGCCGTTTGCGCCTTGTTCGCCACGTCATGGCTTGACTTGTTTCCTAGCCTTATTCTGGGGCAGTTCTGGCTGATATTTCCCCATTGACTGTCTTGTCCAACCGCAACGAGGCTGTCGTGGCCACGACTGCTAGCCGACTTTTACCAGTATTATTTTGAGAACTGTAGCCGCAACTAGCCTCGAAGAGGTCAAAGCACACCATCACCTCTTCCTCTGCTACACTGGTATCATACTTGGTATGGGGCAGCGTATTGAGTACGTGCGTGGTGGCGGAGATGCGAGAAGGCTGGCATGGACAAGGCGTGGTACCATGGCACACCGCCACCTTTTACTTAACCCAGTACGGAGTACAGTGGTGGCGAATATGTATGATACCTGCTGCTTGGCTTTTGGCCGAGCCTTGGCCTGTTCCGTGCCATCCATATACACACAATCAACGGCCGTGGGCTAGAGAGGAAGGAGCTGGCTCCCAACAGGAAACTGCTATTGGAATATACAATTGCCGCATTGTGTTGGGGGCCCTGTCGCAGCGTTTTCCGGCCTTTACTCGATAGGTGGTTTCAAAGTGCAGAACTGAGTAATGTCTTGATCCGCTACGAAGTCTGGACAAGTAGTAAATACCAAGTGAAAAGCTCCGAATCAAGCTACGAAGAGCTTCTCCAGAGCTGCCACAACTAGTCTATGGTATGGTATTCGCGTGGTAGGCCAGAGCTAGCAGAATCAGAGCCAGAGCTTTAGCTATAGGGAGCCATGATATATGTGCAATGCATAGGCCATGGCCGGATCACGGGCGCCGACTCGGTCATCAAGTGACTTACAGTCGCCACTCCCACACGGCGCTGGGTCCGGGACGGAGGTGCGTGGCTTGGTACCCTTTGCCAGTAGACATGGCGCCACCGACGACGACGCCCATCTGCAGGGGTCTGTAGCATAACTAGCCTTGGTCTAGACGACGGCATCTGCAAGTGCATAAATCCGGCTACGTTGATGCCTTGTGAAGGGAAGGCAAGGGAGCTGCAAAGACAACGGCAGACTGTGGGATGCATTGGCAAACTGGGCCTGGTGTTTACACTAAGCCACAGTTCAGCTAGTTTCTATGCAGACTCTATGGCGGAAGATGGCATGTAGCAATGGAATCATCTAAAATACAGATAGTAACCAGAATCGAAGATGAGAGAAGAAAAAGAAGAAAAAGAAGAAAAAGGAAAAGAGTGTTGTGATTCGTGACGCTTAGCTAGGGCATGTAAGCCAAAGAATCTCTATTGGTGGCATTGCAGCGACTATTTACCCTGCATCGCAGCTTGGCATCGTTATGTTGGTGGCGCGGGGCGCAGCAAGCGGTGCTACAAAAGCGCAGGTTCTGATTTGGCTGCAGGTATTACGAGACCGCTCGCTTGGAGAGCGGTCACGTCTTGTACGACCGCCTAACGAGAAACAGTGAACAAGAGCAAAAAAGACAAAAAGGCGGCGCTTTTTTCGGACACCAAACACACAGAGGTAGTACCATGCAAGCGCAAGAAGCGGTACCTGATGGGAATCATGGGCTTTGCTCGGTGCCGTTGTCGCACAGGACGCCCATCATGTTCGTTTGCGTGTGGCGCATGCTCGTCATCCAGCGAACACGGTCACGTCGTACATGGCCGATGGTGATACCCCTCGTTTCTACACTGTATTCATAGAGACGGGATTTTCGCCTCTCGCATTCTTTTTTCTGGGGCATCAACGTCTCACTTGACCAGACAGGCGCTCGCCAATTATGCCGACCGACGGTCGTGACATCCCTGCGCGTCTGCCAACCCCCCGGGTTTTGTCTTGTGAGCCTTGACTCTTAAGACAAAGATGGGCGATTCGTGCGAAAAAGGGCATTGATCAAGTACGTGCATGCATGTACTTTGTATGTGTGCATTGGTGGTTGTCCCCCCGGACCCCGACCTTGGTCTAAAACGACTGAGCGCATGTCAAGGCTGGCCATAGACCAAGAGAGAATTACAAGGGCATCTTTCCTTTCAGTCAGGTTTTCATAACAATGCAACATGGTGTTGTTGTGCCTCTCCCTTTGACTTGGATTGATTTGATCAAGACCATTGTTGTAAGACAAGACACCCGAGAGAGGAGGCAGAGACGAAAACACTTGCATCACAGTTGACCGACCGGCTTTATGGAGGTGGTCGAGGCGCGCTGCCACCTGCGTTCTGATCCTGGCTAGCACGACGACGCTCGGGACAACTTAACAGATCTTTTTGTCGGGGTAACAGAGGGGAAACTGAGCTTGGATTCTCTTGCAATCCAGCTACTACAAGAACAATGTGACATTCAGAAACCAGACGAGAGGCCGGTGCGGTCTGCACTGCTGCCACCTCTTCTATGAAATACGTATCTCGGTGTAATATGCAGACCGAGAAAAGGAAGAGGGATGTGGCTAAAATAATCGTAGCTTTGGATATATTGGGCGACAGGTATTCTAGACACGAGGTGCCCAGCTTCAGGTCTCGCTGACTTGCATGATCGATCCGGGGGAAAGAAGGAAAAAAAGAAAGCACAGCATTGCAACGTTTCCTTTTTGACTAGGTATTCCTGCACTTTATTCGATACCCTGGCTTCTTTTCTCCCGCCAACAACAACAATGATTACTCAACTATGTTGCTGCCAACAGTGTTACTTGGCCAAGACGACAGTTGCGTGGTTGTGCTCAGCAGCCCTTCCCCAGCTCGCCATCTACTAAATATTACTACTGAGTAGGTTCATCCAAGAGTATGAGCCGGGCCCACCAACAAGACAGAACAAAGAGTCAGTTGCTTTATGCCGGCTAGGCTGATGTAGTCGGTTTGAGGAAGAAAAAAAAAACGCGAGAAAAGAAGTTATTTGTAAAAATTACCAAGTTGGCTTTATACTCTGTTTTCTATTGTCGTCTGTTTTGTCTGTCTACCCGTTTGTGGGGAAGGAGGGGGGGCTTTTTTGCTTGTTGTTGAATGGTCACAGCGGCCCGGCAAGGCGATGATGCTCTGGGAAGAGAAGGAGAGAGTGGGAGAAAGAGAGAGAGAAGAGACACATCGTCAGCGGCGCCATGCCTACGAAATTCGCCGAGAAAAGAAAAAAAAAATTAGAGGGCCAAAAAAAAGAAGAAGCGCCAGAAATCCTCCCGACATCATGCAAGGCACAATGCACAATGGGCAGCGGCAGAGCTCGGCGGCTCGACTGGTCAGCAGCTGCTGGCACCGTTGGGTGTTGTTGCCCAGGCCGGCGGCTAGCAATGGATCACTTGCACCTTGTACAGCGTTACCCACGATCAATCAACCACTTTTTGGCTCTTCTTCTTCTTCTTTCCCTTTTCATTTTAATTTAAATTTTTATTCATTTATTTTGGCCGGCTCAACGACACGCCCCCCATTTTAGTCCGCCCGCCCCCCCTGGGACCTGGACCGTGGGCCTGGACGCACGCCCCCCGGCTTCGCACACGCACTGGCAAAAAAAATGGTTCCAGGCAATCTCCTGCGCTCTGGGGCCTTTTTTATCATTATTTTATTTTAATTTTTGTTAATTCTCCTCTTTCCACAGCTCCCGCTCTGGACTTTTGTGATGAATCAGTGATTGTGGATGTTGCACCGGAGAAGAGGTCCAGAATAGTTTAGTAGTGATGGCAGCTCTTCAGTGCCCAAGTCAGCCTCAAGAACGGACTACAGCAACGCGCAGCACCGTTTGGATACATACTTTTTGTACCTGAATAGTGCAGCCAAGACCCTCCACCCGCCACATTCGCACCTATTCTTTTGCTCTACAGTGCGTGAGTGAGTGCTCGAGTGACACAACAAATTTTATAATTTAGGTGCTTGAGTGAGTGCCGAGTGAAGTGCTGACTGAGCAACAACTGCCCTCTCTCGGCCGTCCCTGACTTGTGGACCAAAATACCTCCCGTCCTACGATTTTACCCAAGCAAACCAGGTACCCGCCCACACCATCTACCCACTCCCTCCCACTTTCTCTCGCTCTTTCAACTCCCAATGACTAGCACCGACTGGCTGGCCCGCCCACACCTTGCCCTTCCCGCCCGTCGCCCGCTTTTTTTTTTCGCCGGTGTTTCTTCGCTTCTCTTCTCAAATCTCTCTGGCGCCCATGAACCCGGCCCATGGCCCTTGTAGGAGCCCTTGCTTGACTGGCCCTCTGTCCTCCTCTCGCTCTCTCCCTCCGCTACCACTCTACCACGCTACCACGCTACCACACTACCACGCTGCCACTTCTACCACTGCCTATATCTCACCTCCCTCCCCCCACCCCCCTCTTGCTCTCCTTCCTCCATCTTGTTTCTTCACGGGCTTCCTTTGTTGCTCTCTCGCGTCTTCTCTTCAATTTTCCCCTTCAGGGCCCGGCTGTCCCCTTTACTTCATTACTTCTTTTTTCTTCTACCCTCTCTGTCGCCTTCGCCTTCGCCTTCGTCGTCCTCGCTGCAGCCCTCTAGCGCTAACATCGTCTTCCTCTCTGGCGCCCTTTCTAGTTCGTTCGATACAAGCTAGATTGCCTTTCCTAACGGCCTTCTTATCCAACCGTCGCGCCACAGACACGATTCTCCGACAGGCTTGACCGTTTCACTTCAACTTTCAATTCATTCACCTCGGCTTCATTTACACGCTTCACTCCCGTCGCCCGATACTGCGTCGATCGATTCCGCCTCTGTTCGCGCCGTCACCCCCCTAAGCCGCCACCCACGGAATCATCATCGCGTCACCTCCCAACAGTTTGCTTGAAGCAGTTGTTGGGCCGTCTCTTGTACTGCCTGTTGCATCTTCTCTGCATCACGACTTTTTTTTTCGGGCTGGTCTCGAAATTCACCTTCTCCTTTTTGTATTTGCGCCACTTCATCTCGGCTCTGGAAGCGCCCTCTCCTCACGGCCTAATCCTTGAGCGCTTAACCGCCAAAGCCACTACCGACCGGACTGTGTCCGATTTGCCTCAAAACAACTCGCTTTTCGACTTCTACGACGAACCGCCAAGACTGCGACGTGATTTTAAACGTGTTTCGCCTCCTTTCCATCCTTTCCAACCCTTGTTAGGCCCCTGCGCAACGGCCATAACAAATCAGCTATCTTGCGCAACATGTACTCACAACATCCCGGAATGGCAGCGCCTCAAAAACCTGAGACCTTCATGCTGAGCACGGAGGCTCAGCAGGCGCTCCCCCACGACGCACAAGTTGCCCTTCAGCAGGTCGACAACCGTACGTACCTTCGCACACCACGCCTCTCTCCTGACCGCTCACATCCTTTCTAGTGAAATACTTTCTCATCTCGGCCCCCGTCGACTGGCAACAAGACCAGTATATTCGCCGCTTCTTGCTTCCTACCGGCGAATACGTCTCTTGCGTTCTCTGGAACACCCTCTTTCACATCTCGGGTACCGATATTGTCCGCTGCCTGTCCTTCCGATTTCAGGCTTTCGGCCGTCCCGTAAAGAACTCCAAGAAGTTTGAAGAGGGCATCTTCTCCGATCTGCGAAACCTCAAGTCTGGCACCGACGCCTCTCTCGAGGAGCCCAAGAGCCAATTTCTCGACTTCCTCTACAAGAACAACTGTATTCGCACCCAAAAGAAGCAAAAGGTCTTTTACTGGTACAGCGTTCCTCATGACCGCCTCTTTCTCGATGCTCTTGAGCGCGATCTCAAGAGAGAAAAGATGGGCCAGGAAGCCACTACGGTCGCCGTCAGCGAGCCTGCTCTCTCCTTCCAGTACGATTCTTCACAGTCGCTCTACGAGCAGTTGACCAAGACACAGCAAGTCAACTCGTCGTCTTTCAACGCTCAGCACTCTACATTTACGCAGGGTCAGACTGCGTCTCCCGTCATCAAGGCCATGGATGCTATGCCTCCTCCCAACATGATGCCCCAGCCCATGGGCCATATGACCGATACCATGGACCCCATGGGTCACTATGACGCCGTTGCCATGGCCCCCGTTGCTCCTCCACAAGTCGCTGCTGTCAAGCGCGAGCCCGACTATAGTCGAGTCCAGTACAATCAAAACGGCATTCCTGTCCATGGCCACCAGCGCCATGCTTCGATGCCCGCCTACGGTCTCGAGTATTCCCCTGCCCCCTCGTTCGTATCTTCGCAGTACGATGACTACGGCAACCGCGGTTTGTCCTTTGAACCCATTACACCTCCTCAGCAGGCTCTTGGAGTCTCGGCTGAGCCCGCCTACATTGCCAACGAAGAGACTGGCCTCTACTCGGCCATCCCTGATCATCTTTCTGGTATGAACGGCCTGAACGGCATGGTTCAGCTCCCTCCGTCTACCATGGCCGGCCACCAGTTCAACCGCTCCTACGGCAGCAACAATGTTTACTCTGTGATTGAAGGCTCGCCTACTTACAAGCAGAGAAGACGCCGCTCCTCTATCCCCCCTGGCATGAATGCCATTGCCGCTCCTCCTCCAACAAACCCCAACGCTCCTCATAGACCTTCTGACCTCCGTCGATCTATTTCTGTTTCCGTTGGTCCCGTTGCCGAGGGCGAGGAGTCCGAGGACAACTCTCCTCCTGGTCTTTCTTTCAGCACTGCCATGTCTATGAACAAGCACAAGCCCTTGGATGACTTGTCAAGACACGGTACCCCTCTCTCGACTGTCGAGTCCAACTCGGGTCTAAACCCTCTTGCTCTCCAGCATAGTTTTGGAAGTGATGATATGTCTGGCAGCGGTTCTTTCCAAGAGCATCGTAGAGCGGTCTCTGGGCCTGCTGGAGTCATTCGTCGCGCTCGCTCTGCTACCGTCATGGAAGTCGGGCCCTATCCCCACAAGTCACACTCATGCCCCATTCCCACCTGCGGTCGCCTCTTCAAGCGTTTAGAGCACCTCAAGCGACACGTCCGTACCCATACCCAAGAGAAGCCTTATGTCTGCCCCCAGTGCAATAAGGCCTTCTCTCGCTCAGACAACCTGGCGCAACACAAGCGCACACACAGCCGCGAAGATGGCGCTGAAGGCTCTCTCAACCTCTCTGCTGAAGAGGAAGAAGAGTATTCTGGCGAAGAGCCCCTGGGGTCTCTCGGAGAGGCTTCTCCTTCATCAGAAATGGCTTACATTACCGGTTCTCTGCACGGCGAGGTCAGCCAAAGCGGCATGGCTCCCCCGTCATCCATGCCCACGTCGTCCTTCAACAGCCTGCAAACGCTAAGTATGCCCATGACGCTTAGCCAGCCATCGATGATATAACACGCCCGTGCCATCTTTACTTTCATGATTTCTTGTCCATCTATCCAGCAGCTATGAAGTAACGACTCAGCTTCATTTGCTTGCTTTACCACGTCACTTACACAAGTTTTTCTTTTCTTTTCTTTTACTTTTCTCCCCATTTATTTACCATGCTTCAATCTGCGCTTGATTTTTCGTATCCTTTCATGTTTAAATGTCTTTTCTTCTTTTTTTCTTTGGAAATTGAAACGTGTCGGCGGCTGATAGACAAAGACCTTGCTTGGGAAACCATCTGTACAGTATGCCTCGCTGAAGGGAGGCGCATCTGGATGCGGTAATGGAAAAAAGACCACAAGGCGCATTGTACATATATGTTGACTGCTTTCTTTCCTTTTTTCTTCTTCTTTAGCTAGCGAGGATTGCTCTTTGGGACGGCTGTTTGCTGCAATGCCATGTATACGGCTGTAATTGAAACCAATGCAAAATATCCATAGCTATATGTCCCGAGGAAGCATAATGTGATGCTCGACATTTATTAGCCTGTGTAATGATGTTTTACCGTTGTAAATGTGACTGCCTGTTGTAAATTGTAGTTTCCCTGCGCCTATCGTATATGCATCTTAAGTCTTGCGAACCTCTGGCCCCAATATGCCTTGTGTGTATTTCCACTATCGCCGACCTCGTCTCCCGAATGTATCTCTGCTCCCCTCGATCCTTCTCACGTCGCCCTCGCTGATCCGCAGCTCCGCGCCCCTCATACGCCCGACCCCCGGGCCATGCACATCCCTCTCCTGCCTCGCCCTGCTTCCCTTTTTCTTACCGCTACTGCTACCGCGCCTCTCCAAGATGATGCCATTCTCCTTGGCCTCGCGCCTGCGTCGCTCCTCGTGCATACGCGCCGCGGCCACGATGCCTTTGCGCATATTCATTGGCATCTTTTCCTGCTTCAGCACCGACGTCTTTGCCCCGAGCGCCTGCAGGCGGAGGTCGGTGGCTTTGAGCCGCGTGCGGCCCGAGGCAAACACCTTTGGCTCAGATGATAAGTTGCCGCCGTGCACGACGGACGAGGAAAAGACGGAGCGGGAGGCGGCGTTGTTGTGGGAAGGGGTGAGGAGGTGCGATTCGGAGAGGAGACGTCGGAGTTCGAGGTCCTGCGCAATGAGGGAGGGTGCGTCCTCGGGGAGGGCTTTGGCGGGCTTGGCGGAGGATGAGGAGGGTGTGTCGGTGTTGGTGGTTCGGGGGCCGGTGTGGTCAATGACTTTGGAAGACTGACAGCAAGAGATTAGAGCACTGCGTTACGGGGTGAGGAGGTTTGTGCGGTATGTGTAGCCTACCATGAATGCTTTGAGTTCTCTTTTGCTCATTTTGGGCTCTTTGGGCACCTGCGGTTTCGAGTGGTCAATGACCTGCACGGTTGGCGCCTCGTCCTCGTCCTCCTCGGCACCAGCCCCTCGCTCCTCCTCGTCGCTAGAGAACCCACCCCATTCGTCGCCGTCGCCATCCTCCTCCTCGTCGTTGGACCCGCCGTTGAGGTCCGAATCGACCGCGTCGTCATCTTCCTGTTCGCGCTGCGCCCGCGCCGCCTCGTCCTCGTCGCCGAGCGGCTCAAAGTGCGCCTCAAAGTGCCGCCGGAAAATGGCTTCGGCGTCGAGTGCAGAGACGTCGTTCGACGGCGCGTCGTTGCGCGATTTGCGCTTGCCGAGGACTGCCATTGCGTTGGAAGACAGGTGTAGAGTGTGCGGATGGATGGGAAATGGGCAAGGTGCTTGTGGTGTTGCGACACATCTGGGGGTGGTGGAAACTTTTTTTCTGGAACGTTTATCGATAGCGTTCGCGATTGGCACCCCACCAAAGGCTGTGCTTCATAAAAGCTGCAACGACTTGACCGAGCACATTTTTTATGGTAATAATTGATTTGATGTATTTTGAGCTTCTGATTTGTATTCACGCCCGTCTGTCTGACATTTCATGAGAGAGTTGTGGTGGCTTGGCAGTCTGTCCTGCATCAGGTGCTATTCATACAGCACCTGTTCTCGATGACAGAGCCCTTGACTTGCTTTGTTAACTAAAGAATGTATTCTAGCAAGTCCAGCCGAGATTTCCGCGTTCAGCGAAGTAATGCAATGACGCTTTCCGCTGTGAATGTCAGCCCTTTGGGTACTTGCCACGCGCCCTCGCCAGCTGCAGCATCAGCATGCGCAGATGGCTCGCTCAGTATCTCGTGGGCGACGCGGCACAGACCTCTGCGGTCCGGATGAGATGGGAAGTTGTGTTGGAGAGAAAAGAAAAAGACCACTGGCGAGTCTCTATTCCCGTTCCGCTTGTTCACGTCCGTCCAGACATCCGCGCCCGCCGCGAGTCCTCCTCGCGAATCGCCTGGCTGCGCGCCAAAAAGTCTTGCTTCGCCGCGTACGAGTGTTTCGACCGTCCCGCGAGCGCCAGCTCGTCTTGGATTCCCTCCTTGTCCACGTAGCCCGCCCAGTCCATGCGGCTCTTCTCTACCGTCGTGAGCTTCTTGGCGGCCTGCAGCTCCTTGGCGGCTTGCAGCCGCGCCGCCATGCCCAAGTTGAGGTCGAGCCGGCGCGCGGCGCCGTCGCCGCCGACAAGTACGGGCTCAAACGCGGAGCGAAAGGCCTTGCGCGTCGCGCGCTTAGGCGGTGACGCTTCAGCGGCGGTGGCGGCGGCCTGACCTTCCTCAGAGGCAAGGTACAGCTTGGCCTCTGCGGAGTCACGCGCGACCATCTTCTCTTCGGTGTGCACCTTGCCGGCAAAGTTGTAGGTGCGCTTGATTTTGATCGTTTCGGATGGCTCGACTTTATTTTCGACTTCCGGGACGTTTTCGGTGGCTTTCAAATCGCTGGAAGTTGTTTCTTTGGTCGTTTCGGGGATGATGGGTTGACCGGAGAGCATCTGCTTCCAGATGGCATCGACATCGACCGTCACCGGATCTGTGTTTGGCGCATATCGTCGCTCTTCCTTTCTATGGACATAAATCAGTCGAGTCTCTCTGCGAATTCACTTGAATACCTACTCTGCCGCCCTTTGTGCTCTAGTTTTGATTAAACCACCATCGCCGCCCTCGTCGTCTGCATTCTTCGCTTTCTTCAACCTCTTCTTGCCCTTGGTGATGATAGCCTCATCTCCTGAATTCTCGTAGACAACATCATATTCCGCGGCGGCGGCAGCATCGGCATTATCCTTGCTTGGCTTTTTCCGTTTTCGCCCTTCATCGTCCTCGTCGTTCTCGTCGTCCGAGGATACCACATTAGGTTCGCCATCGGGCGCAAAGTCGGAGTCGTTGGCTGAGTCGTACTGCTCGTCTTCTTCCTCCATGAGAGTATCGGTAGCCATACTCAACAGCTAAATCTGGGAGACCTGCCAGTTAAAAGTGCGAAAGAGCGCTGCGGTCGCGAGTCGCGTGAAGGATGCGAGTTCAATGTGCTAATTAGACCCAGAACTCGTTTGCTTGCCGGGTTCCACCCACCACCTAAACGGGTTTCCAGGCTACGGTGCCTGATCCAGGCCGCCGCTACGGCACATCCGACCACTTTATCTCCTTCACAACTTCTCGCCACAGACAGCTTGTTCTTTTTCTCCCCTCACTTGCTGCGTGCTTTTCATCGCTGTCCAACGAATCGCCGCCGCCATTATGTCGAGCGAGGAATTCGAGGTCGAGATCCCGGAACTGGCAGCGGATGATCCCATGCGAGCATTCCTGCCAGCGGCATTTGGAAAAAAGGATAAAGCGACAAATATCGCGGCGCAAATCGACAAGAGCCGCAGGGTGGTTACAAATCCTACGGCCTCGCATCAGCAGACAAAAAAGGGGGCCAACTCTAGTTCAGACGACAGCGATAGCGACAGCGACAGCGATTCTGATGATGGCGACGAATATCCAGTCTCTCATGAGATGGTGATTGCAACGGCTAGCCGTGCTGTAACCACCGTATCTCTCGATCCCTCTGGCGGTCGATTGGCGACGGGATCGACCGACTGTACCGTGAAACTCCATGATTTCTCGTCCATGACACCCACAACAATCCGTGCCTTTCGTACAACAGATCCATTTGAAGCCAAGGTTGCAGACAATGCAGAGTCGCACCCCATTCACCACATTGAGTTCAATCCACAAGCCGGCAGCGCTCTTCTTTGCATCTCGGCGCATCCGCAAGCCAAGATTTTGTCTCGCGACGGCGAAGTTCTGACTACATTCGTCAAGGGCGACATGTACCTGCGAGATATGCACAACACAAAAGGCCATATCTCGGAAATTACTAGCGGTACATGGCATCCTACGGATAGAAATCAGCTTGTTACAGCGGGCACGGACAGTACTTTACGAATTTGGGACATCGATTATAAGCGATCGCAGAAGCAAGTCGTCGTATTCAAATCAAAAGCAGCAGGCTCAGCTGGACGGTCGAAACTGACGGCCGTTGCGTGGGGAGCATCGGCACAAGGTGGCAGCAATGTTCTGATTGGAGCTGCATTGGACGGAACGCTGGTCATGTACGGTGGCAATGGGCCATTCTCAAGGCCGGCTGGAGAAATCTCCGAAGCGCACAAGCCGCAGACATGGACCGGAGGCATCGATATCTCTGGCGACGGACGTATGGTGGTCACACGAGGAGGGGACGATCTGATCAAATTGTGGGATACGAGAAAATTTACGAAGCCATTGGTAACGGTGTCACATCCGTCTACCTCGAATGCTCATCCGACAAGCAATATTCGTTATGCGCCTAACTCGACTAGCATCATCACAGGCTCCGCCACAGGACATTTGCACATTCTGAATCCTGGGAATCTACGGCCCGAACACGTCACACCTATTACGCCCGGATCACCTCTTATTACTGTGGATTGGCATCCTAAGATTAACCAGATTATTACAGGGTCCGCAAACGCGGAGACGCATGTTCTTTATAATCCAGACAAGTCGACAAGAGGAGCGGTGGAAGTCATGTCACGCGCCCCGAAGAAGCGACATATCGATGATAACTCTGCATTGACTACAGACCAGTCGATGGGCATGTCGGGCGATGCCATTATTATACCAGGCGCGGTGCCGAAGAAGAGCGGCACAGTCGGGGGCAGCTCAAAGGACCCACGCCGTCCACACGTACCGCAGCAGACACCTTTCCAGCGCAGCCAACCGGATGAGAAACACGTTGCGGAGAGCATACCGCTCGCGCAAATGCTTCACGAAGACCCTCGCGAAGCTTTGTTGAAGTATGCTGACAAGGCCAAGAATGATCCCATGTTTACCAAGGCCTGGAGTAAGACGCAACCAGAGACGCAGTATGCGAACATTAGTGATGAGGAAGAGGATGGCCGCGACAAGAAGAGGACCAAAAGGTGAAGAGGAAGCGAGATCAAGGTATACCTAAAAGCGCGCGACGAGCTGACATGAATGAGTCGCCGGATGTCGCATTACTGAGACGCCCGATCTGTCGTATAGCGCCAACTTTCGTAATAAGACGAGGAGACGTGGGTCGGCATATTTGCAGCCCATCTACATCAGGACAACACTGTCGCTACTTGGACCTGCCAGCAAAGTGACGACGTCCGTTACCGACCCTAATGTCAGGTACAAAGCTACACACTGGCACAAAGGTACACAAGTTGACGAGGCTACGTTGGAGCTCAAATGTGTTCCAAAATAGATCACGTGCTAGATGAGCTTATCTAATCCAAATTTTTTCTGTCCTCGGCAACCTGAGGCTGGGGCAAGTGGCACAGGATTTGGCCTGCGCATGGGCCGTGCTGAGAAATACTGTGGCTAGTGGCTGCACGAGGGCACCAGCCATCACGCCCCAACTCTGTGTCCTGTGTCTTCACCACCTCCCCATCATCAACCAGCGAGCGCGCGCATCCAAAAAATCGCCAGGTCCGTCGCAAACCATCGGCGTCCATCTCAGAATTCCCGGCTCCGTCGTGTTTCACGCGATTTAAACGCCGCCAGCGCTCGTGGCACCGTCCCCGACGCGCCGCATCGCTATTTCCACACTTTTCTTCCTTCTCTTGCTCTGGAAATCCCCCTTTGCTCGACGTTTTCGTCCGCCACGCCACGCGGTAGCCCATCATCAAAAACCCAGAGCTCCAGCATCCCTGCCGCGCCCAACCCTTTACCATCCCCTTCACGCACCCTACCTATGCACCGTGGCAGTCGCCTCTAGATTTTCCTTCCTCGCCACGCCCAGCGCACCCTCATTGTCCCCAACGCGCGCTTTGCCCTGCCCTTCTTTTTTTGCAGCCCTCTGCCGCGCCCGCCCACTACCGCGACACCGACGCACCTTGGCTCGCGACCTTCCTTTGCGACACGAGCTACAACGCCTCTGCCCGTCTCGATATGCAATAGATATAGAAGCGCAATCTATCAGCATCCGTTACCGTTCATAACAAACGCGTGTCTTTGCTAATCTCGCAAATATGGCGTCTGTGCAAGCACCTCCTGGTGTCCAGCAACACCCAGGGGGTCCTATGCCTACCGGCGCAACAAAGCAGCAGGCTGAAGAAGTCTTTCGGGTATGCTTCCCAACGCGTTTCTCGTCGTTCTCACCGCGGGGAATGCCCCTGCCGCCTCAATTGACTCATCGCTAATCATGTTCACAGAAACTCAAGCAAATGAAGGACCAGGGTGTTCCCACGTCCGACCCTGAGTACATCAAAGCACACCAATTCCTCACGAGTTTTCAACAACAACACAACATGCGCCGCACTCAGCAGCAGATGATGCAACAACACCAGCAGCAGATGCAAAGCATGCCCAACGGCGCTGCCAACGGTGCTCAGGCCCAGCGTTCCCAACAAGGGACGCCGCAGCCCGGACAACCTGTGCTCAACACTTCAGGTATCACTGCGGCGGCGGTTCCTAACGCTGTGGCCACGCCGACTGCTGGCGCTTCACCCGCCGCTGGCGCATCCAATCTCTTCAGTCAGCAGCAGCTTGCCCTTCTCAGGCAGCAAATTCATGCGTTCAAGTTGCTTGGCAAAAATGCTGGCGTTTCTATGCAGCTGCAGCAAGCAATTTTCAATCAGCGCTTGCGTCGGCAGGCTATTATGGCTGATTCTCCAGTCTCTACCCCAACCAAGGGCCCTGCTGCTGACAATAAGGATGCTCCCAATGGTGGTGAGGTGGCTGTCCAAGATGAGGCAGACCGAATGCCGAAGCAGCACGTTTATAAGGCGATAAAGTCACCTTACGGCACCAACATGGTCCGCCCATCCATCAACTATTTTGACCACACCCAGCGCAAGAACCGTTGGTTTATTCCTGGCATCTTCCCCACCGGTATCGATGCTGAGCACCTGCGATACGAACACGAAGTTGTTGTATTCAACCGCATGAGCCAGCGCTACGCGGAGCTGAAGAACATGCCCGCCAACATTGGCCACGTTGATGCTACCGACGACAACCTTGAGGTCCACGACGATCTCAAGAGACGCGCCATCATTGAGATGAAGAAGTTGGCACTGTATTCTAAACAGCGCCAACTCCGTGAAAAGGTTGGCCGGCAGATGTTGCACTATGACAATCTGGCAATGACGACAAATCGTTCCAACTACCGCCGCATGAAGAAGCAGAACGTTCGCGAGGCTCGTATCACCGAGAAGTTGGAGAAGCAACAGCGCGACGCTCGCGAGAACCGCGAGAAAAAGAAGCACTCAGACTTTCTGCGTGCCATCTACAACCACCGCGCCGAGATTCACGAAACTGCCAGTGCCCAGCGCACCAAATTCCACAAGCTCAGCCGTCTCATGTACTCTCAGCACTTCAACATCGAGAAGGAAGAACAGAAGCGTGTCGAGCGTACCGCCAAGCAGCGTCTCCAAGCTCTCAAGGCCAACGATGAAGAGGCCTATCTCAAACTGCTCGACCAAGCCAAAGATACTCGTATCACGCACTTGCTGCGCCAAACCGATGGTTTCCTGCATCAGCTTGCCTCGTCCGTCAAGGCACAACAAAGACAGGCTGCCGAGCGCTACGGTGACGATTCCGAGCAGTTTGCAGCCGAAGAATCTGAATCTGAGCCTGAAGAGGAGGATGAAGAGACAGGCGGCAAGAAGATTGACTACTATGCTGTTGCTCACAGAATTCGTGAGGAAGTTACTGAGCAGGCCAACATGCTGATTGGTGGCAAGCTCAAGGAGTACCAGGTCAAGGGTCTTCAATGGATGATCTCACTCTACAACAATAACCTGAACGGTATTCTCGCAGACGAAATGGGTCTCGGAAAGACCATTCAGACTATCAGTCTGATTACATATCTCATTGAGCGCAAACAACAGAGCGGACCATATCTCGTCATTGTCCCTCTGAGTACCCTCACCAACTGGAACCTCGAGTTCGAGAAGTGGGCGCCCGGCATCAGCCGCATTGTTTACAAGGGTCCTCCTAATGCTCGTAAGCAGCAGCAGGAAAAGATTCGCCAGGGTCGTTTCCAAGTTCTTTTGACCACATACGAATACATAATCAAGGATCGACCAATCCTGAGCAAGATCAAATGGTTCCACATGATCATTGATGAAGGCCATCGCATGAAGAACAGCAACTCGAAGCTGAGTGCAACCATCCAGCAGTACTACAACACCCGTTTCCGCCTTATTCTTACTGGTACTCCGCTGCAGAATAACCTTTCTGAACTCTGGGCAATGCTCAATTTTGTCTTGCCAAACATCTTCAAGTCTGCTACGACATTCGATGAATGGTTCAACACTCCCTTTGCCAATACTGGTGGACAAGACAAGATTGAACTTACAGAAGAAGAGCAAATTTTGGTCATTCGTCGCCTACACAAGGTGCTGCGACCATTCCTTCTGCGCCGTCTCAAAAAGGATGTCGAAAAGGATCTTCCTGACAAGACCGAAAAGGTCATCAAGTGCAAGTTCTCGTCTCTACAATCGAAGCTGTACAAGCAAATGGTTACCCACAACAAGATTGCCGTGGGCGACGGCAAAGGTGGAAAGACGGGCGCGCGTGGTCTCAGCAACATGATTATGCAGTTGCGTAAGCTTTGCAACCATCCGTTCGTTTTTAGCGAAGTTGAGAATGTCATGAATCCCCTCAGCATCAGCAACGATATTCTGTGGCGAACGGCAGGCAAATTTGAGCTTCTGGATCGGATCCTGCCAAAGTACCAGGCAACTGGCCATCGTGTACTCATGTTCTTCCAGATGACTGCCATTATGGACATCATGGAGGACTATCTCCGCTACCGTCGCATGGAGTATCTCCGTCTCGACGGTACTACCAAGTCTGACGAGCGTTCGGATCTGTTGCACGATTTCAACGCTCCTGATTCGAAGTACTTTGTTTTCTTGCTTTCCACCCGTGCCGGTGGTCTCGGCCTGAATCTGCAGACAGCCGATACTGTCATCATCTACGACTCCGATTGGAATCCTCATCAAGATTTGCAGGCCCAGGATCGTGCCCATCGTATTGGCCAGAAGAACGAAGTCAGAATTCTTCGTCTGATCAGTTCCAACTCGGTTGAAGAGAAGATCCTCGAGCGTGCTCGCTTCAAGTTGGATATGGATGGCAAGGTCATTCAGGCCGGTCGTTTTGATAACAAATCCTCAGAAACTGACCGAGATGCCATGCTTCGAACTCTATTGGAAACAGCTGATATGGCTGAATCTGGCGAGCAAGAAGAGATGGAAGACGACGAGCTGAATATGCTTCTGGCACGTAGCGATGAAGAGATCGTAAAGTTCCAGGCCATTGACGAGCAACGCGCAAGAGAATCTCCGTACGGCGGCTCCAAGGGCAAGCCCAGACTAATGGGTGAGGACGAGTTGCCCGAGATCTACCTGAGCGAGGGCAACCCTGCTCCTGACGAGACAGAGGATCTTGTTCTTGGCCGTGGTGCTCGTGAGCGAACCAAGGTCAAGTATGACGATGGCCTCACTGAGGAGCAGTGGCTCATGGCTGTTGATGATGATGAAGATTCACCAGAGGCAGCGGCACAGCGCAAGCAGGCTCGCAAAGACAAGCGCGAGTCTAAACAGAAGAAATCGGGGATGGACGACTCTCCTGCCGCTAGTCGCGCTAGCACAGAAGAGATCGAGACACCCAAAAAGCGTGGTCGCAAGCCCGGTAGCAAAAACGAGAAGCGCAAGGCTGAAGACGGAGACGATGAGCCGCCTACTAAGAAACGTCGTGGCCCTCAAGGACGGCCTAGCAAGGGAAGCGCGAACGAGTCTCGTCTGAATCCTCAGCAGCGGCAGCTGCTGCAAAAGTGTCTACGATCTCTCTACGACGCCTTGATGGCTCTCGAGGTTGACGATATTGAACCGCCTGCCGAGGATGACGAATCTGACGCTGGCAAACGCCTCATTATTGGGCCCTTCATTAAGCTGCCACATAAGCGCGACTATGCCGATTACTACCTCATCATTACGAATCCCATCTGTATGAACCAAATTCAGACGCGCATCAAGAAGGAAGAGTACAACGCTCTCAGCGATCTGAAAAAGGACTTTGACCTCATGATTCGCAACTGTCAAACGTACAATGAAGACGGTAGCATTCTGTATCAGGATGCCAAGACCATGGCTGAGTTTTTCGCGGCAAAGTATCAAGAGCAGATGGAGACGTTCCCTGCACTGCAGGAACTTGAAGAGGGCGGCAAAGCTAGTTCTGTTGCTCCCTCAGCTGCCGAAAGCACGCCACAGCCGAGCGGCACTCGCATCAAGATCATCACAAATAGCGCGCGGGAGGCTAATGGGACGCGACCCGCTGGCCAGAGCGACGAGGAATAATGACAGTTGAGGAAAGCAAACGAAGTAAAAAACAGCGCGGTGTATTATTGAACACGAGCCAAGGAAAAATGGAGGGATGTTTCGTAT
This sequence comes from Beauveria varroae, assembly GCA_030780425.1. Lineage (NCBI taxonomy): Eukaryota > Fungi > Ascomycota > Sordariomycetes > Hypocreales > Cordycipitaceae > Beauveria > Beauveria varroae. The sequence goes on from JAPFUP010000114.1 coordinate 21,461, forward strand.
CCCTCGGCGGCGCAATACTGGCAAGGTTGACCTGGATTTTGGCCACGGCGATATAATTATCGCACGACTGGATTTGTTCATATCTGTTTCGGCGTTTTGGGGATGCCACTTTTTTTCTTGCGTGGTGCAAACATTCATGTACTGCAAGATGCGAGGAAAGGTCGAAGAGAGGTCGTCGAGTGTGAAATTGCAGACGGGGAGTAAACTGAGGGAGCTTTGCGATCACGGATATATACTAACGGGGTTTGTGAGGCTGCCTTTACGGGTTTTGTTTAGATTAGGAGACAAATGTACTGTAATAGACGCTTCAAAGTCATTATTTGTGTCGTCACTTTGATGATGGTGAAGCGCCTTGTGGTATTGAGATGATAATTTTCAAGCGTGACAAGTAAACTCGAAGCACCTCTGGAATGGCTGAATGGGTGGAACCCATGGACGCTAATAAGCCACTGTAACGGCTCGGCTCCAGCATCTTGGTTTCGGCAACCCATCAGTGTTTCTACAAGCTTTGGCCGAAAGCAAAGGCACGAGGCGCGATGGCTAGGAAGACGCTCGTCTTGTGCTTTATCCACGGCTTCCGAGTATGTTTGCATGTAAACGTTGGCCCTCGCGGCACGCTCCTTCATCGGCGAAGTGGGTGGCGGCGGGATGACACTTTGCGGTTTGCAAGCTAATCGAGACTCTCTGCCAGGGTGGCAACTTTACGTTTGGACAAGATTATCGGTTTACGGAGCACCTGCGGGACATGGTCGCCAAGGAGCTGCCCAAGATTGACGTCAAGGTTCTGGTCTATCCCAAATATGAGACGCGCGGAGACCTTGGCGAGTGCGTCATGCGCTTCCGCACGTGGTGAGTGATCTGAAGCCGTTTGGCGCATGCGACTCTGGACCAGAAGTCGCACAATATGGAAGCCAGCCACGGGTTTGGTACTGACCCCTCAAATCAAACAGGCTGGAAGAAAAAGTGATTGACTTGGAAGTCGCGGCGGGCACGCCGTCGCCCACCATCGCCCCATCAGTCCGGACCATTCTCGTTGGCCACTCCATGGGCGGCATCATGGCCGTCGAGTCGGTGCTGGGGATCGCCTCGGAACAACCCATCTATTCCGAGGACGGCATCCAAAAGTCGGAGATTTCCAACTTTAGCAGCCTGCTGTTTCCCTACGTGCAGGGCGTGCTGGCTTTTGACACGCCCTTTCTCGGCATCTCGCCCGGCGTCGTGGCGCACGGTGCCGAGGGCCACTACCAGGCCGCATCCGCCACCATTGCCCAGCTGAGCGGCCTAGGCGCCAGTCTCTGGGGCGCGAAGCAAACGACGAAATTCTCGTCATCGAGAGCCATTGGCGCGCCCGCGCAGCAGCAGCAGCAGAAGCAAGGCGGCGGCAGCGGCGGATGGCCGGCGTGGGGCAAGGCGGCCATGATGGTCGGGGCTGCGGGTGCGGTGGCGGCGGGCGGGGCCGCGGCATGGCTCAACCGCGAGCAAATCGGCGAGAGCTTCTCGTCGGTGACGTCGCATCTCGAGTTTGTGGGGTGCCTGGCGCGCGCCGAGGAGCTCAAGAAGCGCGTGCGGTGCATGGTGCAGCTGAGCGGCGAGATGCGGCTCGGGTTCGCGAACCTGTACACGAGGCTGGGCAAGGCGGCGGCGCCGAAGCAGACGAGCGTTGTGGGAACGGTCATGGGCAAGGACCGCACGTTTTGCAACGTGCCGACGGCCATGCCGGCGGGCGAGTGGAAGCCGGCGGTGAATGACAAAGCGACGGACGAGATTGGCGCGCATACAGGTATGTTTTGACGAGTGAGGAAGTGTAAAGTTGGTCTGCAGAGCGCTAATCGCAAGAAAATGGGTTGGCAGCCATGTTTGAGGAGGATGAGAATCCAGGCTACGACACATTGCTGATTGATGCGGCGGCGCGTATCACGAGCTGGCTACACAATGACTGGTACGAGAGCAGCATGGAAGAGATACCCCAGTCGGATCAGGCGACTCCGGCATAGCATCAGCACGTGGCTGGCCAGAGTTTGTGGACTCTGAGTGTTTATTATACAGGCCTCGGTTGTCATTACTATCGGGCTTTCAACTATATTTCTTCGTACTTGTACAGCGTGGAACGGCTCGATTTGCGTGCCGATATTCTTGGGCATCGTCGTCGATTATTGGGTCTTCTTGACGCTCTGCGCACCACCAAAGACCTTGGATCGCTGCTTCATCATGTACGTGTACAAAATGTAGGATCCTATTGAAGCGAAATCGATCAGCAGTGTCCTCACCCGTCAAGAATCTCCGCGAGGCAGAAAACGGAAGCTTACCAGGAACATAGATGGCGAGAATGGCGTAGAGAATGTACTTTTCCAGGCCTGGCAGAAACTTGGAGGTGATGAAGATGAGGGAGCACTCGGAAAAGATGCCGAGCGGGTAGAGGACGAAAAAGGTGTTGTAGCGCAAAAAGGTCAGGAACCAGGGCTGGAGGCCGACCAGGCTGGTGGCAAAGTATGAGTAGCGGATGACCTCGGTGACGGACCAGGCAAAGAGCATGGAGGCGTAAGAGGGCGCCTGGGTGACGAAGGGATAAGGGTAGGTGATGGCCCAGACGAGGAGCAGACGTGACATGACCTGCATGATGGTGGTGGCGACGGGCGCGCGGACGATACCTAGGAAGAAGCAGCAAGTTAGCATCTCGCAAAGCGAGGGGGAACTGGGTTCTCGAGCTTGGTTGTTGCGTGGGCTCGCGTTAGTGAGTTGGACAAGGAAAACACGCACCGAAAAGAGAGTGCAGAATCTCGAGGCACGCGGCCGTCTGCGTCCAGCGCGTCCACTCGCCGACCTCAAAGTACGTGTAGGCGAAGCCAAAGTTGACGCAGGTCAGGACGGTGCGGTACAGGACCACGGACCAGGCGGCGGCGGACACGGCATTGTAGAGCACGAGATAGCCCGTTCGGAGAGGCGACGAAGAAGCCATGACGAATGGCAATTGAGGGCAACGGCGCGGTCCGTGGAGTTGGAGGGGCTTGGACGTGAACGACGGTGGTGCTGTTGAAGAAGAAGAGACGGACGACGAGGGAAGAGCTCGAGCTAAATCTGGGTGTGGGACAGGAGATGATAGTTGGGGGTACTTTTTGTTGGCCTCGGCTGAGGTGCTGGGCAGAGAGAGGGGCCTGCTCCTCCAACCGCATTAGATTGAACCGAGAAATGATAAAATATTCCACCTTTTATCTTTTATTTTTTATGTGATTATGTACTTTGCTGCTTCTCCGATGATTTCTGTCAACAGATAGTGAACGTGTGAAGCTACCAGCATCAACTTCCTCTTTTCGCACATCCGTCTCAAAATCGATGCCCCCCTTCAACATGGCAGACAGAATTACTCTTCTTCGCAATTACAAACCGTCTCACTACAAGCTCTCTCTGAAAGACTTGGACTTTCAAGCATGGACGTATCAAGGTACCGTCAGGCAAGTCTGGCCATGCCGTCTATACCGGACGGCATCGCTAACCTCTCTGTAGCATTAATTTAGAAATTACGCATACAACAGCCAGTATTGTTCTGAATGCAGAGGACCTCAAAATCGTTCATTCGGAACTTCATGACAGCAATAGCCAGGCGCCTCGGGTTCTGCAGTCGACTGCCTGCTTTCAAAATGACGACGCTGTGACAATCTCGTTTGACGAAGAGCTTCTCATCGCCAGGTCCTACAAACTGGTCATCAAGTACAAGGGTCTTCTCAACGCACAGTCGATGGGATTCTACCGCGCGCAATACAAGGCGCTCTCCGAGCCACCCGTCTCGGTCGCGCGGGGCGAAAATGGCTCGCCTTACATTGTGTGTACGCAGTTTCAGCCCATTGGCGCGCGCCGCGCATTTCCATGCTTTGACGAGCCCAACATGAAGGCCACCTTTTGTCTCGACATTGAGCTGCCAGCCGACCAGACGACCGTTAGCAACATGCCCGTCGCGACGATGGAAGAGACCACCAAAGGCCGCAAGCGAGTGAGCTTTGAGACGACGCCCGTCATGAGCACCTACCTGCTTGCTTGGGCCGTCGGAGATCTAAAGTATATTGAAACCTGGACAGCGCACGAGTATCGCGGCAGCAAGATCCCTGTGCGATTTTACGCGACGGCCGGCCTAGAGCAGCAGGGCCGCTTTGCGATTGAAGAGGCGGCCAAAGTGATAGACTTTTTCTCAAAGACGTTTGATATCGAGTACCCGCTGGCAAAGATGGACCTTCTTGCCATTCCCGAGTTTTCTTTTGGAGCGATGGAGAACTGGGGCCTCATTACCGGCAAAGCTAATATTGTGAGCGCTCATCTTTTGAGCATAGGTCAACAAGCTAACATTGTTCGCTAGTTAATCTTTGACGAAAAGACGAGCGCGTCAACCAAAAAAGAGCTGATATCATCCATTGTTTCCCACGAAGTAGCCCACCAGTGGTTCGGCAACCTGGTAACCATGGACTGGTGGGATGAGCTCTGGCTGAATGAGGGTTTCGCAACCTGGGCTGGCAACTACGCTGTCAATCATCTGCATCCTGACTGGAATATCTGGGAACAATTCATGAGCGAGGGCATGGAGGGCGCTCTGATACGGGATGCCATGCGGTCCTCGCACCCCATCCTGGTAGACGTTCCAGACGCGCGCAACGTGCACGAAGTATTTGACCAGATCAGCTACCAAAAGAGCTGCGCGGTGATCAACATGCTGGCGAACCACATGGGCGTGGGCACGTTCCTGTCCGGCGTGTCCAGCTACCTGAAGCAAAACAGGCACGGAAACGCCACGGCTGAGCATCTTTGGCGGGCTTTGGGCGAGGCCTCGGGCGACGACATTGTCGCCAACATTAAGCCGTGGATCGAAAAGACGGGACATCCAGTACTGACCGTCACACAAGAGGCTGGCCAGCTGACCCTGAGGCAGTCTCGCTTTCTCGCCGTTGACGACATGAAGCCCGAAGAAGACGAGACGGTTTGGTGGATTCCGCTTGGGCTTCGAAGCTTTGCTGAAAAGGAGGCGCCGATTATGAATTTGTCACTTTCAGAGAAGAACATGACGATGACCGCTCCAGACCAACTGTACTTGTTAAACGGCTCTGGCACGGGCTTCTACCGCGTCGAGTACCCTCAAGACCACCTGACGAAACTCGACCAGAAGCAGGACGAAATGAGCGCCGTAGAAAAGATTACAATTCTCAATTCAGCATCGGCGTTGGCATTCTCTGGCTCCGGGTCCTCGGTGGCGCTGCTGGGGTTCATGCAAGCCTTTGCCGACGAGACGAACCCGCAAGTATGGCTCAGAATGCTGCGCGACTTTTCGCGGCTCGGGCAACGCTTCAACAATGACGCGGAGATTTACCCGGGCATCCAAGCCCTAACAAGGTCGGTCATTGGCAGAATGGTGCAGGATCTCGGTTGGGAGCCGGCCGCAGGGGAGTCGCATCTGCGGGCGGAGCTTCGACGGAGCATCTTGGAAGCGGCATTTCTCTGCGAAAGCCCCAGGTACGTTGGGAGCATTGCCTAGATCACTCATGAGCCGGTTTCTAATAGATTCTCCAGCGTCAAAGAAGCTGCTCTGCAGAAGAACATGATATATGCCGCAGATCCGGATAAGCTCACCATTGATCCCTCACTACTATATCTTGTATGGGCCGCCGGTGCCAAGGCCTCGCCCGCCGATGTCGTGCCAACTCTCATCGACCAGTGGCAGCAGTCGGTATCCATTCAATCCCGCGTGCGCTTCGTGCGGGCCATGTGCATGGTGCAGGATCCCGACGTGATGTGCCGCCTCGTCCTGCCCTTTATCTACGGCACGACGCCCGCGGGACGGGTGCTGCGGCCGACGGAGATGCGCCCGGCCATCATGATGCTGGCAAAGCAGTGGCCAGCACGCCGTTTGCAGTGGGAGTACATTAAAACGCACTGGGACGCGGTGGTGGCCAAGATGGGCACGTCCGAGGCCGTCGGCCGGGTGCTCGACGTGTGTCTCTCGGCGTGCACCAACGTGGCAGAGGCGGAGGATATCGATGCGTTTTTCGCAGAGAAGAATACGGAGGGGTTTGCGATGACGCTGGCCAAGGTCAAGGATGGCATCCTCAACGTGAGCCGTTTCCGCGAGAGAGAATGCGCTTCCTTGGTGGCCTGGCTGCAGAAGCAAGGATACATGAAGCCGCAGCAATGATAGCAAGAACATGCAACTGAAAAGAAGAAGATGGGATTTCTGTAGAGAGAAAATCTTGGATAAAAGTTACACTCGACTTCCTTTTTACATGTCAAAAACTGCCGCCTAGTACGTGGCAGCCAGTCGCTGAAAGAGATAGTCGCCACTCATGATGCCCTCGTACTTTTTGTCCGCCTCGTCGGCGTACGTCCCCGGCATGGCCTCAATCAGCTTGTCGTCGTTTGGGTTGCAAAAGTAGGCGACACTGTAGCGCGGCGGGTAGACGACGTCGACAGAGGCGTCGTCGTCGTTGTCGTGCGGGGGCTCGACGACGCGGTGAATGGTGCTCTTGATGGAGTCGTTGCTCCAGCGCGCGAGGAGGTCGCCGGCGTTGACGACAATGGTGCCGGGGATGGGCGTGGCGTCGACAAACTTGCCCGACGGCGAGCGAACTTGCAGGCCGCCGCGGTCGTCCTGGAAGAGCAGCGTTACGGAGCCATAGTCCTGTATTTTTGGGTTTGTTTGGTGTTAGTCGGAGCTACCTTTGACATGACTTTGGGGGGGGCGGGGTTCGATCTGACAGTGTGTTCGCCGGCGCGGAGTTGGCCGACTTTATCTTTAAAGACGTTTGCCTTGACCTGTGGGTAATGGAGTAGCCGGAGGGTATTGTCCGCGCAGTCGACGAAGCCATCAAAGTGCGTCTCGTCAAGCCCGAGGCCCATGGCGATAGCCCTCATGACCTGCACGTGCAGCTCCTGGCACGTTTCGAAAAAGGCCATCATTTCCTCGCGGAACCCATCCACCTTGCCTTGTGCCGGCCAGTGGTTCCGGAAGTTCTCATGCGGCTCGCGGCCAATCTCGAAGCTCTCCTTGAGGTCCGGCGCCCCCTCTGCCGCCGCAGAAGTAGAAGAAGTAGCAGCGCCGCGGCCGCCATCCTCGGGCGGCGGCGGCGGCGGCGGCGAAATGACGAGCTTCTCGCGGCCCTGACGCAGGTAGCCGCGGTTGGCGGCGGCGTCGGTCAGACGCAGCGCGTCCTTGTCGGCGGCCGGCTGGGCGAAGAAGGCGGCGGAGCGCGCAAAGACGGCGGCGACGGCGGCGGGCGGGATGCCGTGGCGCGCGAGGTAGACGAAGCCGGCGGTCTGGAAGCCGTGTAGGACGGCGCGGGCGGTGGAGGCGCGCTCGGTGGGAGAGCCGTGGAGGAAGAGAGAAAAGTCGATGAGCTACGAGGAAGAATGTGTGAGTTTGAGGGGCGAGCGGGTTCGGTGTTGGGGGAGGAGACGGTACCGGGATGACGAGCCCTTGATCCTGAACGGCAGCCTCAGCACTCATGATGATGGTAAATTTATAAAGAAGCGATTTTATTAGAGAATACTGAAAGGTTAGTGCAACTTTATCACGGTATTTTGTTGAATCGTAATAATAGCTGCCATGATGTAGTACCAGATGGGCTTCATCAGCCACCATCCTTTAGCTATCAAGCTACCAGGCCAGAATTGGAACGGTCAGATAACTCGTTGATGTCACCCGAGATAACAAAATTGAGTGCTGGATTGTACAAAGATCGACAATCCTACTTGTCCCAATCCCACGCACTGGCTTGCTGGAATGGGGGTGGGACGGGGGCAGGCAATCCACTGGAGGGCGATCCGAGCCCACCAAAGCCCGCTGTGTTGCCCCCCTCTTCCCGGGATGAGGAGGGTTGGAGGGGTAATAATGAACACCATAACGATAGACATGCATCTAGTGACAGCTTCTTCGCAGCATTCAATACGACAACGGCAAATGGGCAAACACACCGTAGACTGCGGCAGCGTCGGACGTGGCCGACAGGATTCGCGGGGCCGAACTTTTGCTTCTTGACATCACAAGTTCCTGCAGGACAACTGGCTCTGCATGGCTAGTGGCAATAGTCACACGCATCAATACTTGACATTCGACAAATTTATGTTTGCATCCTTTCTCTGGATAAGAGAGGAGGCGGGGAAAAAGGCTTCTGCCGCGATACACATCTATAAGGCTTCAAATTCAATTAGCTCCATAATAGCCCCCATCGCCGATAGAACCCTCCCCGTAACTCCACCGTATCTCGGCTGATCAACGAGTGGGGGGAACGCCTCCTTCACCACCACTGCCACCATGAAATTTGCTCCTCTCTACATTTTCTACTCACGAATTCTTTTCTCTCGAGCCTCCGATCCAGGTTTCCTTCAGCCAGGAACAACGTCGCACCAATCCTCGACAGTCGCCATGGCGGCCGCAAACCCCGTCGTGGACATCCACACTCACATGTACCCGCCCTCCTACATCTCCATGCTCGAGAAGCGCACCACCATCCCACTCGTCAGAAAATTCCCCCAAGCCGACGAGCCGCGACTCATTCTCCTGTCCTCTGAGCTCGACTCTCTCGATGCCGCCCTGAAAGACCCCACCGCCAAGCTTCCTGGCCGGCCACTGAGCACGCACTTTGCCTCACTAGCCCAAAAGATGCACTTCATGGATACCAACGGCATCAACATCTCCGTCATCTCCCTCGCCAACCCGTGGTTTGATTTCTTGGATCCGTCCGAGGCAGCAGGCATCGCCGACTCTGTCAATGCGGAGTTTTCACACATGTGCACGCAGCACGTCGGTCGCCTCTTCTTCTTTGCTGCCCTTCCGCTGAGCGCCCCCGTAGATGCCATCAAGGCCTCCATCGAGCATGTCAGGAACCTCAAATACTGCCGCGGTATCATTCTTGGCACCTCTGGCCTTGGCAGGGGCCTGGATGACCCCAATCTTTTGCCCATCTTCAAGGCGGTGGCCGATGCCAGCCTGCTCGTCTTTCTGCATCCGCATTACGGCCTGCCCAACCAAGTGTACGGTCCCCGTGGCGAGGAATATGGCCACGTTCTTCCTCTGGCGCTTGGTTTTCCCATGGAGACCACGATTGCCGTGGCTCGCATGTACATGGCTGGCGTGTTTGACCAGGTGTGCAACCTCCAGATGCTCCTGGCTCACAGCGGCGGCACGCTGCCGTTCCTCGCCGGCCGCATTGAGAGCTGCATTGTCCATGACGGCCACTTGGTCAAAACAGGCAAGGTTCCCAAGGACCGCCGCACCATCTGGACGGTGCTCAAGGAGCAGATATATCTCGATGCCGTCATTTACTCCGAAGTCGGGCTCCAGGCCGCGATTGCATCCAGTGGGGCAGATAGACTCATGTTTGGCACAGATCATCCTTTCTTCCCGCCAATTGAAGGAGACGAACAGGGTCCTTGGGATAGCTCCCGACTGAATGCCCAGGCCGTCAACAAAGCCGTTGAGCAAGGTTCTGGCGCCGCGGCTGCCATCATGGGTTTAAACGCCGTCCGTGTGTTGAATCTCGAGGCCGAGTAGCTAGTCGTTGTTCTTGTGTTCGGGAAAAGAACCAAAAGATATCTCAAGATGTTCCGATTTCGCGCTGATATGCGAGTTCTGCGTCGTATATCCGCTGCTTGGCCGTAGACATGGTTTGCTGTAGACCTTGCATAATGTCATCCTGCATGTCTGGTCCATTTCCCATTTGATTCATGTCGGTCAGCGCCTGTCGAGCTCTGAGCTTCTCGCAGACCAATTCCCAGTACATTTTCCGTTGGCCATCTATCTCGACGGCATAGTCTCCGGGTACATCAACAGCACCATTCGCGGGACCCTTTTCCTGCTTCTTATACAGAGAGCTAGACTTCATCCGCTCCTTGACCTCCTTGCGCTTGGCCTTTTCCTCCTTCCTCTCCTTGAGGCGGCGGCGCGCCTCCGCCATGTCGTCCATCTCCTGCGCCGCAGCCGCCTGCCGAGAATTCTCCTCGTCCCGCATGCGCTGCAACTCCGCCAGCCTCTCACGCTCCCTTTGCAGCATCTCCGTGTCCTTTTGCTGCTTGGCCTGCTGCTGCTGGCGCGCGGCATTCTCTGCGGCCTCGAGGTCGTTGGCGAAGCGCTGGCGCTCCTTGTCCATGGCCGCGCGCTCCTGCTTCCGCAGCAGCTTGGCCTTCATGGCCGCATCGTACGTGGCGCGGGAATTATCGTCGGAGAGAATGTCGCGCGCGCGCTCAAAGAGCTCCCACTTCTCCGGGTCAAACTTGTCGCCGGCCTTGTCGGGGTGGTATGCGAGGGAGCGCTTGCGCCAGGCGCGGCGAATGTCATCTTTGGACGTGAGAGCATCTACGCCGAGGAGATCGTAGAGGTCGACATTCTTTTCGGCATACTCGGCTGCAAACCGCAGCGCATCTTTGTTGTCGTCGCTCATACTTCAGCGATGGAAAACTCTTCAGATAGGACGGCCTGTAGGGGTGACGATTTCGATTGCAGGCTCAAAAAGCTCCTCAGTAACCCCGTACAGACCTCCCGCAGCACCGTGTATGATTTGCGTGCAGTTCTGTCTCTTGCGTCGTGGATGTTGTTTCGAGCCAATGCTGAATGCCGCAAACACTGACCTTTTAGCTGCCTGCACGTGACACTGTTGCGCTGAACGTCTGACAATCCGCAGGGGCCTTGGGCGCCACCGTCCAGGCAGCAGCTCCACTGCGCCGTCTCATCTTCAACACGCAAGTGTTGGGGCGGCTCTGTGGATTTCTGCAACCGAATATCAGTCAAATTTGCGAGCAGTCTCTTATTCATTTCAAGCGATAGTGCATATTGACTCATGCCCTAAAACAAGGCTCTCGAACGTAGCACTGCGGCCAAGAACGGCAAGATGTGCTACCCCACTCCAGATCACAGGTGCCTCCTCTTACACCACCTCCTCTTTTAACCTTCGCAGCCTGATTTCCATCATGGCATGCAGAGAGAGCCAAACATCTCAGAATGCCAGCATACAATTCGAGACAGGCCTTTCACGGCACTGTCATCCACTCCGAAAGTCTGAGAGAAATTGCTATCCTCGAGAATGCCTTGCTAGTGGTAGTTGACCGCGGCATAATTGCTTTCCTCGAGGATGGCATTCCACGTGATAGAGTCTCCGAGAAGATGAAGGCGCTCAATGCTTCCGAATATATCGTGACCGAGTTGAAGAAAGGACAGTTCATCATGCCGGGCTTCGTCGATACGCACAACCATGCACCGCAGTGGCTCCATCGTGGGCAGGGCCAAGGTCTTCATATCCTCGAATGGCTCAATCAAGTTGCTTTCCGCAACGAGTCGCTCTTCAAGGACCCTAGTCACGCGAGAAGAGTGTATCCCTTGGTTGTTGAGGGCATGCTCCGTCAAGGCGTCACCACTGCGAGCTACTACGGCTCACTTCACGGTGAGGCTACGAGGATTCTCGCAGATGTGTGCTTGGAAAAGGGCCAGCGTGCGCTGGTGGGAAAGTGCAACATGGCTCGCAACGCTCCAGATTTCTACGTTGATGCTAGCGTCGAGGAGTCGCTCCAAGTGACACGCGACTGCATACGACACATCAAGAACCTCGACCCCAAAGGCGAGCTCCTTCGGCACGTCCTGACGCCGCGCTTCGCTATATGCTGCGACGAGTCTCTGCTTAAAGGCCTCGGAGAAATCGCCCAGGACAACACAACAATGGCCATTCAGACACACTTCAACGAGTCCGAGCAAGAAAAGAACTTTACCATGTCCTTGTTCCCGCAGTTTACCAACGAGGCCGACCTGTACGAAAAGTTCAAGCTCCTCAATGAACGCTCCATCCTTGCCCACTGCACTATCATGACACCCTACGAGACGCAAAGGCTGCAGGATCTCAAATGCGGCGTCGCGCACTGTCCAACCTCCAACATGACGGTTGGCGGAGGCTTCATGGCTGCGCCCATCAAGGACTTTTTGAACCGCGGCATGAAAGTCGGTTTAGGCACAGACTCTGGCGGCGGCTACTCTATCTCCATGCTTAATGCCATGCGCCACTCTTTAGTCAACTCGTTTGCTCGTGATTTTCTCGATGCGCGTGACGGCGGTTCTGCGGTCACGATGGAGGAGGCATTTCACATGGCTACGATTGGTGGAGCTCGCGTTGTCGGTTTTGGAAGAGAGATTGGCGATTTTCAAGTTGGAAAACAATTTGACGCGCTCCTGGTTGATATGACTGACGCAAGACGCAGCGTTACCGCGCCACTGGAGCAAGACGATACTATGCGAACGATGCTAGAGAAGTTTATCATGACAGGCGATGATCGCAACATAGCCCGAGTCTACGTCCGGGGACGGCTTGTTCATCGTTGCTAGCCCTGCTCCTCGGAATCGTGCAGCTAATACAGCCTGTGTATATAAAGTGGTGTACAGTAACAATTTGACACTGCTTATCCTCTAGATGTCTGAACCGCTATTGATACGACGTCGACGCTCTGTGGCATTTGAAATCTCGCCCGCGAAAGCCCACGAGCAAGGATCCATCCATTCAAAGGGCAGCCAAGTAAGACCGGCTTATCAATAGCCACCAGTTCCTGTTTTCAATACAAGTAGAAGACAACACAAGGGAAGATCGACCGCTAAACAACACAACAGATGGGTATATCGTCCGGGAGTCACCCGCTTGGTGGTGCATCATTTTGCCGCCGGCATGTCCGTCTCCGTCTCCGAATCTTGCTCGCGTCCCTCATTTCGCGACACCCTGTCGCACATGTCTTTCCGCTCTGCGAAAACATACACATTGGGCGTGCCGCCCACTTGGTTCAGCAAGAACCGCTCGTACGGGCCTAGTGGCTCCTCCACGAGCACCCTCTGCCGCTTCTCGGTCGGCGCCTGCTCCTCTGGGCCCGCATACTCCCATATCCAGCGCTCTCCCTCTTCTTCATTAGGCTTTCGGCCCCATTCTGCCGCCACCGTCGCCGCCGCCGCCGGGACCTTTTCATGGTTGGCCGGGTCCCAGAGCGGATCGCGCGGGACGGGATCCGCGAACCGCGTCGTCGTCCGGCGCAGCCGCCAAGCAGCCAGCGTCGGCGCCTTCCAGACCCCGTCGTCGTTTAGTCCCAGGCCGCGGCACGCGAGGCGGACGCGCGCGGAGCTGTGGATGCGCTCGTTGGTGTCGAGCAGGAACGGCCCGTGCCGACTGTCACCCGTGGCCGGGTCAATTCGGCGGTACTGGCCCGGCGTGCGCGCGGTTTTGCCGGTGATCCAGTCGATGGCGCTTGAGGGCTTCTGCAGCGCGCCCATGGACCACGGCCGGATGGGCGCGTTGGCGTCAAAGATGGTGCCGACGGCCCATTGCGGCAGTGCTTTGCGGATGCGGGCGGTGACCTGCTCGGCCTTGATTTCGTACTGCTGGAGCTGCTGGAAAATGATGCGCAGAACGGACGGTGCAAAGAATTCTACGCCGACCGAGGCCATTTGATCCATCATCCCTATGTGTCTGTTGGTGTGGGAGCCAAGACATATGTCGCGAAGGGGTTTGACTTACAAGTCAGTGTGATGTTCGCCATGCCGACATCTTCAACACCACCCCCGCAGTTACCGTGTGTGCCGGGAAACCAAACTTGTCGCAGATCAGTTGTTAGTTTGTTCTCGGGTCGTCGTTCCCATACTGCGGGTGAGTATGGCGATCTGCTTTCGTCTAGGACCAAAGCCTGAAAGGCGTGCTCAATGCGGTCGGAGAGGTCTGTATCATGCCACTTGAACGTAGAAAAGGTCAGTCTGGCATCTACCAACAGAGGTACATTCCTGGGAGAACTTATTCGTTATTTGCAGCTCGAATGCCGAGTGCGTCTAGCCATCCAATCCTGGGGATGCCGAGGCTGCCCACGGTATCCCAAACCCCGATGGCCTTGACCTTGATGAGCTCCCCGCTCGCCTGATTTACACGTGTGAGGCCCATCTTCTCAAGTCTTTGGCGGTAAATGTCCGCGGCGTCATCGCCTTTGGGTTTGTCTGGGAAGGGCGTGTTGGGAAATGGATCATCATACGCGGTGTCCTTCCAATGCTGCATATCCTTGAAAACTGGCACAAACGAGTCCATGCCTTCTCTGGTAAGCAGTCCCAGCTTGCCAATAATCCCGGCGACGGATCGTACTGTAAAGGCACCGCGAGACCATCCAAGGAGTATAATTTCATCGCCGTCCGCATAGTTGGCGCAGAGAAAGGCGTACGCTTCACGAACACGCTGCGCAAGGTAGGCAAAGACATTAGAAGGCGCAGCTCTCCCGAGCCAGACTTGATTCGGGCGATACATACCTGTGTTAGCCCTAGGCCGAAAGCGCCTCCGGTGAGCGTGTCGATTGTGTTGCTGCCGGTGCCCACGCCCGACTCATAGTTGATTATTTGCAGAGTGCCGTCGCTGCAGCGGCGCTTGAAGCAGCGTGAGATGCGAGTCACGTTGGAGGCTACTTGTACAGTGGCACCGTTTTTGCTCGTTGCCTTGTTGAAGCCATCGTCGCTGTCGAACCACGTACCGTCGCAGCATAGAATGATTCGCTTCTTGGGGCCCTTGTCAGGCGTCGGCTGCTCAGTGGTAGATGGCATTTTGCGCATGTACAACGAATGAATCAAAAGGTTGGCGTCGCGAGAGAAAGAGTGTTCAAATACAAAAGACTTGACTAGTGAAGCTTATCAAAGGAAACCCTCTTTCAATGTGATCATAGAAGCAAGACCTCGGCTACACAGAGCTTCACCCACTTGCACTTATAAGTGCTCAATCCAGATTTATTCGTCTTTGCCATCACACACTAAAACGACAGCGGTCACCAGGCCATACTTTGATCCCTGCTTTCGGAGACTATTGTAGCCTCGCAAGCCTCGAAAGACGGTGCCCTGACAGGAACGGACCATTGTAGTGCACTACCGCTCATCCAATAAGCTAATGAGGCGCAAGCACGCCACCCCCGATGCCCTCGACGATCTCACGCCCGACAGAGCCCGCTCAAGGTGTGTGTGAATGCCTTGCAGCTGCTTCAGGGGTATGCATGTACAATCATGCAGAATTTGTGCAGCCCCTTTTTTGCTGAAAGGACGCGAAGAACAATGGTTGTGTTGCGTTTTGACCCAGTTTACAAGCTTCCAGATGATCTCGGCCGGCGCCCTAACCCGTCCGCCAAGTTAGTTTTTGCCACCCTTTCATGCGAGTGGTGAGCAAAAAGCAAGCTTAGACCTGTGTAAAGTAATTTACATGATCAGGCTGGATTCAGCTTTGCATCGGAGGTTGCCTGAATTGGCAGTGACTCCAGGGTTATGCCTTGCTTATGCGACGCCTGGAGACAGCCCAAAGCATGGGGGGATGATACAGGGAGCCTTGCCCGGCACGGCGTGGGATGCGTTTTACAAAGGGTTGCAAAGTAACGATTTTGTGCTCTCCCAGCCGGACTCGCTGCTCCGGATCATATTTCCGTGGGGAGAGCGCGGCCGCGACTTTTCCCCGCAAGGCGGACTAGTCAGGTGCATGACGCATTGCCGATTCTCCTGCCGGCGCGCACCGGCTACGGATATCCGCCATGAAGGCAAGCTGCTTTTCACGTCGTTGTAACAAGCCTCGCTTTTGTGCCGACGGTTCAAATGGACCACTGCTGCAACGGCTCTTGCTCGATTTCTCAAGCGTGCGCAAGGCTGTTATTCTGGCCGTGGCTCAGCTGCCAAGCACGGGCGCGTCGCTCTGCGCAGCCTCGTCCTCATTCTGAAATTTGATGCCGAAACGAGATGTCGGTAATAAAGCGGCTGAAATTTATTGACCGTGCTGACTATGGCTTGCAGCTGAGGCCATGCAGTCAATCGACTGTGGCCGTGCCACTTTTGTGCTGACCATTTAGGTTTACTATTTCGGGAATCCTTTTACATGATGGAGCTGAAAGTAGAAAGAACGATGCTCGAGATCGCTTGATCATGCATTACAACTGCAGGAGCAGTTGGTGGGTGGAGTCGCCTGCAAAACACCAAAGCGGCTTCTCAGGATAATCAAGAACATGTCGAGAATTGACTCTGCATCGCATGGACATGTGCTCAAAATTACAGACGCATACTTAAAACTTGTATATGGTAATCTTTTTCTAGATGTACATCATGTTTCAAGTGATGAGACACCCTATTAATGGTGAAAAGCAGTGCAGTGCTTGCCTCTGGCGATAGAACCGTGAAAGGTGCCAATTTCTTCACCGCCGCGTGGCAAGTCATGTCATGCTCAGATTGTCTTCAGGGTGCTAACAAACGTGCAAACAAACCAGTTCGGCTTTTCCTTTGTCAAGATCAAGATCTTCCCTCCATCAAGTTCAGAAAAGTCAAAATGGAGCTTGACGCCGCAGTTAATCGTATCAACCTTGATATTCCAGAGGCTAAGAACCCTACGCAATTTGGCTATCATCACGGTAAGAGGCCGAATGAAGGAGCTCCTCACGGTACTTCATGACTAACAATACAAGGTGCGATCTTTCCAGGCGAGAATCTCGCCATTTCGAGCATGAACACGCAAGTCTGCGATGTCGTCGTCGCTGCTCACGGCACAATGTGCGGAAGAACTTACAGAAGCAATGGCCTGGTGATTGCTCTCCTCTTCCTACACAGATTTGCAAGAAAATACTAAAACACGGCTCATGAATAGCTTTTTCAACATATTCGCCTGCATCACCCCGAATGTCGTATAACCGTTAGACCTCAAGGCAGAACCAGTTCGGATGAAAAGAGAGTCGGTAGGAAGTGAGCACCTTTTAGACCCTTAACTACAGTCATTTTGCGCTTTCGCTTCCATTCTAACATCTGTGCAACGCAGTAGCATTCAGCGATGGGTTTTGGGAGGCGGGTGGCGACAAGCGCGCTACATCAACGAACCCCGAAGACTGTATCCAGACTCGCTCATCATGCAATACGCCGACTGTTTTGAGTTGCTAGCGTAGGTTGTCTCTCCTGTGTCATGACAATGAGAGACTGTTACTAACAGAATACTTTCAGACATCTTTCTACGGATTTTAGAGACTTGTTTGGATCTGAATTCCATCGCCCAGAAATGGCGTGGTCGCGTGCGCATCGGCCACTGTTCGCCGCCCAGCTGTGATGCCAGCGATCAAGAGAGTTCGTCCGACGTCCAAGTCTAACGGAAAAGACGATTCGTTGACAGCAGATGTGGGAATTTGAAGTCCAGAGATAGCCTGAGAGAGAACAGCGAGCGAGTATGGTAGCCCCCAGGGGTCAAGAGCTTGCTATTGCGTTGGACATATCTCTATAGACAGTATGCAGTATTTTACAGAGCAATGGTGTACACGTTCATCTACCTCTTCTGCCCCTCTTCCATGCTGGCGCGCAGCCAGTCGGGCACAAATGCCTTGACCTTGACGCTGCTCTTGACATCATCCTCCCCTCCCCACTCGAGCACAAACTCGTCGTCTGGCTTGTACGTTGCGGCCGCCTGCTCGCCCGGCAACACCACGTCCGTCATGATCTCGAGCCGGCAAAGCCCCAGGCCGATATTCCCTACGCCTCTGAGCCACTTGCCCGCGCTGCGTCCGCGCTTTTCGAACCGTCCGATGCTCGTCTCGGCGGGCACCGCGGCCGCGCCGCCCACCACCGACGTCACGCTGTCGGGCTGGTACGCGAGCGTCTGCGGCGCCGGCCGGTCCGCGTCGTACACCATGCACGGCAGGATGCGCTTGCGGACGACGCCGCGGTGCTTGGTGCGGATGGTCAGCTCCTGGCCGACGTAGCAGCCCTTGTGGAAGTCGATGCCGTGCATGTGCTCCATGTTACTCTCGAGCGGCAGCGCCTGCTCCCGCAGCAGCTCCTCCTGGCCCTCGGGTACGCCCTGCAGGTACCGCCTGATTGTGTAGGCGTCCTCGGCCGCGCGCTCCACGCCGACAATGTCCGGCGCGCCACCGCCGCCGAGCTGCAGGATGCGGTGTCCCATGGCCGGCGCCCGAGGGTCGCGCAGCGTGATGACGCGGCTGTCGGCGCCGGACGGCAGGCTCAGCGGGTCAATGCCGCCGTTGTCGTCCCAGGTCTGCCAGACAGATACTTCGTCGGGGGGCAGGCTGCGCACGCTGACCTTGGCGCGCAGCTTGTAGCGCTTAATGTACTTTTCTAGGCGCGCCGTTTGCGAGGCGTCGGCCTCGACGAGGAAGCCGTCGTCGCTGCCGAGGCTACCGCCGCCGCGAAAGGGGTATATAAAAGTATCGTGCATGACGCGGCCCGTGGCGTTGAGGAAGCCGGCGTAGAATCCTTGAGTCCGTGGCTCCGGCGACGTCGTCGTCGCTTGCTGATGGCGGCCGTTTCCTGGTGCGGCGGCGGCAACGTTTTGCGTGACGATGCCCTGCAGGAATTTGGTGGCGTCGGCCCCGGCCACGGCGAGGACGCGTCGAGACGAGAGCTCGGCCAGGCCCGCGGCGGGCGGCCTGGGCGGCGCCGAGGAGGCCGTCGTTGCCAGTCGTCGGCGACAGGAGCGGCAGACGCCAGCGTTGGGGGCGTTTGGTCGCCGCAGGAGCGCGCCACGCGCGAGCGGAGGCATAGCCAGCGAGATTTGGTACACCGATAGTAAATCGAACGGTGGCGGGTGCGGAGAAAGCTAGTCGCGTGTTGGTGTCGGACTTCTTTTTTTTTCTTTGTCGATAAAGCTGTATCGGAGAAGGGAGACGGATGCCAGGTTGCAGAGAGTGTTTTTTTTTGCGGAGCTTCCAGAAGCTCGGGGCCTGCGGATTTAGGCGTTGACAACCGGGTGCGGAGGTCCGCCGCTAGAGCCTTCAAAGCCGCTTCTCTACGCCGCCACGCCGCCTCGTTGGTAATCCCCGAACCGACAGTGGTCCGTCAGATTTAGTACACATATGTTTTGAGCGTGGTCGCTGAAAGCCCGGCGATTACGTTGGCCGATGTTGTTGGCTGGATTAGCACCGCCAGGAACTTCGGCACACAGGTAGGCGGACGCAGAGCATGGCACAGGTCTATGACGTTGGCTCTTCACTGCAATGCAGCTACAATATCACCAGGGCAAGGTCTTGGGCCGCCAACTACCAAGAATTGGGTCGCACGGGTTGGTGTCAAGGGGAATAAAATGAGGATTCTGTTGAGCAACCAGGGATCTTGCAGGTGTCGTCGAGCAGCGATCCGCGATCTTTGGGTGCAGCGGGGTTGCATATTCGTCCATGTGCCATGGCGGCCAGTCGTGAGGCGCGCGGAGGCTGATGCGGACATGATATCATGCACAATTGGGCTCGATGACGTTTTTTTTCCAGAATTACATCAACGGCGCTTCTGCCAACTGCGTGCCTGTCACCTGTGTGCCTGTGCCATCATTGTCGCTGGATAGGGGGCGACGTGGACCCTGCATCTCACCAGGAGAACATGATGTCAAGATGATACAGCCGGCAACCCGGCTCAGAGGTTTGGCCAAGTGGCAGATAAGTACGTGTCACGACTCTAGCTGGGCAGAAGGTACAGACTTGGGTGCTGACAACAGTACGCATCATGAGAGAGCGCGCATGGGCCAATCACTGGCTACGGCCACGCCCTATCTGATTACGCCTGCCTATCAATCAAGGTAGACGCGATGCATACGTAGGCTGGTTTGTCGAAAGTCCCCGGCCGTTGTCCGGTTGTCGACACGCACGCAAGGATGATTTGAAAGCCCGAGGGTTGCGTGCACTGATGTCGGCGCCCTTGGGCTTTCGAGGGCTTGCAAACTGTACTTTATCAGATTGACGGGGTTGGGCTTGGCTACAGACTTGGTTGTGGCTGTGTTTTGGGCCTGATGCCT
The DNA here is from genome assembly GCA_030780425.1 of Beauveria varroae. Taxonomy (NCBI): domain Eukaryota; kingdom Fungi; phylum Ascomycota; class Sordariomycetes; order Hypocreales; family Cordycipitaceae; genus Beauveria; species Beauveria varroae. Next base: position 41,221 of record JAPFUP010000114.1, read on the forward strand.
GTTCCTTCCAGGGGCCAAGCTGCCAAGCGGCCAAGCGGTGGAATAATTGCGCCAATGCGAGCACCATACGCGTAACAATAACTGCGTAATTATAGAAGGCGAGGGAGGAAAAGAGGACAGCTCACGACTTCCACGATGCAAAGGTACCGAAATGCGAGGACTAATTCATTAGCCGGACGCGCGCCGGCGCCGGGGGTCCAAGGCACCGGTGCCTGGCGACTGGGTACGCGGCCCTGCGCCGTTGGGCAGCGGAGAGCAGTCGAACCCCCCATCGGGGCGCGGCAGATGATGCTGGCTATGAATGGAACGCGCTGGACGCGTGCAGAAGCATCAAAGCGAACAGCTAACGACGACGCTTCCGGTGAATGCATGTGAAGGACAGCTGTTGCGGGGAATATCGTTGAGATTCGATATGAAGCGATGAGTGCCGTTGATTGGGTGCAAGGCACGTTTCACAATCACGAGCCAAAGTTTAAAAAAGAATTATTGGTGCCTAGAAGGCATCTACACAACCACGACCCCTCCAAGATGCGGCATCTAGATTCCGGCCAAGATGGCCCCGTCCGGCACAGCAGCCTGATATTATAATCTTGTTGTTATACTAGGGTTAGACATACCGGAAGAGGCATGAGTAAAAATTCTCTTCTCCAATGCGACGAGATGCGAGCAAGCGAAAAAAAGAGGAGTTGCTATATTCGCAACGTTGCGGTCAGTCTCACGGCGACACCTTGTGCCGGTAGCCGGTAACATTGCGGATGTGATGCAGGGATCAAAAGCTTCTGGCCCCATGAGCTCGACTCAGGAGTCAGAACTGTGTTGCCTGGCCCGCCATTTTTTTTTTCCCTTGCTGTATGTTGCCTATTGCCAGGATCATGACAAGGAGCCCCGGTTGGGTGAAGGAGTCGGGCAACAAGTGAAATTTTGTGTAATCTTTGTGATCTGGAGAGAGATGCTAAAGAGACTGGAAGATTATATAGACACATGTAAATTTTGTAAAACAGCTGAAACCATCACGCGGCCGTGCACGCAATTCAGGTTGTCGGTGACGGAGCCCACATTTCGTGAACGTTGGTAGGCTGACAAACGCAGGTTGCTGCTGATGTGATCCGATTGATCAAGAAAAAAATGGATAAATTGACATATTTCTTGCTCTGTGTGTGCGATCGAAGACGGCGATTGGAGAAAAATAGCGCCAGGGGCGCTGACGAATCAATTTCACATGCACGAGGCACATATGCGCTAGTCCTGCTTAAGTATCAAGCACTCTGGTGGGTAAGGTGGATCGAGTCTATTATTTCTTATTTTTTCCTACCGATGCGCGCGTGCCGAGTCCGGAATAAGCGGGGCCCATCTTCTTGATTTTTATTCCGAAAATAAAAAAAGAATAGCATGAACAGAGGAGATGAAAAAATTAGGCAACGAAGAGGGGCGATGCATGAAAGAGTCATGAAGGCAGAGATTTTCAATGATGGATGATATTGCAAAGGGCAAGGAAGAAGGGGGATAATAGTAAAATACAGACCGCACATTGAGGATGAATCATGGGACTGTCCTGTTCTACTGAACACACATGCAGGGCGTGGGTGGCTTGGCTAACGTTAGCCATTCCGACCCGGGCGGGCGGTCTGAGAGCCGTGCATGGCAAGGCTTGACTCACGACCGTTGCTCAGCTGCTGCATCAAGAGGCCGGTAATATTCTGTTGCAATCACCATAGACGAAGGGGTTTTTTTTAACATGATAATAATAATTTTGTTATGTTTTTGGGTAATCTAGATGATTTGTTTCCATGTTTCGTGCAATCTTTGCTGTCCGAGAAAGCCACTGCGGGCAAGCTCGTGCTGTTGCTGCAATGCCACTCTTACCGCCTCTGGCGGGAGCGGTCACTGTTCTGTAAATTTCCAACCGATGAAATGTCCTATACAAGTAGAGTGGTGTATGCTCTGTATCCCAATGAAAAAAGCCAAAACGCCTAAAAATGTCTCCTGTAGAGATAAACTGTCCTCCCCGTGGTATCAAAGATGTTGGTTTTAAAACGCCATACAAAGGCCAAATGATGCTGCAACAAGTTTCGCTAATCGCTAGGAAGAAAAAAAGAGTAGTGGTCGTAGTCGTCAGAGTTGTCATTGGTCTAGTACACCATGATGGCGGATACCAGGCCGGCTGCTGTGCGGCGGCTGTAGTACTCTTCTTCTTCTTCTTCTTCTTCTTCTTCTTCTTCTTCTTCTTCTTCTTCTTCTTCTTCTTCTTCTTCCTTGGCGCGGGCGGCTTCAGGCAGATGTGCCTCGGTGGGCGAGGGCGGCATGGACTCGTCGTCGGATGAGTCCGAGTCTTGATGGTCGAGGAGCAGCTCAGGCGGGGAGTTTGAGTGCGAGGGCGTGCGGACGAGCTCGAGCTGTGCATAATCCTCCTCCTCCTCCTCTTCCGCGTCGACCTGCTCGACGGTGACTGTCGGAACCGTTGTCATCTTGGCATCCTCCTCGTCATAGTCAAAGTCGGAATCAGAGTCCGAGTCGGACGAAGCCGCCTCGTACTCGTCATCCTCGACGGCCTCTTCGACGATGCGGTCCGCCCACTGAATGTGGCGCTTCTCGGAAGACTTGGCGGTGGTGGTTGTGGTGTTGCGGACAGACTGGTTGAACCAGCGCTCCTGCTCGCGCTCGGCCTCGGCGAGCTCAGCCATGAGGGAGTCGAGGAGGTTGGCGTGGCCGACGAGCAGACGCAGGTCGTGATCGGACTGGGCAGCCTCGCGCGAGAGCTTGGCGCGGGCCTTGTGTGCCAGGTAGTAGGTCTGGGTGACGGACATTGTTTTGCGCGAGGGAGCAGCAAAGAGCGGGCGTGAGTGTGTGGTGGTTTTGGTAGTAGCAGCGATGGGCTTGCTGTTGATGCGGGTTGATTGAAGAGTTGCGGCGGTAGACATGTTGAGAGAAGAAGAAGTGGAAATATGAAACACTATATATGGATGGTGTGTATTATTTTTTTTTTCCTTCTTCTCCTCTTCCTTGTTCCCTTGATGGGCGTGGTGGTGTCTTTTTTCTTTAAATGGTGAGTCAGGCCCGGTTGCGGGTCGCTAGTGGGTTTAGGCAGGGGTTGGTGTGGGAGAGGTGCCGTTGCGGTAGACGTATGAATGATGTGGCTTCTGTGTAGTCGAAAGCGGTCTCGATCTCGAAATGGATGAAACTGATGAGTTATTGTGAATGTTTGGTATGGTTCGTTTGGTTGTGATAAGATGTGAAGCAAAAGAGGTCGGAGAGGGGTGTGGGCATCGGGATTCTTTTAATCTCGTCCGTCTTGAGGGGGGATCTTGGTCAAGGTCCGTCTTGCCGGGGCCCGCGCCAGAGCCGGGCAGCGAGCCCTTCAAGGTGACCAGGGGACGAAGAAAGGAAAAAAAACAAGCCCGCGGCGCTGAGGCGGAGTTTGGCATACGCGGACCCGAGCATAACGAAATCCAGGGATCCACTCATTGGCCGGGCACAAGACGACTCATCAGACAAGTTGGGGTGGGGCTTTGAGTTGATTACAAGGCCATGGACATTAGCAATCCCCGGCGCGCCGCTGACAGATGGACGGTAGCAGTGAGTCTTCTCGGGCCCGACTGCAAGCTTTCTCGTCGCTCGCTCTCGCTTTTTACTCGGTTTTTTGGGTGGGCCGCCTGTGACCAAGCAACTCGCTTAGGTACACCCTCGTCCTGCCAGGTTCCCCCCCCCCCGGACAAAAGCAGCTGCCTGCAGCGCCCTAGCAACGACCCAAGGTAGGTACCTACCAGTCAGGACAACATCGTCGTTACAGGGCGCGCATAGCTGTACCCGGGCCCCCTTCGGACTCTGGTCGGAGACGACAAATGACACGACACGACAAGACATATCAAGCCTGTGACTCCCTTTTTCCACAATCGACATTCTATCCACAGCCGTTTTGGGATTAATAAGAACCTTGCAGCGAATAGCACCAACGATCATCCACAATTTAACTCGGACCATTGTGCATTCTCGCACTCTTCATGTCTCACCCTGCTGAGGAATCTCTCACTACCTGTGCCTGGCCTAACGCTAACTCAGGTAGCCCCTAACGCCGGCAGTGACTCAAAGCACACCACAACGAACACTGTAACGCTGCTCGCAACTTTTTTTCTTTTTAGTTGCTCTAGTGAATTTGTCGATTCATAAGCTGTCCACCGGATTAGAAACCCATGTCCGCCTAGTTCCGCGCCCAAGTTTATTAATTCTTGAATTTGACTGCAAGTGCTCAATTTCGCAATTTCGCAATTTCGCAATCCACATTGGTCAAATTTTCGTCTCGAGTCATTCCTCTGGCAACAGTTTCAGTCACCGTTCCGTCCGCCCTTTTTCGAGCAGCCGACAACCAGCCAAGCCATCTACGCAACCATGCCTCGAAACGTAGCCGCAAGTCGTAATTAGATGGATGCACGCATAACGTCAGCCCTACACGTACGTATTTGGCTGCTGGCTCACTCGCGCCACCTACCCAGTTGGGCCGCCGTGCGTGGCCTCGCTTATTGCGACCGCACCACCGCCCCTGAGTTCCTCATCGTCGCAGACTCGTTACGCGTCATCGGCAATACACACACATCAGGGTTGAGGCGCTGATGAGCCAGACAGCGGCCTGTGAGTAAGGCTCCAAGCGACAGTTGACTTGCACTGCTGGAGTCACGGCGCCTACTACTTATGATTGAGCTAGATTCAACCTCGCATCGCTCTGCTCCATACCTGCCCGATGCAGTTGCTTTTTCCCCGTGCGTGCATGCGGTGTCGTGCACGCACTGCCCAGAATGCTTGATTGCTATCCCCCCCTCGTCTCTTTTGTGAGTGGTGATCGTCGACTCATCCAGCGATCGTGCACCGACGCCTCTGACCTCGTCGCGATGTAAGGCTGAGCGGAACACACAAAAGTGTAAAATGTGTCATTCCGTCTTGTGTCTTCTAGTTGATGTTCCCTTTTACTTTGCTCTTCATTTAAGTTTTTCTTTTTTCTGTTTGGACTCGCGCTTTTCGACATGTCCGTTCCGCGCATGACTGTTCTTCCCCAAGTCCACTTGTCAAGAATCGAAGCTCTACGAAATACACGGAAAGAAAAAGAAATCCGCCGTTTAAAGCCTGTTCAATGATGCCCCTTCAGGTCTAGTGTCGGTCCTCTCCTCGGTACCGAGTCCGCAGGCCTTTTTAACTATTTTGTTAGTCGCAAAGCTTCGTGAGCGGACATGATAAAAAGCTTGTTAATAAGCAGTTCTGACAAAAGCTCGTTGCTAGCGTCCAGCGTCCGTCCAGCGTCCGTCCAGCCACCAGCCTTGTGAATAAATTCCCGAGGGCCGACGGCGCCGCCGTTGATTCTCAAACTAAAATTTAGTTGAACGAACGATGGGTTGCCGAAAAGGGTTTTTGCTCACTAATAAAAAACTATAAAAATAAAAAAATACTGCTACCGGCAGTCGGCGCCGTTTGGGCTGGCGTCTTGACTGTGGCGTCGCGTTTACAGAGAAAACAAGCGGAGCAACAACGATTTTCCTGTCTCAAAATATCGTCATGATTGTACGACTCGATTGTTGCTTTTACATTCTCATTCTCTCTTTTGGCGACATCCGGTACCGCCTGCCATCTCCACTCCTTACAATTAGCAGCCACTTGAACTTGTGAAGCCCGAACAGTACCAATTCTACACACCGTTCCCAAAACGGTCACCAGGTCCTGCGTCGCCGAGCCTATGTACATTCAGCGCCGATTTATTCTCCTGGTTGCGATCTTATCCTAGCCTTCCCTAATACGCCTAGTGAAGGAAATTCTTCTTTTTAGGCCGTAGGAGTATCGCGCGCCTTTGTTATATTTCCCTTGTCCTAATCCATTGCTTGGCCGCCGCCATATTCACAGCCACATCCAAATCGCATCGCGATCTAGCACACCTTTACGAACACATCGGCTAACTTTGATTCTACACGGCTTTTCCACTTCTGATTCTGCGCATACCTTGCATTACTTTGCGGTATCAATTTCGAGATGCTACGCCGTACCATTTCTCCATACTGCGTAAAACGCCGGTTCTGCCCTCTCGAACCATGGTGGCGCCACCCCTCAATGTCCGGAGCGCACACTGGCAGGTCACTTCTAACACACTCAAATCTTGATCTGTGGTATCGCGCCATTTGAGAATGCGAGAAAATCGCCGTCTGTTGGCAGAAGATAGACACAGTCAAAAGCATTACAACTCTACTTCCAGTAGCCTACTCGTCTCGTCGCCGTCAATTGGCGCCGTCTTTCGGACCGGCGCTAATAAAAACTCCATGGGCTTTTTTCTTCTCACCCTCCTGCCTTTCCTCAACTCTCCGGCCCGGCAAGCCACTTATGCGCACAAGACGGGCAAGATGGGCACGAGGCTGGACAGGGCTGCAGGAAGCAATCGGGTAATCATCCTGGTCACTACTCACAAGACCCAGCTTCAGTCCCTTGTTTTTTTCTTCCCCGATGCCCGAAGGTGTCGGAGGTGGGGTAACGGGTGTGCGTTTCCGCCGTAATAGCCGGATTGCTGGGGCAGAGAGAAAAAAAAAATACGCGGGAGCAAAAAGGATGGAAGGAAAGAAGAAGGCGGCTCCCGTCGGCGGCCGTGTAATCGCCGTGGACCGTCACACCCGTTACTCCCGAGGGTGCGACTTTGGCGAAGCTGTGGAGCTCCGGCTGCGGACCCCAACTGGTCACCAGACAGGATGGAAAATGGAGCAAAGAAAAAAAAAATTCGTGACGAGATTTGAAACAAGAAGGGGAAAGGGTAAAGAAGAAAGTCCGACCGCGGATTGTTCATGATGATTGGTACGCCATGGTCAAATGATGCTCGTCCGCATCTACATCATGAGGTCTCGCTACACCCTCGGGGAATTCAGACTCGGCGGACATGTATCAAAAGTTCAGAACAAGGGTAAAAGTCTTGCAACTTTGACTTCAAGCAACGACTTGACTCACAACGCCTAGAAAGCTTGATCCTCTCGGTCATCCGAATGTCACCCCGGATTAGCCAGACAACTCGCTCCGCATCCTCACGTCAACCAGATCTGCGCGTGTTCAGCGTCTGGCACAGCCGCGGCTGTCCGATTCCGCTGATAAATAGGTGCCGACACTTCGCCTTGACCACGGGCCCGTTGCTAGTCGCGCCGCAGCCACACAACCTAGCTGTTCCGCTGACAAAGCGGAAAACGCGCGCATGTAAACGCAGTACTTATGATCGAGCCTGTAGCTGTTTATGAGACCAAGCAACTTGCCTTGACTGCTGAAGATGCCAAGACGTCTGCATAAGTGATGTTGTCTCGTTTCGTTGCGTGCGGCATCGTTCTTAGACACGGCCGCCTCATGTAAGTAGCTGCTTGTCAAGTGAGTGATCGGGATAAGTTATGACTCGGGGCCCGGTTACCCTGTCATGACACGAGAATTCACATTGTAAGGAATATTCGCTCTTGCTTCTGTTTAGTCTGCGCTGAGTCAGATGTTGTAATTGAACCCAAAAGGATACCAAACTTAATACGCCGTGCCACTATGCAATACTGTGCAATACTGTGCAAAATCAAATACCCACGACAAGGGAACCCATGCGCATCTATACCGCGCGCAGCTTCTGCTTTGTCCTTTTCCTCTTGCCGCCAACCTCCTTGTTCTCCTCAACCTCGAGCAGGGCCTCGCGCTTCTTCTCGCTGACCGTCTTGAGGGCGTCGCGCAGCACGCGCGTCTCCAGATTGACGCCCTCCTCGGCCCACGCCTCCATGTCGCGGCCCACGCGCTTCTCAATGGCGAGCACGAGCTCGACGTCGCGCTGGCCGACAAACGTCACGGCCTCACCCGCGCGGCCCGCGCGCGCGGTACGGCCGACGCGGTGAATGTAGTCGTCCGGGTCGCGCGGGACGTCGTAGTTGATGACGAGGCTGACCTCGGGGATGTCGAGACCGCGCGCGGCGACGTCGGTGGCGATGAGGATGCGCGCAGCAGACGCGCGGAAGCGCGCCAGGTTGTCGATGCGCTGACGCTGCGGCAGCTTCGAGTGCAGCGACGTGACGCGGTGGTCGAGCAGCCGCAGCATATGGTGCAGGAAATCCGCCGTCGCGGTGCGGTTGCAGAAGAGAATGACCGTCTTGTCGACGTTGGCCTCAGTCAGGAGCAGGACGTGTAGGTAGTGCTCCTTGTGGGTGACGGGGACCTGGAGGTGGTACTGGCTGAGCGTCGCCGGCACCGCAAGCGTCTGCGTGTCCACCTCGCACACAAACACGGGCTGCTTGCCCGGCTTCCGCGGCATGGCCTCGAGCGCGCGGACCTCGGGTGTCATAGTCGCGGTGAAGAGCAGCGTCTGGCGCTCCGTCGGCGGCGGCAGCACCGACAGGCACTCCTCGACGTCGGGCAGCATGCTCCCCGGCCCCGCCGCGTGCAGCAGCCGGTCCGCCTCATCCAAGACGATGAAGCGCACGCGCCGCAGACCGCAGACGGTGTCCTCTCCCGACGTGCGCACGTGGTCCGCGAGTCGGCCCGGCGTCGCAATGATGATGTGCGGCCGCTGCTTGAGCGCAATGGCCTGCGGCCGCATGTCCGCGCCGCCCGTGATGAGCACCACCTTGAGGCTCTGCGGCGCGGCGACGGCGCGGAACTGCTCGTATATTTGCAGCGCCAGCTCGCGCGTCGGCGTCAGCACCACTCCAAACACGGCTGACGGGTCCTCTGCCCACTTCTGCAGCATCGGCACTGCAAAGGCGACCGTTTTGCCGGAACCCGTCCGGCTGCCGCCAATACAGTCCCGTCCGCGGAGAATTTCTGGCACGCAGCCCTTTTGAATGCCCGTCGGCCGCCTGATAGCCATGTTGGCGAGCGACTGCACGAGCCACGGCCGGACGCCAAGGGCAGCGAAGGTGGTGTTGGGGTCGGTGGGCGCCAGGACCTGCGTCTGGACGGCGTCAGGAGCGGCGGCCTCGACAGCTGGCTTGGCCGCCGGCGCAGTGGCTGCACCCTTCTTCTTGATACGGGATGGTGCCGCAAATGAAGCGAGAATAGGCTTCATGGCTTGTTTGGGAGCATCTTGCCCGTCCTCGTCGCTGTCGACCTGGACGCCGCCGTCCTCGTCCTCGTTGCTCGAGGTGCTGTCTTTCGTTCGGCGTCGCTTGCGGGCTGCTGCATTGTCCAGGTAATCGGACTCGTCCGAGGATGCGGAGCCTACAGATAGAGTCTCTGCAGTATCAAGGGTCACTTTTGACTTTTTGGTGCCTGGCATGGCTGGACAGATCTGCAGCTTGTCTTGTTGCGCATGTCGCATCAAGAAGCGTCTGGAGATTTTTTTTCTTGAGCCAACGGCTATCGATAGGCGACGAGCCGCTTTCGCTTTGGTGGGTTGGTGGGGTCGGTTAGGCACGCGAGATCGGAGATGTGAGATGATTGTAGATAAATATCAAAAAGTACATGCTGCTGTATCAGGTATCGATCAATGTTTTTATAAATCTTAAATTCTACTGGTAGATTTTGTAGCTTTTGTGTGGGCGAAATCGACCTCGGCTCGCAACCAACCGAACTTCTCTCTACACCGCCGTGGCTTTACTTGCTGTGAAAAATCGGGCATGGCTTGGACGTTGCTGCATTTCATGACAATAACTTCATGAAGAGACTCTGATTCGGAGTAGCCTAATGACCAATCTTGCAAACCCTGCGTGAAGCGAATCTGGGGGTATGCAGGATAACGTTGGCATCAGAGTGCGCCGTCCGCAGTGCTGCAAGTTACAGAACTAGTCAACCCACCAGAAGCAAAGGAAGCAAACCCTCCAATCCAGGATGAGGCGGAGACTTATCCTTGATTAGTTGGCTTACTGCCAAGAGGTTGTACGAAGCAGCCATGAAGTGATCACAGGAGACACGAGTACGGATTGGCTGCAGCAACTTCGCAGAAGTTCGCGAGCACAAGCAGGGCTGCGGCCATGCGATAGAAGTGCCTCTCGGCCATTTGGGTGACATGGCATATTTTGCTCTGGAAGGCTACGTTTTACCTGGGAGGCTGCACTGATGAAAAGTTATAAGTATGTGTCTTGTTCGGCTGCTTGAAGTCGTGTTAGAAGCGCCGCTCTGCTCTATTCTGCCCCTTGCACGTGAAGAATCGACTGCTGTTGGTTCGTCTTAATTCTTGAACGCTAGTGTCGAGTATTTTCGTCGTTCAGATCAATCGATAGACCCGCGCATCCAAGGCGATGCAGTTTCTGACAGCCGCCGTGTTACTCAGTGCACTGTCTACCCTTTGCGCCGCCGACTGGCTTGAACTCTATCAGCGATGCACTCACAGGGACAGATGCGAAGGGCTTGGGTATTTCCATACAAATGATGGCGAGTGGGAGGTAAGCGGCAATGACGGGTGCCATCGCACCAAGGTGCCGAATCTAAATGAATTTTGCATCGACTGGCGTCTGGGGCGGGCGCACTTTCGATTCCGGGGACAGGGGGACAAGAGATGCATGTTTCAAACCAGAACTGAGCGTTGGAAGAAGAAATGCGCGTTCAAATATTGCTGGAAGCATACTTTCGAAGAGATTGGCTGCTATTGGTTTATGTCCGACAACAAGCATGAGGACAACGGTGCATTGCCCTTTAACATGGAAGAGGCCGGCAGGGGATGAGAAACGTCGAACAGGCATCTTGTAGAGGCATGTTGAGTACAGATATACGAGTATAGCATAGAAAAATAGTAGCTCTGCTTTGCTAAGACGGAGCTACTCAACTTTGATGATTCCTGAAATCAGTGCAAAAGTCCAGCAGGAAATTGCAGACGGCAAAGGGAATCGAAGAGCGGGCGTTTGTGCCGGCTATAACGGCACAGGGTACGGGTTTGGGTCGAATGCATTTACGAGGATTGCAAATGCCATGGGCCATGACAGTATGCCTTGTGGGATTGATCATGGCGGTGTCCTGTGACGAGGTGCGTGAAGGAGGGTCGCACGCTTGTGACGAGTCCCGCTGGCAAGCCAGCAGAAGGTCTCGGATATGCGTTTGGCAAAAAGTGACGATCCCCACCACCTCCCTGAGAGGGGGCGAGCTTGTTGGGGAAGGAGCGTGGGCTGATCCGGAGGAGAGTTGTTTGTGAAGCCGGTGGCAGGGAGGAAAGCAAGAGAAGATGCTGCGACTGCGGCAGGGAAGCACCTGGGAGCCGTGTGGTGAGTATCGCAGTAACAGCTGTTTGGCGAAGTTTGGTACGTCGAGATTCCGTCCCGCCGATCAGTACGCCACGCGGAAGAGAGAAGGCCCTCGGCCTAAGAAGTGATTGGATCTAGATAAATTGGGGTGGTTAAGGTCGTTTGCAAGGTTGTATCTTTTTCATCAATGGCACTCCGAATCGCTAGCTGTTGACAGGAGAGAAACGAGCCGAAAAGGTAAACCAGGGAGAAGAGCCAGATACGTCAATGGCGCTTTCTGGTTCAGCTGCTGATACCCTGGGTTGCTGGTTGCCTGGCAGGCTAGCATCGGACGAGGCGCGGCAAGCCGAAAGCGTCCTGACCTTGCAATTTGTGCCCTACTACTTACGAAGAGCGTCGTGACTTGAAGACCTACCGCTTACAAAAGGACGAGACGGACAAGTAAGTAAAGAGTAAAGGCGACTGTAACGGTTCACTGCCGTTAAAATAGTGTGCAGATATACAAAGGTTCCAGGTGCTGCTCAATGGCAAAGAGGCCCCCACCCAACGTTAGGAACTTTGTACCTTCAAGTGCAGGTGCCTACCTATGTACTTACCTAACATTTCCTTCTTGAGCCCGCCAATCTTTGCTCTCTGGCTCAAGATTTCCTTGCTCCCATTTGTTTGCCTGTTCTGTCTTGCCTTTGCCTGCGTGCTGCGTGCGCAGTTTCAGCGCTTAAATACCTTGGAATCAATTAGTTGTCCGGCCACCGCCAGATGCCGATTCCAAAGCCGCCAAGCTGGCCTGCAAACTCTGGTCCACCACTTGTGATGTGACTGGATGAGACCCGCCTACATTGGGGGTACTTGAGTCGACAGCCTGTACGTACCTTTCCAGACGTACCCCCATTGCCCCAGTCTGCATCATCGGCTGCCCAATTCCCTCTGCTCTCAGCCATTTCTCACTGTGGACAAGTCTTGAATCTTCAGTAACGCTTCGCTGCTCTCCGACCGCCCGCGCCACCACCACCACCACCCTTTTGCTCGCGACCCAACCTGCTGAATCAATCCCCCCAAATCCCCCTTTCGCCTCCAGCCGCCTTTGCCAGCCTTCCTCATCACTCATCATTTGTTTCTCTCGTCATCTTGCAATACTGATTCGACGTTTTGCGAATTATTCAAGCTGCTGCTGACTAGACCACGTCTCTGTTTCCCCTCACACAGCTCAGAGACTCTACGACCTCACGACCCAACCAGCACATTGTCTCGTGATCTTCACATCGATCAAACAAAGACGGCACTCGACTACTATTTCTATTTCTCACTGCAATACGCAGCAGCTTCGACACTGCTTCCAAAACGACAGCACTCACGTCTTCCGCGGCAGAGAGGCCTTTACCATTCTGCCAGGGCCTCTTTGCCCGTTGCATCGTCTCCGGTCCGAGCTATCCAGCGCCATCATAGCAACTTTGTCTCCTTGTCCTACTCAGGCCAACATTAGCCATCATGGCTGATGCCGGAGCCTCCCAGACACACGGCCCAGGGTCCTCCCAACAGGTACTGCCCCTCACTGTCGTCGTCATCAGCGCCTTCATGTCCACTGACTTGAAATAGCCTCCAATGACGCCCGCCGCACCTCAGATACCTGCTCCAGCAACTCCTGGACAGGTTCCCCTCATGAATGCACCCGCACCTCTTCTTCGTCCGGCCTTGCCCGGCAGTCGCCCCGGCGGCTCTCGAACCCCGCGACTCGGCCTCGCCATACCGCCCTCCCCCAGCGTCAAACCTGTCTCCCAAGGTGGTCAGCCGGCTCCCAACCGACCACCCCTACCAACCATGAATCTCGCCACACCCATGGGAAGCTATGTTACACCCTACGAACAAACTCCGAGGTCCAACAACTGCGCTCAGCCTGGACAATCTGCAGGTGCCGGCAGCGAAAGTAGTGCCGCTCACTCGAGGTCCGGTAGCTTTGGTCCACTAGATGGCAGGAACAGTAACCCTACGTCTGCCGGCTCTCAGTTCTCCGCGCTCTCCTTTGCCTCGCAGCTATCACAGTTCGGTATTCCTGTTGGCCGTGCCCAGGGTACCCCCGATCCCATCTCCGCAGTCGGCTCCATGTACTCGGAAAGAAGCGAAGGCGGCGCCAATATGGAGAGAGAAGGCAGTTTGCAAGGCCTTGAGGCTTTCGATAAACTCAGCCTCGAGAAGGCTAGGGCTGCAGACGTCGAAGATCTCGATGACGAAGGCTGGAGAATTGCCAGCATGGAACGACGCATAGTCGAAATTGGAAATCTCGGTGAAGGTGCCGGCGGCGCAGTCACGAGGTGCATGCTGAAGGGCGGTAAAACCGTATTCGCTCTAAAGGTACTTCATTGCCACTGCCAATGGTGGTCACCTCAAGGCTAACAATATCATCTAGGTCATTACCACAAACCCAGATCCTGATGTCAAGAAGCAGATCGTCCGCGAGTTGGGTTTCAATAAAGAATGCGCTTCGGACCACATCTGCCGCTACTTTGGTGCATTTGTCGACCCTTCCACAGCCACAATCTCCATTGCCATGGAATTCTGTGAGGGCGGCTCACTAGACAGCATCTACAAAGAGGTTAAGCGTCTCGGCGGACGAACAGGAGAAAAGGTCCTTGGCAAGATTGCCGAAGGTGTCCTTGGCGGCCTGACATACTTACACACACGTCGCATCATCCACCGCGATATCAAGCCCTCAAATATCCTTTTGTGCCGCGACGGCTCTGTCAAGCTTTGCGACTTCGGTGTGTCTGGCGATTTTGGCACCAAGGGTGAAGCCAATACCTTCATCGGCACCAGCTACTACATGGCACCAGAGCGTATTACGGGGCAATCATACACCATTACATCGGACGTCTGGTCAACCGGTGTGACCTTGCTTGAAGTTGCTCAGCACCGTTTCCCATTTCCGGCAGATGGCACTGAGATGCAGCCACGTGCTGGCCTGATTGACTTGCTCACCTACATTGTGCGACAGCCCGTGCCAAGGCTTAAAGATGAGCCTGAGATGGATGTCTACTGGAGTGACAACTTCAAGTACTTCATTGAGTGCTGGTACGTGTTTCTCTCGCCGCAGTTGCCCTCCTTTCATTACTGACCTTTTTTTAAGCCTGGAAAAGCAGCCCAATCGCCGTGCAAGCCCCTGGAAAATGCTGGAGCACCCCTGGATGGTTGAGATGAAGCCAAAGAGGGTCAACATGGTCAAGTACTTGTCCTTTGTCTGGGGCTGGGATAATGAAGCCCCATCTCATACCGCCTAAATTTCACGTACTTGCAGGTGACTGCAAAGCAGTGGCCGTGAAAGCCCCTCTCGCCTGGCGACCGCCACAAATTGATGGCATGTGGCCCAAGGCCAGCTCCACATGAGCATTTACCAGCGATCTCGAACGTTGTGCAGTATCTACTTTCAAGCTAAAAAGCTTGGATAGAAAAGAACACCTTATACATATACACACGGATATTACTACGTTCACGTCGAAGAAAATCAAACATCTTCAGTTGCATCACTCGGAGCATACACACAGCAGTTCAAAACGCAAATTCAGCCTGGAGTATCATGACAGATACGAAGAAAATGGGGAGAAGTGTGCTGTTTCATCCCTGATATTGCTGCCGCTCCTTTTCTCTCGCATTATTTGGGTCATGAGGAATCACAGCATTATTCCATTGCAGTTATCGATTCAATGCGCACACACTACAGTTTGGGGATTCTTTATCTTGTTTGGGAATGATTCGGGATACCTTTGAAATGAATATTATGGCATAGTGATGCTGGCATAATCGTTTTCAGTTGTTTTTCTCCTCTTTTCTAGTTACGTATCTCGGCGTTACCTTGGAATATCGAACATTCACATATGCAACTTGGCGCAGTTGGGTCCTCGTGTAAAACATATTTGTCATATCCTCCTCCGCCATTCATCCACGGCATCTGACAGTTCTTCCTTTATCACCCATCGCATCATGATATCCAACACTTATCACGGCTCTTCTTGCATATCGCCCATCAGCTCTCTAAGCGTCACGGTGGCGTAGGCACTACGTCCCAGCTGAAACTTGACAATGGCCGCAATCTTTTCCTCGGCCGGCCCTGCGGCCTTGCCATCCTCGACCTTGGTCTTCTTCGCCGCAGGCCCCTCGTCGCTCGTCTTTTCCGCCGCCGCCTTGAGAACGTCGAGATCCGTCGGATGCATCTGCTCCTTGTCGTCGGTGTATGTCCGGAACTCGATGCTCGGCGGTGCCAGGAAGCGGTTCATGACCTTGCGGTATCGCCCGGGCAGGCTAAACTCGCGGCGCATGCGCATCATCTTGCGCGGGTCCAGCCCGCCATTCTCGGCGCGACCCATGAATTCCGCGTAAAACGCGCCGACGTCGTTTTCAGGGTACACGACCTGGTAGCCGGGCGTGGGCAGGACAACGTCGTGGATGGTGTAGCGCCCGCTGGCGGCCTCCTCGGCGGTGAGCGGGCGCGCGCGGACAGGCGCGCCGTCGTCGTCGTCGGCGACGGGGTTGATGATGTCGTCGCCATCCTGGTCCTTGCCGCCGTGGAGCGGCGTGGCGTCGTCGTCGGCAATGACGAGGTCGCCGGCGACGACCGAGGAACCGTGCCTCTCCCAGCGCATGCTCGCCGCGTGGTTCCAAACGTGCGACTGGTAGGCGTGCAGGTACATGGAGCGCAGCCCCCGCGTAATGTGCGTCAGCGAGCCGACAAAGTCGCGCATCGACGAGGCGCCGCCGCGCGTGAGGTGCCGCGTCACGCACACCTCGGCGGCGAAGCGGCGCGGCATCATGCTGGCCGCCTTTTGGGGGTCCTTGCCGGTGCGGAACAGCATGCACGCGTGGTGACGCGCGAGCTCCTCCATGTTGGTCTTGTTGCTTCCGTCTTGTTGGTCCGCGGCGGCGGCGGCGGCGGCCGTCTCGTATTTGGCGGCGAGCTCGGGGTCGTAGGTGAGGAGCGCATTCACGGCCTCCTCGTACTTATCGCCGAGGATGAGCTTGCCGATCTCGTGCGTGCCAATATGATGTGTGCCGAAGCGCTGGTGGCCAAAGTAGTTGATCCAGCCGTGCGCGGCCATGTGTTCAAGGGCTGTCCCCACGTTGCTCTTCAACAGCTCCAATTGCTCAGCGAGGGGCTTTGCCGAGTCCCCGCCGCTCTCGTCCACGACCTTGCAGTTCTTGAGCGTAATGACAAATTCGTTGCCGAGGAGCTGGCCGAGATGGATGCCCTCATCACAGTACGCGTAGTTGCCGGTCGTTATACCCCAGAGGTTGCCATTGAGGCCAGCAAGGCTGCGCTGGTGCGTGTAGCGGATGGAGCAGCGCTGCGCCGTCGATGCGCGCCGGTCTTTGGTGCCGGCGTAGCCGATCGACTGCGGCTTGGACCTAATCATGCGCGCAATTTGCGTCACGGCGTCCATGGTGTCGCGGTTGTCCTTGTATAGCGTAAAGTGCAGGTACTCGGCGGCGGGCCGGTTGTCTTTGCGCTCCCGGTTGTTGTCGCGTTGTTGGGCGCCGCCTCGATTGCGCTTCTTGCCGCGCGGCCTGTCACGGATCGCCGTCGCCACGATGCCGCCGCTGCTGTCGGTGGAGGTGTCGACTCGAGACTGGAAGATGCGGCGAACCTCTTGGTGTATTTGGCCGCGCGTGTGCTTTTCGTCAATCGGGTCCGACGAGATGGGCTTGACGCGCTGCTCTGGGTCTGCTGTTTGCGCCTCGCGAAACATGTCCACAAGTTCTTGCGCAAACCTCTCTCCAGCGAGGTCTGTCAGAATCTTGACATCTTCCGGTGCCACCTCGATCACCTTGGCAGGCGGCTTCGGCTTTTCGCTCTCCTCTTCAGCCGGCTTGGTCTCTGCGGGCTTGGCTTCGGATTCTTCCTTATCTGTGACACCTTCGGCTTTCTTCTGCTCCTCTGTGAGACCGATAGTTTTCAGATGAACCACCTCGCCGTCCAGTCCGATCTCGTTGACCTGGAAATCGGAAAATCCAGTGTGGGTTAGCTCACCGGTGGATGCGCCAAAGATAAGGCTACTCACCGAACTCTCATTTCTCCAGCCCAGGAGAAAGCTAGTGGAGTCGCGCGCTGCGTGATTCCAAGCACCTTGTCGCGCGAAGGCGCACCACGTGCGTGATATCTTGCAGACTCAGCCATGTTTGTTGCAATCGAGACAAACGTGAGTCGTTAAAAGAGCTGATGTTGAAGTCTCTGCGCATCTTGATCAACACTGAATTAGGAACTGGGTCCACCCTTTCTGCCGGCAGAATGTGAGCATCCAGGTCCATTACGGTAAGCGGTATGTACTGCTGTCGATATTCAGTAGGCGGTGAGAGGCACATACAGGGTATCTTCGTTCTCTTATGCATCTCGATAGCCAAATGGAGAGAGACCTAATCCGTACAGTGCAAGCAAAAACTGTCACGAAAAATTTATTGGAAGTAGGAAGCATGTGTATTGTTTGGCGCTGTGTGTTGAATGCTACTGTGGCACCGAATGTTGGAGAAGACTAGTCTGTGACGCCCATTTCCCCAATTATCAATGCTCCTTCCTTGTAAGTGAAGCTCCCACATTCTGGACCAAGCCAGTTGTTCGCTCGATAGCAGTTCCAGACTGACAAAACAAGATCAGAATGGAATATCGACATCGTCAATATCAGGACAAATCAATCGAGGGCAGTGATGATTCAGATCATGAAGTGAAGACATTTCCAGTTTCGCCAGGTACGGGGCGTCCATGGAAAGAGAGGACTTGCTGACAATGCGACAAGAAATCTTTGGGGCAACTCAATTATCCGGACTTGCAAGTCTGACGAACCCACTTAATCGATACCAGTTCAATAACTCGGACATTCTGAAGCTATGCGATGCAATTCGGTCGCAATTGCAAGAGAATCACACTCTTGGTCCGCGCGCAGAGGAAGTGCTTCAACTACTGAGCGCCATGACAAATGACGAGTCAGATGGAAGATACTCTGTCAATATGGGCACCATTAGTGCTTGCCGTTTGGACAAGCTACTCTCTGATATTCTATTGCCCGACAACGGCTGCTCTCCGGAAGAAGTAGCATTGGCATACAACCTACAGAGGAATTAGAGATTACGCTTCCGGCAGGAGTATTTTGACCTTGACAAAAAGAGACTGGAAAAGTTTGCTACTAAATACGGACAATTGCGAGATATAGCATTTACAGACACACTCGTATTTGCCCACGGGCGCTGGCAAGCTATGCGCTGCGAAAGCTTGTCCGAAGTGGAGGGAGACCAGCAATTCGAGCCAGGACAGTAAGCATATCTCTCCCGTTGTAAAAAATTACTTAGATGATCTCATCACATTATAGCTAGTGGCTGAACCTGGCCTGCGCGGCTCGCGATGGTGTCGTCGGCTCCTCTCATGCAGCTTCCGCGAAGGGGAGATATGGATTTGCAGCATTGCCACTAATGAGTGGAAGCGAAACAGTTGACGTTGATCATAACTTGATAAAATACACAAGAGACTCGACATTATCGGATGCCCCAGTTTCGTTGATTTCCCAGGTCGGTGCCAAAACCCGATTGCTACGTGGTCATTGCCTGAAGAGTCAATTCGCTCCTAAGAGCGGAGTACGATATGATGGATTGTAAGATGAGAAGAATATGACCAACTGCAAGCACTAATCTGGGTGCTTAGATATATAATCCGTCAGTACGGACATAAGCTCCAAGATGAAACTGGACTCCACCGGGTGGTCATCACCTTGGAGCGCGTCCCAGGGCAGAAGCCAATGGAGGAACTCGTGCAGGTACCACGCCCCTCACAAATGGATGAGTGGCTGATCTTTGAGAAGTATGAGGGTGAGATGGTCAAGAAGCGGCAGGGGAACGAAGCATTCACTGAGTGGAAAGTTGAAAAGGCACAAGAGAAAGCCGACCATTCCGAATGGGAGAGAGTAACACGAATGACGGCAGACTTAGTACAGAGGAAGCAAGCCAAGGTCAAGTTTGCGAAGGAGCCGGTGGAAATACCGCAAGACCTGCAATCAGATGATTTGGGCAGTTCCTAGTATGACTGATTCCTGAAGCACCGACTTACACTACGCCTTCAAGGCCAGCAGCTAGCTAGATTTGACAAGGACTATCTGCAAATAGAACGCTACTTTTAAACGATGTATGACATCTGCAAGATGGATTTGAAGTCGAAAAAACTAAAATAATCATCATGATCGAGAGCCATGTTCATCATGGTCGAAGTGAACATTCAAACAGACCCGCTGCGAAGGTGCTCTTAAAAAAGACCTTTGGCTGGCCCACCACAAGAGTTGGCGATTCGACTACCCCGCGACTCCTTCAAATACCCGTGCTTTGCCGCAAAGGCTTCACTCGAGCGCGAAAACATGGGCAAAAATGACAAAAAGAGCAGCGAGAAGTCGGGGGGCAAAGCCAAGGGAGGCGACAAGGAGGCCGGAGGCAAAGCCAAGGGCGCGCAATTGATTAATGTCCGCCACATCTTGGTAAGTCTGCCGCTGCGTCGCCGATGTCGACAGGATGCAAGGGGAGGCGTGCTAACGTAAAGTGCCTGCAGTGCGAAAAGCATGGCAAAAAGGAGGAAGCGCTCGCAAAGCTCAGCGAGGGCGTCAAGTTTGACGAGGTTGCGCGCAACTACTCAGAGGATAAAGCTCGCGCGGGTACGTCGAGGCTTGATGCAATTTTCATGATGAGGGCTGCTGACACGCGACGTGGCTGTTGCTAGGTGGCGCTCTTGGCTGGAAGCCCAAGGGAAGCTTTGATCCCAAGTTTGAAGAGGTTGCTTTTGCCTTGGAGCCCAGCACGACGAATAATCCCAAAATTGGCGAGGCCAAAACGGAGTTTGGTTACCACATCATCATGGTCAGTACGAATACCATGCAGCTAAGACGGCCGCATCTAATTCCTGAACAGGTCGAAGGTCGCAAATAGGTGTGACTATACAGCACGCATATGAAGACAAAAGCGAGTCATCACACACAATATACAACCACAGATTTTAAACACTTTTTTTTGTTCGTCTTTCCTCATGGGCGACAATACGTCATCATCATGAGAACAGGAAATCATTATGCCAATGAAGCGGCTTAGAGTACAAACCGCCGTTCAATTTCAGCGGTCTCAGACCGGAGCCCGCAGTCTCTATACCCTCCTCAAAATACATCGTAACGCCTGTCCAAAAGCCTTTTTGGGTGTTTTTCTTGTCCCTTTTCGCTTACTCCGCAGACTGGAAGTAGTTCATGATGACGGAGCGCTCCTGCGACTCCTCACCCCAGTCCTTGACGACGACGCAAGAGCAGTTGACAACCTTGCGGGCGTTGCCCTCGCGGTCGAGAACGCCTATGGTGGAGTGATTAGTAAATTGAGTCGACGGGCGGGGTTGCTTGGGAGCACCGGGCATGGAGGGGAATGAAACGTACAGAGACCGGCCCACTCGCCGAGCTGCTTGCCGTCCTGAACCTTGATCAGAGGGATCTTGTGCTCAGAGCAGAGGGCAGCGACGAGCTTCTTGTAGGCATCTTCCTCGCAGTTCTCGTTGAGAACGCACATGTGGGCCTGGCGGCGGTCGAGAGCCTTGGAAGACTCGCGGAGACCGCGGGCAAGGCCGTCGTGCATGAGAGCCAGCTTCAGGACACCCTTGAGGGCATCCTGAACGGACATCTGACCCTTGGGGGCATCGCCGGACACTTCGACCTCCTCGACGACCTCGGGAGCGTTGTCTTCTACGTCCGACTAGTAGTCTCTGTCAGTGTCTTTTGATCCCAGAATCATGGTGTTGCCAAATTCGACCGTCATTCGAAGATTTCCCGACCAATCGATCATCGCAGTGATGTAGAAGCGGACAAGTAGGCATCGCGCAGCCTTTTTTCATGGTGTGTCGACTTATCGATGTTTATTCCATCATTTTCCGGTGCGCGCGCTCATCACTCCAATCGGTTCGTCGGGAAATTCGAATGGCGGTCGGTATCAAGACTTACCATCTTGATAGTATTTGTTCTCGTCGGGCGATCCTCGAAGATTTATTGATTGTTTGGAGGGGAGAGGAAAGAAGGAAAAAAGAGGGAAGAATGATTGTAGGTTGAATTTTGCTGGGACTGTCGTGCGTCCAACGCTGCCTGTCGATAGTGGGGCTTGGGCATACCACTTCCCTCTTTGCTAAGCGACTGTGTTTAGGGAAAACCGCCTTGCCAAAGTGCGTTACCCTTAGGGCAATTTGTCGCGCACGGACCACCAGGGCACACCACCCACTTTTCTTTTTGCACTGGACCGGACGGCTGCTGGATGTATCCTGGTCAGAAATTCGTCCTCAAGCTTTTTTTCTTCCCAATCCCCTTACAGACCTTTTCGTCTACATCAAGAGGTATGTGAAGCAGCAACAGCAGATTGCTGATCTCCGCTCGACGGGCGATTCGACATCGATATACCAACAACGAACAACGGGATGATGCGTCTTCTTGGTGGCGGGAAAGGCAAATTTCAGACCGACGCGCCTCCGTGAAGCGATGGGAAAACAACGCCATTGAAAGGTGCACTGTTGCGACTCTACATCGTGAAGCGTGGCGGAGGCGAACAGACGTCTGGCGATGCGCCTCTCCTCGTCGGAAACTCCCATGGGCGGCTGAACCCTCGTCGACTTGGTCGATTCGAATCGCTCGAGGGCACTCTTCCTTGCTCATGCGCCGCAACGTCGAGGCTAATATGAAAACTTGGTAGATACCTCATTTCCACTTCCCGACTTGAGAATCTCCATTCAACACCGTCAACATGGTCCGCACCTCTGTCCTCCACGATGCGCTCAACGCCATCAACAACGCCGAGAAGTCCGGCAAGCGCCAGGTCTTGATCCGTCCTTCCTCCAAGGTCATCACCAAGTTCCTCCAGGTCATGCAGCGCCACGGTACGTCTAACAGATAGTATCCCCTTTCGCATCCTCGTCATGGCATAGTTTGCACCGAAAAAGAGAGCCAGGTTCCTTTATTATTCGGCATATAACTAGGGCGACGGTCTCTTACGCTACCACGACCCAGCCCCTATAAGTTGCCGATAGATTGAACTGCGTCGGACCTGAGCGCTCTATTCGAAGCGTCCTCTTCGGGGGGAATATGTGCTGTGACGTCTATGCTAGGGTTGTCGCGACATATTCTTTTATCTTTTTGCTAACTTGCTCTCCTTCAGGCTACATTGGCGAGTTCGAGGAGGTCGATGACCACCGCTCCGGCAAGATTGTCGTCCAGCTCAACGGCCGTCTCAACAAGACTGGTGTCATCTCCCCACGCTACAACGTCCGTCTCCAGGACCTCGAGAAGTGGGTTGTCAAGCTGCTCCCTGCTCGTCAGTTCGGTTATGTCATCCTCACCACCTCTGCTGGTATCATGGACCACGAGGAGGCCCGCAGAAAGCACGTCGCCGGCAAGATCATTGGCTTCTTCTACTAAATGTTAGTTTTGGACGGGGCTGATGTCGTGCGTGGGTGAAACGCAACAATAAAAAAAGAATCTACAAAAGGATAACAAACGGTTACGGCACTTGGCGGCGTTTTGGGACTGTTGCAGTCGATACCATTTAGCATCCATTTACACAGGAGCCAAACATCAATGCTCTAGTAATGAGACCTGTCACGAGATGCCCGAAATAATTGTCTATGAACTGTGCGTCGTGAATGTTGACTACCTACCGTGTTGTACCTGCGGGCTCTATATGCATTTTGTATTTTGTATTTTGTACGTACGTACTGTCTAGGCTCAGATTACCACCACAGCTTGCGAGTCTGCCACTCGACTACCAACTCACCGCACTTGCCCTGCCTTTATCTCGTCATCGCTGGGCCGCGCGTACACCATTGAGCGTGATGCCCGTCTTATTTACGGGCACTGGACGATCCCGCGCTTGACGGCTCTACCTTGCCAGCATAACCCGGTGTTGCTGCGGAGCGCGTTGCAGGCTTGCGGCACCGTGGCGTCGAGCGTGTGGACGCCGGACGAATCCAGGTGGCGAAATCGAAGTTGTGCGAATACAGCGTGCCCGGAGGGAACGCGCCGTACGAGTCAAAGGACCTAGGGCCGACGCACTGCAGTCTGGCAGGCCCGGAATCATGATGGACATCTGCATCAGGCCGATGCCGGAGTAATAGAAGATCACTCCGCTTCGTTTTAGTGCCAATTGATGAGATTCGGAGCGTCACTGTCTTGCCTTAATAGGCGCTAGTCAAGATCGCCAGACAGCTGCCGATTGTTAGATGTAACATGAGACATCCGTACAAATGTTGATCAGCCAGCGATAGTTCCGTGCGGCGTATTTGGGAGAGTAACATGAAAATAGTAGCCGCTGATTGGTACTACTCAGCCCAGGTGGAATAGATGAAGCCTGCGGGATGATGATTAGCTTTACTTGTCCATGTGAGGGAAAAAATGTGTCGTGTACCAATCGTCTCGGCTCCCTGGATGCCGTTCTGGGTCAATCGCCTGCGGCAAGTTCAAGTCCTCGGCCAACCACTCCAGGGTCCTGCGCGAATACCGACTCGCATCCGGCGGACACACCGTACTCAGCTCCAGAATACCCAGCGGCCACCCGAGGCACCGCCCAGCCGACAAGAACGTCCTGTTACCATTTTCCGTAGTGTGCACAAAGGACGGAACAGTGGCTAGAATATCAGATGCCACCTCGGCCATGTGCTTCCTCGCATACTCCTTCAAGCCAGAGAGCGTGTGCGATTCGGCAAGAGTCTCGTCGACGCGGCAGTGCGCAATGTCGTCGCCGAGCAAGCTCAGAAGAAAGATGCGGAGCAGACGCACCGCGTTCCAGACCTTGCATAGGCGCAGGCTCGCATACGTGTGCACAATTCTCCGATAGGTCCAGACCGGCCCCTGGAGAAAGGGCTCGCGGGTAAAACTGAGAGTAGGCGGCGGCGCATCGCAAAAGGCAATGATTTCCTGATCGACTTGGAGAGCCTCCAGGAGCAGCACCATGCTGCGCTCCTGCTCGTCTCTCGCTCTAGCCTTGATGGCGCAGACTTTGTGCAGCAGGTCCGCGAGTGGCATGGCGGGGTCGCGGCCGTCCAGCAGGCCTCGAACGCGGCCGTCGAATTCGAGAAAGGGCTGCGGGATGGGCGCGGAACGCTGGATGCAGCTCGCCTTGATGTTGTTGCTGGCGTGGGCAAAGAGCTGGCGGGCGACGGGCGAAGAGGCGAGCTGGTCGGGGCCGCGGAGCATGAGCAGCTGCATGGCACCCCAGGTGTGGGCGACCCAGCTGGTGGGCGCGCTGCTGCTGTTGCTGCTGCTGCTGCTGCCACTATCCTGGAATACGGTGGCCTCGAAGAGGGCGAGGACGAGGACGGCGACGAGAGTCTGGTCCTGGACGGCGGTGCGCGGGTCGGCGAGCGCCGCATTGACGCGGGAGAGAGCGCGAGCGTAGTTGGCGCGCGCCGCGTCCTGGTGGCGGTGCTGGCGGGCGTGACGGGCGTAGGCGGCCAAGGCGGTGGCATCGATGGCTAATGCGCAGGCGTCGTCGTCGGGGCTGTAGGGCAGGTAGAAGGAGGAGAGGTAGCCTTCAAAGGGGGTGGCGGCGATGAAGGTGTGGAAGAGAAAGGCGAGGGCTTGCTGGTTGGTGCTGAGGAGGAGCGCGGGGGAGATGGGCGAGGAGGAGTCGCAGCTAGCGAGAGACTGTCGACAAGAAGACGAATCCGCTTGCTGGGGGGACAACGAGGGCGAAGATGATGCGCCGTATTGCGTTGGCGGGGATTGCTGTCGGGCAGCGTGCGTTTTCGACTTGGATGATTGCTTCTTGGTCACGCTGGTAGTCTCGTTGCGCATGCGCAGCGCGGTGGGATCCGGGTAGCCAGGGCAGGGATGGCCTTTGCGGCGACACTGAGAGCAGCCATCAGGCGCGCGGTCACACTGCCAGCCGATGGGGTGAGTTTGTTGAAGCTTTGATGATGACGGCGATGATTGCAGACTGACCTTGCGTCGCGCGGGGCGACATGCATGACATGCGGTGGACGGGCGGCCGCTGAAGACCATTGAAGTGAAGGATGCTGCGTAGCTTGCGAGCCCAGCCAAGAGATCCGTTTGATTTAGCAGTCAAGTATGATATCTTGACTGTTGACATGGCGGATGCAGATTTTTCTTTATTTTTTTTTTAGAACAGAGTCGAGTCAGATTGAAAGGAGACGATGCAGTTCCGTGACGTCGCCCACTTGACGGACGGCCCCAGCCCTAATGGTGGCTGAGCGCTCCGTTGTAGCGGGACGAGGCTGTCGGATCCGGTCCGGCGAGGCCGTGTCATCTGCAAAAGCCAATTGCAATAGCATGGCCCAGGCTTATTAGCCAGAATTCTTTCAGAGTAATAGCAGTCATGATGAAAGTGAGAGACGGGGAAAAAAAAAGCGTCGATTGAGTAAAGGTGTACGTCCGACATGCATATGTGTGCTGCTGCCAGAGTCACAAAACACAAGGGGGGGTTTGGTTTTACTTTTTCATTTTCTTTGACAAGGACGCTGTAACAGGATTCAAGCTCAGCATAACAACCGGCACTTGACGATTAATGCTACGAGCAATTGGAATTATCAAAAAGACAAAAAAAAAAAAAAAAAAAGAAAAGAAAAAAAGCGGACCCGGGCCGGCTTGCGGGCCTGGTACCGCCGGTGCGGGTTACTGGTGAGACGGGCGTTGCGGGCCAACGTGCACGCTGTCGTCACGAGAAAAGGAAGCTCAAGGTCGGAAATGGAGCTGTAGCGAATTGGCATCTACTGAAAATCAATGCAATTTAATGCGGGCTCATGATCCCGAAGCAAGAGGTAGAGATTATGCTTCCTGTTCAACCAACAGTGCCGCGTTGAATAGGGCAGAAATTATGGCGGCGAAGACGGGGCGCTGTATATTTCTACGAATTGAAACCCCAAAAGAGGACTAACGCCATTGTGCTAGCTTGCGTCAGGCCGCCGTCAGCCCTGTGGCAGCCGCGGGCACGCCAGCACAAAATTTGCAGCTGTGTCAAGTCACTACTTGTCCATTCCACAACGGTAGTGTCGAAATAGCCGTTTTGGTATGTCAGCTGCAATTACCCAGCTAGTCATTGTCGTCATTCATATGCTCTCGGCTTTGACTTGCAGAGTGAGCTGCGTAAGCCTCACTGTTACCTACTGAATCGCGATGGGTCCGACACCTGGCTACTAGAAGCCTTCAAACTACGACTCGCAATCACAGCGCTGTGGTGGTGAGCCTCATGCTTATTTCTCTGGCATCTTGCGAGCATTGATACATGTCAACGTTTCTTTTGAAAAATCTTAAATTTCCTTTTCGACCTTTGGGCCATCTCTAAATCCGTGGTTGAAAATTGGCTGGTCAACCGTCTGGTCATCGTCTGTTTATCGTCTCGAACATTTTCCATGAGGTATCATGTTAATCTCACGCTAAAATCAACACTTATCAATGAATAACATTTCTAAATCACCTCTTTGAAAACGAAAAGAGTCAAACTATACAAGATATTGAGAGTAGGGTTGGGCTTGGTATTCAATCACCGTCTCATCTGGCGTTGCTCAACTCTTCACGGGCTCTGCCATCTATCGCACCCTTTGCCAATCTGTGAAGTTCCTTCACAAACGTATCCACTCGCCTAAGATACTCCTTTGCAAATGGAACAGAGGCATGAATGGGCATTGTGCGCGCAATCACCGACGTTGTGCTGATGAGCTCCAAGTCTTTCAAGG
Organism: Beauveria varroae; assembly: GCA_030780425.1. NCBI lineage: Eukaryota > Fungi > Ascomycota > Sordariomycetes > Hypocreales > Cordycipitaceae > Beauveria > Beauveria varroae. The sequence goes on from JAPFUP010000114.1 coordinate 68,071, forward strand.
TATGATCGCCGTGCGGCCGCCGGAGGATGCTAAAGAAGAGCGTCATGAGCGCCGACATGGGGTAAAAGATGAAGACCCAAAAAGCCTCGCTGGCTACGCGGTTCGCCGAAGCCATCAAATAGACAATCGTCGATCTGCTGGCTTCGACAGACAGCTCCAGACTAGACTGCACACCCGGCAGGATCGTTCCAGTCGGCGCATTTGCCGCAGCGCTCAGGCCGCTGGCGCCGTGAATCACCATGAGAACGTGGTTGTATTCCAGGTGCAGCTCCAGGTGAAGCATCGTCATGCAGCGGCTGGCATCACTGGCAATCGCGAGGTCCTTGCGCACAGAGAGCTGAGGCGCATACTCGCGCGGAACAGAGCTTCGCCAGTTTTCAAGATCCGCGTCTAGCTCGCGAATAGTCCGAATGAGCTCCGCTTCCGACTTTTCTCGTGCTTTGTTTCCGTACAGACTGCGGGCGACTCTGGATTTTACCATTGTGAGCTCCATGTCGCCGGGGAAGAATGGGTCTTGCATCTTTTTACTCGGGTCGCGGCATCTCGGAGACCACCGCGCCTCCTTGTAGCCTTCGGGCAGCGTCAAGTCGCAGAACTCGTCGTCAATGACGGGCGGGTGGCCGGTGCGAAGAGAAATGTCCTTGTCAAAATAATAACACAACCAGAATAATAACCGAATATGGCGGTCCTCACGCTCCTCGAAGTTGAGAATCCGATCCCCTGGAAAAGGAAACAGGCGCTGATGCCCTCCTAGGGCAAACACGGCTCGACACGCCAGAGTATTGTACATGGCCGCGGCCTGCATACGTCCAGCTGTCAGATCATGCATATTCTGAGACAGGTAGGTTAGACAAAAGGAACCCGGGATATTGGAGACGGACTTGCGACGTCATCTTACCACAAGAAAGTACGTCTGCACCGTGGTCAAGCTTGTGTCTTCTAGGCATTCGGCAATGAGGAGTTTTGCAGCTTTCGCAAAAGCTTCTATGTCGACGTACTTGGTCGCCTCTACTTCGGGAAAGTGGAGCGCGATGAAGTTGAGAAGAGATAAAACGCAGGCTTTGGCGCTGATGTGCTGCAGCGAAGGCGTTCCGTCGGTCGCGTACACCAGGTTCGCTGTCTCCTCTATGAGCACCTCGTCCACGATGGGAAATACCAGAATCAAGTCAGACTTTGTAAAGGCGTCGAGCATTGCGTCAAAAGCCCAGCGCGGCGGCAGCTTCGTCTTGCTGGCGGCGAGCGGCGATCCATCGTCGAGGCAATGGCGCTGGAAAGAGGGGAAGTCGAACTGCGGCGTCAGGCCTGACCGCATCTGCACCCATTCCTCGCAGCCGTCTGAAAAGTGCGGGATGCCTGTCAGCAGACAGACGAACCCAGAGTCCTGGCTAGGGTAGATGTCCTGGCGGCGAGATATGGGCTTGCCAGACGTACGAAGCTGCCTGTTTGACGGTCGAGACTGACAGACGGAGCATTTGTGGCTGCGCCTCGGCCTCCTTCCATGATCAAAATGGCCGCTGCTCGCACTCGCCGAATATGGGGTAGAGGCAGTCGAGGTACTGGGCGGAGACTGCAAAACCGACTCCGGGGGAGAGACAGAGCTGTTGGCCCTCGCAGCAGGAGTCTTGCTGGTGCTACATGGGCGTCAGCTAGGCACTCGCGATAGCAAAGCAACCACAAACTCCAAGAACTCGATCCAGGGGGAGGAGGGGGGAAATCTACCGTATGCGAGGCTTTCTTGGCGTAAAAGTGCAGGTGAGGTTATGGTGGGCACACCAGTCGCAGGTCGAACCTGTCTCGGCAGCATCGCAGCGGATCTATTACACAGCGGAGATTTGACGTGTTAATGGCAGGGCGAGCTAATGCATTTCGCACATGGCAAACGGCGGAACGACCGGGATGCTGGCAGACAAACAATGTTGATGAAAGGTGGATAGGCTAATTTGTGGCTTTCTTCCTTCTGAGGACGGAAGGTGTGAATCGACTTGCCTTGCGCTTATAGCAGACGTCACAGGAACGCCTCTTATTGTTGACCATGGCGTATGATGGGCACCTCGGGCCGGACCCAAAGATCAAAGGGAATATCAGCTCTCAAATCGGATGGTATGAGATTGAGCGCAGTAAAATGATGTGCAGGATCTTGAATTGAAACAGAAAAATGCTGCTCAGACTCTCAGGCTCCCAGTCGTCTGGTTCCCGCTCCACACGCCTTGGCTCCACGAACGATAGCCTGTGTGTATCAGGTCCAGGCTCCGAGATGCGTCTCGGGATAGGGAGTTCAGTGTTACCAATATGTCGGGACCGACTGCCCGCAAACTCCGTCAAAGGGGGGTCTAGACGTGAGTCACTGCTCTTTGTTCTCTTTCGCCTTATTACAACGTCAAGGGGAACGCAGCTTGCTTCTAGAAGCTGGGGGGTTGTGAATTGTGGAGCGGACTGCAAACGGGAAAGCAATATCGCCGATGACTAATCGCGCTTTCGGACAGCGAACCTCCGTGGGGCGCCGTGCTGGGGTCCCGACTCCCCAGTTCATGGGCAAGAACCACCTAAAATTAGCGAGTGCGAGCTTTGAAGTAGAAGCGTTGTTATTGATTCTTTACGGTTTTACGACTAGCGACGGTCTTTTGAAACGGTCGCTGGAGTTGCGCCGCTCCCTGGTGAAGCAGTGAATGACGTGTTTCACAGCCATGACGATATAAGACAGCTTTTCGGAACTATCCGTGCTAGATCCAAATAAGAAGAATCGCGACCCATCACAACTATTGCGCAAGTGAAGCGAGTTAGCATGCCCATGGCGTTTAATGTTGGTCCCGAGATGACCAATATCAAAACAATATGTCGGCTGCCGTATTGGCGGCACCTTTGAATAAAGTCGATGCGACCTGTCCATCGGCTTCATCTGCTCGTGTATCCTCCAGCGAAATATATTCAGACCCCAAAGAATAAACCCCTGTCGCAAGGCTTGGCGCCACTAACGTACGAAAGTAACGTTGGTGGCTGCATTACCCGTACAAGTTGGGCATCGGTGCCGACCATCTGATTATCCGCTTAGTCATGCCAATCGTTGCGGCGTCTTGACCGTTGACTCGGTCCCGAGAAATGCAAGACGAGGGGGTAAACCAAATGTTTGGGACAAATAAAAAAGCGACAGACCAACGGATCTGACAAATACAGAATCTTCGGGACCAACAGGGGCTTGCATGTGAAGAGACAGCCCTACGACAGTGTCGGACAAGGCTCGATGCCGATGCCCGGTTAACGCCGCAGGTGCCGGGCAGACGACGCGTTTTTGCGGCCCCAATCCATGTAATTCCACTGTCTGATTAATTCATCCCGCCATCCCGCCTACTAGTCCGTAAATTACGAGATTCACGCTGGATCTGATTAGACTTGTTGGGGCTGCTCTTTGACAAAGGCGGCTCTGCCATGGCTTGTGTGTGGTGACTAAGCGGGCTTTCAGTTCTTACCCCGGCCCTTGGGTGCTTCCCAAAGAGGAAATTTCTGGTACTGACTCCGGGCTGTGGTCCGCGTTATCCACCGCTGCGGCGGCGCTGTCTCCAGCGTGCGCAACGGAAACTTATTTTTTTCCCGTGTCGTTAGCTCTGATTTCATTTTTTTCCACGAGGTCGAGGAATTACCTTACCACCGATTACTACGTTTACGACGGGTTGAGGGTTTTGCGGAACCCGCTCTGACTATGTCCGCCACGCCGCCGGATCCTTCATGTGAGCGGCAACTGCCTGCTTTTTTATATGACGAGCCTGTGCATCATTTAAAAGATTTCCGTATCCCATATTTTTTACGACCCCTGATAATCTTTCTTTCTATACCCTCTATAATTATCATCCTCCCGTGTCGGATTTCTTTTTCCTCGGCAATATTGTACCCCGCGTCAGCATACCACGGCATTGAATATAGCCTTGAAGCTTTGACAACACTCGCTCACCATGGGGGGCTCCGAGACGCCCACCCTCGACGGCACCGCCGCCACCAGCGGCAGCAATGATTGGCATCTCAAGCACAAGGTCGTCGCGACCGACGCGCGCGACCGCGCGTCCGACTTGCCGCGCCGCGAGCTCGGCGTCACCTGGACGGACCTGACGGTCGAGGCGGTCAGCTCCGACGCCGCCATTCACGAGAATGTCGGGTCGCAGCTCAACATTGTGCAAAAGATTCGCGAGTCGCGCCACAAGCCGCCCATGAAGACCATTCTCGACCGCGTGCACGGCTGCGTGCGGCCCGGCGAGATGCTGCTCGTCCTCGGCCGCCCCGGCTCCGGCTGCACCACGCTGCTCAAGATGCTCGCCAACGACCGCCGCGGCTTCGCCAACGTTGCCGGCGACGTGCACTTTGGCTCCATGACGGCCGACGAGGCCAAGCGTTATCGCGGCCAAATCATCATGAACACCGAGGAGGAAATCTTCTTCCCTACCCTCACCGTCGGGCAGACCATGGACTTTGCCACCCGCCTCAACGTGCCCTTTACGCTGCCGCAGGGCGTCGAGGACCGCGACAAGCACAAGGAGGAGGCGAGGGACTTTTTGCTCCAGTCCATGGGCATTGAGCACACACACGATACCAAAGTCGGCAATGCGTTTGTCCGCGGCGTCTCGGGAGGCGAGCGCAAGCGCGTGTCCATCATCGAGTGTCTGGCCACAAAGGGCAGCGTCTTTTGCTGGGACAATTCCACTCGAGGTCTCGATGCCAGCAGGTACGTTTCTTTCTTTCTTTCTTTCTTTCCTTCTTTTTTTTTTCTTTTTTCTTTTCTTGCCACACCCGACCTACATACATGAGGCGATAGCACAACGGACTTGCCAACTAACATGCTCGCAGTGCCCTCGACTACACCAAGGCCATCCGCGCCATGACGGACGTGCTCGGCCTCTCGTCCATTGTCACGCTCTACCAGGCCGGCAACGGCATCTACAACCTCTTTGACAAGGTGCTCGTGCTCGACGAGGGCAAGGAGACGTTCTACGGCCCGCTGGCCGAGGCACGGCCCTTTATGGAGGAGCTCGGCTTCATCTGCGAGCCCGGCGCCAACGTCGCCGACTACCTGACGGGCGTCACCATTCCCTCGGAGCGCAAGGTGCAGCCCGCCAAGCGCGACAAGTTTCCGCGCACCGCCGCCGCCATTCGCGAAGCCTACGAGGCTTCGCCGATCCGCGCGCGCATGGCCGCCGAGTACGACTACCCGACGACGGCGCAGGCGCGCGACCGCACCGCCGACTTTGCAAAGTCGGTCGCCCTTGAGAAGCACAAGGGCATCCCGGGGAGCAGTCCGCTGACTGTCAGCTTCCCGCAGCAGGTCCGCGCGTGCGTCGAGCGCCAGTACCAGATCATCTGGGGCGACAAGCCCACCTTTATCATCAAGCAGGTCACCAACATCATCCAGGCCCTCATCGCGGGCTCCCTCTTTTACAACGCGCCAAGTAACACTGCCGGTCTGCTCTCCAAGTCGGGCACGCTCTTCTTTTCTCTCCTCTACCCAACCCTGGTTGCCATGTCTGAAGTGACTGATTCCTTTAATGGAAGACCGGTCCTGGTCAAGCACAAGTCTTTTGCCTTTTTCCACCCTGCTGCATTCTGCCTCGCCCAGATTGCCGCCGACATTCCCGTTCTACTATTCCAGACGTCCACGTTTTCCCTGATCCTGTACTTCATGGTAGACCTGGAGCGCACTGCTGGGGCCTTCTTCACCTACTGGGTCATTGTTCTGTCTGCCGCCTTTTGCATGACGGCACTGTTTCGTGCTATTGGCGCCTTGTTCAAGACGTTTGACGATGCCTCCAAGGTCTCTGGCGTCGTCGTCACTGCCGCCTTTCTCTACGCAGGTTTCCAGCTCCGAAAGCCCGAGATGCATCCCTGGCTGGTCTGGGTATTCTGGATCGACCCCCTCGCGTACGCTTTCGACGCCCTGCTTTCCAACGAGTTCCACGGCAAGATTGTCAATTGCGTCGGAAACAATCTCATCCCCAGCGGTGCCGACTACGCCAACTCGACGCACAGTGCCTGTGCCGGCATCGGCGGCGGCAAGCCCGGGACGTCCTTTATCCTTGGCGACGACTACCTCGCCTCGCTGTCGTACAGTCACGCCCATCTTTGGCGCAACTTTGGCATCGTCTGGGCTTGGTGGGCGCTCTTTGTCGCCGTGACAGTCTGGGCCACGTGCCGATGGAAGTCGCCCTCGGAAAACGGCCCAAGCCTGGTGATTCCCCGCGAGAATAGCAAGTACGTCACCATCAACCCCAACGCCGACGAAGAGAACCTCAACGCCAAGGAGCTGCCCGTTTCCACGGACGCTACCCCCTCCAGCACCGAGGAGGAAGGCAGCGACTCTCTTCAGAACAAGCTCGTCCGAAACACGTCCATCTTCACGTGGAAGAACCTCTCGTACACCGTCAAGACGCCCTCAGGAGACCGTCTCCTGCTCGACAATGTCCAAGGCTGGATCAAGCCCGGTAATCTGACGGCGCTCATGGGATCCTCCGGCGCCGGCAAGACGACGCTCCTCGATGTGCTCGCCCAACGCAAGACGGACGGCACCATTACCGGTTCCGTCCTCGTCGACGGCCGCCCGCTCCCCGTCTCTTTCCAGCGGTCCGCAGGCTACTGCGAGCAGCTCGACGTCCACGAGGCGTACGCGACGGTCCGCGAGGCGCTCGAGTTCTCGGCCCTCCTCCGCCAGAGCCGCGAGACGCCGCGCGAGGAGAAGCTCGCCTACGTCGACACCATCATCGACCTGCTCGAGCTCAAGCCCCTCGCCGACACGCTCATCGGCGAGGTCGGCGCTGGCCTGTCCGTGGAGCAGCGCAAGCGCGTCACCATTGGCGTCGAGCTCGTGTCCAAGCCCAGCATCCTCATCTTCCTCGACGAGCCCACGTCGGGCCTCGACGGGCAGTCGGCCTACCGCACCGTCAAGTTTCTGCGCAAGCTCGCCGCCGTCGGGCAGGCGGTGCTCGTCACCATCCACCAGCCCTCGGCGCAGCTCTTCTCGCAGTTTGACAGCCTGCTGCTGCTCGCGCGCGGCGGCAAGACGGTCTACTTTGGCGACATTGGCGAGCACGGCCAGACCATCAAGGACTACTTTGGCCGCAACGGCTGCCCCTGCCCGCCCGACGCCAACCCGGCCGAGTACATGATTGACGTCGTCTCGGGCAACAGCGTCGACAGCCGCGACTGGAGCCAGGTCTGGCTCCAGTCGCCCGAGCACGAAAAGATGACGGCCGAGCTCGATGCCATTATTGCCGACGCGGCCGCCAAGCCCCCCGGCACTGTTGATGACGGCCATGAGTTTGCTACGCCCATGGGCGAGCAGATTCGCGTCGTCACGCACCGCATGAACGTGTCGCTCTGGCGCAACACCGAGTACGTCAACAACAAGGTCATGCTGCACGTCTTTTCCGCCCTCTTCAACGGCTTCTCCTTTTGGATGATTGGCAACTCATTCAACGACTTGCAGGCCAAGATGTTTGCCATTTTCCAATTCATCTTTGTCGCTCCCGGTGTGCTCGCCCAGCTGCAGCCGCTCTTCATCAGCCGCCGCGACATTTTCGAGACGCGCGAGAAAAAGTCCAAAACATACTCGTGGTTCGCCTTCACCACCGGCCTCATCGTCTCCGAGATGCCGTACTTGGTCTTGTGCGGTGTCATCTACTACGTCTGCTGGTACTACACAGTCGGCTTCCCAGGTGCCTCCTCGCGCGCCGGCTCAACCTTTTTCGTCATGCTCATGTATGAATTCTTGTACACGGGCATTGGCCAGTTCATTGCCGCCTACGCGCCCAATGTTGTGTCTGCCACGCTGGTCAACCCCCTCATCATCGGTGTACTCGTCTCCTTTTGCGGCGTGCTTGTGCCGTATGCCCAGATCCAGCCGTTCTGGCGCTACTGGATCTACTACCTCAACCCGTTCAACTACCTCATGGGCAGCATCCTCACCTTCACCATGTGGGGTCAGGACGTCAAGTGCAAGGAGAGCGAGTTTGCGCGCTTTGATCCTCCCAGCGGGCAGTCGTGCAGCCAGTATCTTGATTCCTATCTCCACTCACAGGGACCTGGTGCTGTCGCCAACTTGGTGAATCCCGATGCCACGTCGGACTGCAAAGTCTGCACTTATACCAAGGCCCAGGACTACCTGCGTACGCTCAACTTGAACGAGTACTACTATGGCTGGCGAGATGCGGGCATTGTTGTCCTCCTGGTATTCAGCTCTTACATCCTTGTGTATGTTCTGATGAAGCTACGTACCAAGAGATCCAAGCAAGCAGAGTAATGAGCCTTTGCCAAACATCCTTCATTTTTTGTCTTTTTTTGTCATTAGACTATAGAGTTCGCACATCATCTCCGAGAACAGAAGGAGAGGAAACTGCATTGTACACAAGAGCATAAATCAGCATTAATAGACCATGTATCGAAAACATTACCAAATAGTCATTGCTTACTCGTCTCTTGTGCCCTTCAAACTTGGCCAGGTTGGTATGACTAGTTGTGGGGTGACGGCCCCTTCCTCAGCCCTCCGCCGCCTTGAAGCGGTGACTGACTCTCTACCCATCCTCAAACACCGCCCATCATGCCTCCGACTATTCACCTGATCCGCCATGCCGAGGGCACGCACAATCTCAGCGCCGCCAACTACAACATCCACGACCCCGGCCTCACAGCGCGCGGCGAGCAGCAAGCGCATGACCTCGCCGCTCGTATCACCGAGCTGCAAGCCGACGGCGGCGCCGACATTGACCTGGTGCTGGCGTCGCCGCTGCGCCGAACGCTGACTACGGCGCTCGCCGGGTTCGCGCCGCAGCTTGCGCGGAAGCGGCCCGCTGCGATTTACGCCTGGCCTGATGTGCAGGAAGTGAGTGCGTTGCCGTGCGATTCCGGTAGCGCGCTTGCTGCGGTGCAGAAAGAGTTTGGTCAGGAGCTGGTCAATTATGACATGGTCGAAGATGGATGGGAGCTCAAGGTACGTTTTCTCTCTGATTCTGCATTCTGCATTTTCTTTCCCTCTCTTTCTTTTTTCTCTTTTTTCGAACAGAGGCAGCAGGCTCGACGCCTAAGGCAGCAGCATGGACCCGTAGTTTGTATCTTCCCTTTCACAGCTGCCTTGCAGCCCCTCAATCTCAAGATACCACAATCAGGGACCAGCAACAACACCAAACAGTTCTCACAATACATATCGTAAACTCCCTTGGACAGCCAATACTGGTCAGTGTCGGAAGCTCAAGGGGGGTTACGATATGTATTGGGGGTGATTTTTTGCTGTTGTGGCTGACTCTTGATTGCTTATTTTGTTGAGATCAAGCCGCTGCAAGCCTGCTACCTCTCTTGCATCAAATCTTCCTTCCTACGTTTCCCATGAGTTGCGAACTAACAGCCACGGAACAGCAAGGAAAGTATGCCAATGCGGAGCCTGCAGTCACCGCGAGAGCTCAGGTCGCACGTCAATGGCTGAGGAAGCAACCGCATAAAGACATAGCCGTCTTCTCTCATGGCTGCTTGCTGCATTTTCTCACAGAAGATTGGGAGGGAACCGACTTGCCGCAAGGTAAACTCTGCCTGCTGCTGAAAGCTGCAAAGAAAGAGACTAATAGTAATGGGGTTTAACAGGTACAAGCTGGGACAAGACGGAGCTGAGGTCGTTTACGTTTTCCTCGGATGAAAAGGATGACGCCGTGCTTGTCGAGACGCTCAAGAGCAGAGAACGCCGTGGATCTGCCCCTCCGCTGACAGGTCAAGAGCAGAAGCGTCTTCGCAAGGCTACAATGAGGCTTTGGACGGAGTGGGGAATTTTAGAGTAATCACCCGGTAACGATGGTACAAATAGGACTTTGTTGGAGACTGCATATGAATTATAGAAACGGGGGCAGGTCGTGGTGCCTGGGTATAGGAAATCGATTGAATATCTGAGAGCGGGCAATTTGCACACGCGCTTGACAAGGAATTACCAAGAAAATATATGATAAAGACTCGCTAGAGAACCGTATGCAGAATGTCTTGACGAAAGAAAACGCCATATGTAATATACCCCGATTTCAAAACAGTCCTCACTGTACATGACCGCCTGGGATTTTGGCACGTTCCCAATTTCTGTCACCTCCACGCTTGCCATCCTGCTTCATCAGGTGCATCATACGCCCCCAGCACATCATGCCGTTGCGACCCGTGCGCTCCTTCATTTCCCAGCTGCCACCGGCTGAGAGCGAGTGATTGGCCACCCATATCTCCTCGAGAAAAGGCTCGCCCTCCCGTACTGTGCGATGTGGGTTAAATTCTGGACGGCCCTTTTGCCATGTGCCAAGCAGCTGGATTGGGATCCAGATGCGCTCCCAGCGTTTGCTCAACAGAATCCACGATAGCAGATTTGGCCTGTATGTGACGCGCACATATGGGTTGAGAAAGGTGTCGGTGTCGATAGCACCAGCATTGAGGGCAACGGTTGTGACGTCGGCGAGGAAAAGACAGCATTCGCACGAGTCGGCAAATATTTCCGGCTCATACCGGAATCGAATTGGTAGCTCAACAGGCTTCGGTGAATCAGGATCGATGACATGAGCTGCAATGTCTTGAAAGTTGGGCGTTGGCAGCGACGTGGACTTGGTGTTTTGTACCCATCTTGCCTGCATAGCGACCATGCCAGACCAGCAAGTACTGACGCGGACGGCGTCGGTTTCGCCTAGCATGTCACGGCGGGAGAGGGCGTCACCGGCTGTAGTGAAGACTGGGTACTCCTGAGAGCCAACGCCATAACCCTGGGCATCGCGCACAGCGTAGGAATCATAAAAGATGCCTGGCGAATCGTAATCCATGGCGCATGCGGACAGGTAGTGAGTGCGGCCGGTGTCGTCGGCATTGGTGGAAAAGAGTAGGTGAGCAGCATCAACGGGTCGATAGTAGACATCATTGAGGTACAGAACCTTGTCGAATGAGCCAATAGACTCATTGAAGCGGTCGAGGGGCCACATGGCTCGATTGCGCAACTCGGTGAGATAAGCCAGTCGCTTCATTCGCTCAGATCCGTCGGGCATGGTGACGTTGGGAAATTGTGAGAGATCCAGGTGCTCCTCATGAGCAAGCTCGTTCCTGCAAGGTAGTCGTTGGCGGAAGTTGTGGAGAGCAGCCGTACCAGCCGGCGCATTATTATTTTCGTAGATGGATACAAAAGCATTTTCAGGACCGACAAGATGAATGAGGTCGAGCAGTTGCTGGCCCCATTGCCCGCCCAGCAACTGGCCATTTTTGTCGTACATGGAGGCCACGATAAATATTTGCTCCTTGTGCAGATTGGCGCAGCCAGCTCTCGGGTAAGGGCCGGCGCATCTTTGCTCGAGGACTTTATACTGAGGCGGAGGATTTGTGTGTGAAGGAAAGATGACGAGGACGGAGAGGACTATGATTGTGAAGCTGAGAATGTAGAGCTTGAGAAGTAGTATGAGTTGACGAGGAATTGTGCATCGAATTTTGCGACGGAAGAAGCGGGCCGCACAGCAGCCTAAAAATCCTAGTGGTGCTGTAGCCGCAGCTAAAGGCGATCGCGATCTGGTGGCGCTCTTATCGTAGGATCTGGCCGTGAAGGTGTTGCGACGAGGCTCGCCGGTGGCCTCTTCGAGTTGAATGGGACTTTCGAGCCAGTCGGCAGTCAAAAAAGGCTCGCTTTCGTCCCGCTCTCGAGAGGAAGAAGGCATTACGCCAACTATAGGTGGCTTGTCGCAAGAGCGCAGAAATGCGTCGAGGCTGTGTGGTCTGTGTTGGGGGGCTTAGCTCGCCCGGTCGCTCGTGAAGCGTTTGTACGCTGTAAGGCTGGTGATACAGGCAAATTTTTCCCAGTGAAGTGTCATAAGTCTCTCGATGGTCTCTGGTTCCCGGTCTGTGACTGCCTGTAGGACTTATGTACCCTGCAAGGTCTATAGCAATTGTTCGATCGTCCAGTCTAGGGCCATTGCCTGTCGTCGGTCGAGTCGGGACGGTTAATCTGGATCCGGTGCCCGATAGGCTGGTGTGTCTTATTCCTGGTGCTGCTAAGGCTGGTTGGTGTCTTGGTTGAACGATGCTAGTGGCAAGAAGATAATGCAATGAAAATAAAGTAGAGAAGGCGGTCTCTGGTGCCGGTGTTGCTACTAATTTGTGAGGATGTAGGTCAGTATTTAGGGGTCGACTAGCTCTGTTACTAACTGTGTCTCTGTCTGGCACTGCCACTGGCTAGGTCTAAGTGTCCAGCCAGGCTTGGCACGTGACAAGGAGGCTTTTGGCGCAAAGCTGAAGAGCATGCGGGTGTGATTTTCATACTCTGCGAACTTTCTAGCAGACGGTCATATTTTATCGCATGCCTTGTCAGCTGGGACTCGCTAACCGGCAAACCGCTCTCTGAGCCTCCTGTTCTGGCTACCCCGAGCGCGAGCTTCGGCACCGTGTGCGATGTTGGATCTCTTGTCCAGACGGAGGCCCTTGGCCCCCGTTATGAGCTTGGCGCTATTCTTCTTCATGTCATATTCACTGCTTCACATGAAAGCTACGCCCATACCGCGGAGCCGGGGGCCTTTTTCATCAGATACATACCAATCACAGCAGCAACCGTCCCCTGACTCAGAGCCGCAAAAACAGACCCCAGTCGTGACACCAGCAGCATCAAATACGGAGACTACTCCTAGTACAGAGGATAGTGGCTCTACCCCCAAGGACTTTGCTGATAATTCTGCTCATCCTATCAAGCACCTCACACAAGATGCCCAGCGGCAGTTGGATCTCACTGTGTCAAAACAAACAGCCACGCTAGAAGCAGCCGTCAAAGAATATCGCAGGCGATATGGTATCTGCCCACCACCACACTTCGACAAGTGGTTTGAATTCGCACAAAGCAACAATGTCCAGATGATGGACGAGTTTGACAACGTACACGACCTCATCACGCCGTTCTGGGGTCTGAAGCCGGCCACAATCCGCGGCCGCGCAAAGGAAGCCCTAGGCTACGACAATTCTCTGCTCGGTATCGCTATCCGCGACCATACCGTGGCATTTACCGCAGGCGGGCCAGAATGGCAGAGGAATGCCACGGTGGGGATGCTTGACAAGATTCTACCCTACCTTCCTAATATGGATCTCGCTTTCAATCTTCACGACGAGCCACGCGTGGTGCTGCCTCACGACGACTTGACACGGCTCGTGAATAAGGCACGCCGTGTAGCAATGCCGGCGGCTGCGAGGCAGAAGACACCTGCCAATGATTTCACAGCCACCTCGCCGGAGCTGAGTGAGAAGCAGCGGTTCGACGAGACTAAGCTGACACGCTTCAATAACATTTACCGTCAAGCCACCTGGACCATTTCGCGCATGTCTTGTGCCCCGGATAGCCCTGCACGGATGCTAGAGGATGATGAGAGCACGGACGATGTACGGCAATATGCACTGAGTGAAGCTGGTTTTGTATACAATGCCACAGCCATGTCAGATGTCTGCCTAACGCCGTCGCTCAAACAAACGTACGGGTTCTTTGACCGCCCCAACATGTTCAAAGTGGCGCATGATTTATTCCCCATTTTCTCGCAGTCAAAAATTTCATCTTACGCAGATTTGGTCTACCCCTCGCCGTGGTATTGGTACGGTAAAGTCGAGTACAACGAGACGCTGGACATGCCCTGGGCCGACAAGAAGGACAAGCTCTTCTGGCGCGGCTCTACTACTGGCGGCTTCAGCCGCAATGGCGGCTGGAGGCGCCAGCACCGCCAAAATGTTGTTGAAAAGATGAATGGTGCCACCGAGGCCCCCATCTTCACTGACCGCGCCGCCGAGGGCAGCAGTGCTCATCGCTGGACCGCTGAGCAGGTCCCGCGCGGCGACCACCGGCAGCTGGTCGACGTGCACTTTTCACACGTCGGGCAGTGCGACCCGGGCGACTGCGAGGCGCAGAAGCAATTCTTCGAGGTCAAGGACGTGGTCGACATGCAGCACGCGTGGCGCTACAAGTTTCTGCTCGACATGGACGGCAACGCCTTTAGCGGGCGCTTCTACGCCTTTTTGCGCAGCCGCAGCCAGGTCTTCAAGCTCGCCCTCTTCCGGGAGTGGCACGCCGACTGGCTCCGGCCCTGGCTGCACTACGTGCCACTGAGCGTGCAGGGCGGCGACTGGCTCGCCGCGACACACTACTACGGCGCGACGGCCGAGGGCGCGGGCGCGGCCGAGGGCATGGCCGCGGCGAGCAGGGCGTGGGCGGGCAAGACGCTCCGCAAGGTCGACATGGAGGCGTGGTTCTTTCGGCTGCTGCTCGAGTACGTTGACTTCTCTTCCTCCGGATAATGGGAGATGTGAGGGGTGCGAGAAACGCTGACGAGTTGGACAGATATGCGAGAGTCATTGACGATAATCGAGAAACGATTGGCTTTGACGTGGCCAGCGCACACAAGAAGCTGCCCACGCAGGCACCATTGCAAAAATCGAAATGACGAAATTTGAGGATACTTTGATGCTGAGATGTAGTTTGTATATATGGGTTGCTGTTTATATTGAATTACTTGCTGTTGCACCGCGGCGTTTTCTTTGGGATATAGAATGTCTTGTTGGACATGAGGATGTCATTTCTTTTTCTTTTGAGCATGCCTACAATCCGATACCATCACAATTCAACACTGACGACTCCAACGTCTACATTTGCGCTACACATATTACGCTGGATGCTCAACTCTTGGACCACGAAGAGACTGGAGAGCTTGCGAAGAAAGCATCTAGAACTCGTCTCTAAATTTAACCAAACATTCGCTACCTCGATAAATGGAATCCTCTATCGTGATTCCTTTTTCGGTACGCAGGATATACGAATACAGTGAGACTGGCTTCCGCCTTCCCTGCGCACGGTTTTCATCAGTCCTCATCCTCGTCTCCCTCGGCATCCCCTTCCTCCTCCGGTGATCGATGCCTCGTGTCAGCTTCGTCGCCGTCCCCATGCTCCTCGAGCTGCTCCGTCGCAACAGCCTCTTCCTCTTCCTCCAACTCCTCCACCACCTCGTCCTCCTGTTGCGGCTCCTCCTCCTCCTCTCCTTCCTGATCCCAGCCGAGAGGCTGCTCGCGGTAGCGCTTCATGGCGTCGCGCATCTCCTCTGTGGGGTCATCAACGGTGATGTCAAGCTGGTCGACAATCTGTTCCTCCTCGTAGATGCCTGCAGTGCGGGCAATGTTCTTGGTGCGCTGCGGGCGAATCGTCGACTTTTGCATAACCGGATAGTAGTATACGGCCTTTTGACGAGGGTAGCTCTCGTCGTCGTTGAAGGCGAGCAGCACCTCGTCCTGGTACTTGGTGGTGTGGTCGAGCTCAGTCTCCTGGGCCGTCTCGTACGCGCGCACGCGGTTGAATTGGAAGCAACCGCCGGCCTGGTCCGTGTACAGCGCATCCTCGTCGTGCTCGGGGTCGTCAACGTCAAATTTGCGGCGAAAGTTTTTGCCGACCTCGGGGCCGTCGCCCAGGTAGAAATCGTAGTTCATTAGATTCTGGGGCTTGGGGTTCCCGACGGGGTCCGCCTCGTGGGCAGCCAAGGCCGCCTCGTACGCCGCCTCCTCCTGCTGCGTCTTGTCAATTGGTCGAAAGAGACTGCTTAGTAGACGCGAGTCAAACTTATTGCCAGAGCCGGCCATGGGATTTGTGAGGAATTTAATGGTGACATAGGCGCCCGAGTCGGGAAAGGCGTCCAAGTCCGGGATAAGAGGTATGACTTCGACGGCCTTGAGGTGCTTTTTGGTTGGGTGTCTAGCGCGCTTGGGATCTTTGAGATCCTGTTCTGCAATGTCAAAGGAGTGCTCAATCTTGCGCTTGATGGTCTCTGGAGCATCGGCGGCGGCTTCGGCTTGGCGCACAACTGGTCTCTTGGCCTTCATCAGCAATGCACGTGGGCTGTTGCCCTCGAAACGTTTCGACGCAATCGATGAGATGTATTCGGTGCGGCGAAGGAAAGACACGTTGGCTTCTGCAACCTTGGGCTTGCCGAGCGCGGCAATGGGTCTCAGCAGCGGCTTGTCGTGAGGATGCACTGGCGGTGCTTGTGCGGGTGCCTGGAGAGCTAGGCGGCCGTCCTGTTAGACTCTTATTCAGGTATAAAACATGTACGTATGATCAATTCTCAATAGTACTTACAACTCTCGTCGCCATCAAAGACGCCTGGCATACCCACCAGGTCTAGGGGCATACCCAGCTCAGCATCGGCTTCAATGTTGAGCGGCTGCTCTCGCGCCAACCTCGAGGCAAATCCTGGCGTCGTATATTGGCCGCTAGATAGGCCTGTGCTCGGTATGTCGAGAAGTTTGGGAGGATTCGGCGGCGGGGGGAGGGCATTGGAATAGCGAATGCGAGCGATGAAGTCCTGGTGAATCACGCGCTCGCCAGAGCGAGGCGCGGAGGACGACATTGTGAAAGGATGCGCGCGGCAGCGAGTCGTGCTCCGTGAAATCAGTAATCGCTTTTCTTAAGTCGATTTGGCAACCTTCTCTTTTCCAGATAATGCGCGCGATGACGCTGGCTCGAGATGCTGGTGGCTGGGATGAGGCGCGCGAGGGTTGTTCCAAGGGAAAAGTTGGGCTTCCTACCTAGTCGGGCCAGCTGCTGCGTTGGTAGCCGCCAGGCCACCCCACGTTCGTAGGGGTGCCAGAGCACCACCAAGCATCCGACGGGCATTCCGCCTGTTTATAGTCAGTAGGTCATGTCAGTAGAGATTTTGATACGTCAATCGAAACTGAAATTAAATATATTTTCATTAGACAACTTTCTCCCAAACAGCCTGCGATGGTTTGCTAATTTACGCACTTATTCCCGTCTAAATTTGCTCCTTTTTTCCAGAACCCATGACCCGAGTCAACCAGAGCCCAAGACAAACTATTGGTAATGAAAATCCCAGTAGTTGTCTAGACACGATTGACGATATTATACAGTGTTATCTGCTGGCGTAGCGCGCCGGTAATACGTAGCGATTATCGCGGCCTCAGCTACGCGACGAGGCCGGGCGCATGGCGCATTCAGGAGCTCTCTTTGGCGTAGGTGCGCTTGCCGACAGTGAAAGGGACATATCGGTACTTGATCATGTGTTGAATTTGCTTGCGCACTAGAGAAGGAATTAGCGGCTGTCAGGGTGCGGCGCGCAGTCAGGAAATGCTTGTGCTTACTGGTCAAGACAAAGAGGATCATCCAGTACATGACGAGGATAGGCCAGAAGACGGGAATATTGAAGATTTCGAACCATGTGCAAATGAAGGAGATGGTGACGGCGCGGGTGGCCCAGTACCAGAACTTGAACTCTGGCAGGCGACGGATGAACGGTCTAAACTCCTCGTCGCTCTTGGTGGGAAGGCTGCCGACGTTGCCATCCTCCATGTCGTTTTCAAGATCATCGTTGGAGGGGTCGAACTTAGGTTGGAGGAAAGCGAGAAACAGGTTGAGCAGGTAAATCCCGAGTGCATATGCGACTGAAGCAGAATCGAGGTTAGTTTCACTCGCAGAAACAGTGTGTGATTATTCGGCGCTGCGCGTACCAATGTACCATCCTTGTGCGACAAAGATGCGGATGAAGAAGAGGATGAGGGTAACGCCGGTACCGATCCAGCGGTTCATGACGTAGGGTGTGGACTGATCAAGAAGAGCTTGATATTGCTGCTAGACATTAGCAATTTGTCTCGAGGGCGTTGCGTGCGCATCGTGCGCATCGCGAACGTGAGAGGGCAACTGGACGGACTCTCTGAAGCTTGGTAGTGTGGACGGTAACGGCCGCAAAGGGCGTCGACTCGGGCTCGGGAGCATCCATGGCTGTAGTTATTCGAGGTGAACGAGTGTAGATGGTTCGATGCTGCGATAAAATGATGCGATAGTAATCAATCCGAGGCCTGGTTGACGAGAGAGGAGCAGGTCTGTCTTTGGCAATCGAGAGAGTGAAAAACAGATGTGGCTTGTTCTTGGGATGGTTGCCACAGAAGCTTCGCCACTGTAGAAGGGGTTCGTCTCGCGCGTTTGTGGCCTCCTTTACTGGGCGTCGTGGGGCAGCTTTCTCTTTTTTTCGCTGGCACACTTGCGCCAGTACATTTTCGACACGTAGGGCAACTTTGACCAATCAGCGGTCGGCTGTCTCCCGTTTGACACTGCCCCTTTGGCTGGGAAGTGATCCACAGGGAAAGGGGGAACTCCAGGCCATCACCCGCTCAAACCGCTGTAAATAGCCCCTGTCGGCGGTGAGGCTGTCGCTCACTGTAACGCTTTTCAAGTAATAAGTCCGATCCGATCTTCGGTCGTTGCCATTTATTCTTATTAATAATACAAGGCAATCCTTGTCTTGGTGCTGCTAGACTGTGATCAAGTCTGCAATAAACTTATAACTCTCGTCTACCTTTCTCGTGCAGACTCGATGGAAATGCTTCGTTAACGGCAGCAGACCAACTAAAGGATACTACTATCATAGTCTACTTATCATTCATAAAATAGTTCGTTCTTGTTGGTTACCAGCATGATTATAACTACCCTTACAGACCACACATAGCTTTACCCGCCGTCTCAGGAACCGGTCAAATTGTTCTTGCCTATCGCTCCCAGACTCTCCAACCACTTTATCAGATCCTCGGCCTTTTGACTCCTAGCTTCGTATAATGCTGTATCTTGTCCCCAAGGAGGGACAAAGTTGATATCTGCTCCTTGGCTGTGAATAAACTGTGCTGTTTCAAGCTGACTTCCATGGCAAGCGTTCCAAAACGCACAATTGGCGTCTTGCTCGCTTGGTCTCGAAGCCCCAGCAAACATCGCCTTGACTCTATCCAAGAGTCCCAGTGTAGCGGCATCTTGCAGCGTCACATCCGCCCCTCGCTCGACCAGCCGGTGGGCGCACTTGAGCTGCAAAAAGGCCCTTGCATCAGCCAGAGGAGTGTCGTCAATAATACCGCCTCCAGCATTGATATCGGCTCCAGCATCCAGCAGCATATCCATGACTTCGAGATCATCGCAGCTAGCCGTCCAGTGGAGCGGCGTTTCGGAATGGAGCTTCCCAATGTACGGTGCGTTGAGCTGGCAGCCGGCCTTAATTAGTATCTTGGCCATCGCGGTATTGTTAGGGAAGTGGCCGGGCCAATCTGTTAGTATATGTAGAAGCGTCCGTGCGTCGTCGGGAGAGCCAATGTAGGCCGACACAAGTTCGTTTCGCTCAGACAACTGGGCTTCTAAGCTCTTAATGTCCCCAGTCTGGATCGCTTTTGTGACTGCAATAGCTCGCGTGTCCCCGACGGGAATAAAGTTCGGACTCATTGAGTGAGATACCAGACTTTCAATAGAATTTGCCACGCGAATATCTCGATTCAGTTTCGGGATTTACTGCGAGCTCCGATGTTGAGGAAAGAGAAGTCATTTGTAAAAGTCAGCCAGCACCACAGGAGTCTGGGGCCCCGCATATGGCTGCCTAGCAGCGGGATCTAAGCTCATGTGCCATGACGAACTTCACAAGAAGTCGCTAAGGTTCTTCAAATGTGTGTGTGACTGTTCAAACTGATCGTGCACGAATGATAAGAAAACAGTAACCCACTCAGGACCCTGCATGAGCCATTTCCACGCCGCCTTTGTGACTCAAGGAATGCCAGTTGGAGAAAAGGACATCCCACAGCAATGCCAAATTGTCAAATCAAACGATGAAAGTTTCAAATTGTAGAATCTTTTCGTCTCTCCCGTTATCACTCATCAGTTTGCATTCAGCGCGCGTCGCGTCTCGTCCTACCAGCAATGCACATGTGAAGACGGCACTAACAAGTGATAAGCACTGGTCTTCAACAAGATATTCTGATTAGCTTACTATGACGGCCAATATTTTCCCTTGACGAATTGTAATTGAAAGTAAACTCGTACTCCGAGAATCATGATGGTTTTATAGTATTCTTCAGGGCACAGCAACTCCATGCCTTGGTTGCTGCCATCTCTTCCCCGGCCTGTTCCGGACTAAAGACCCAGCCTAACAAAGCCGACGCTATCCAGCTGCTGTTGCCGAATCGCAAACAATCGCATCCCCGCGCCCGCTCGCCGCTCAACATCATCCATCACAGTGCTTCTCAAACCAACGGAACCTGCCTTGACACGGTTCATCGCGTCGAATCGTTGTGCAAACACTCAATTGAGATTTGAAGTTTCGGCTCGCCCATCATGAATGCTTTCCGATGCCTGCGACCCGTCTCCCGGGTTCCTTTCCAAGCCTCGACGCTGCCTCGCATCGCCCGCTGCCACAGCTCCAAGACCTACGAATACATTCAAACTTCCACCCCCAAACCTGGCGTTGGCCAAGGTGAGCGCCTTTAGTTTTCCTTATAGAGAAAGCTCTAGCCCTGAACCCTACTAATATGAGTAGTCACTCTCAACCGTCCCAAGGCTCTCAATGCCCTGTGCACTCCGCTCATTACCGAGCTTAACGAAGCTCTCAACGATTTCAATGCCTCGCACGAAACCAATGTCATTGTCCTGACTGGCTCCGAAAAGGCCTTTGCCGCCGGTGCCGACATCAAGGAGATGGCTCCCCTCTCCTTCTCTGAAGCCTACACCAAGTCCTTTATCGAGTCATGGTCCCTGTTGACCACCCAGATCAAGAAACCCATCATTGCTGCCGTCTCTGGCCATGCCCTCGGTGGCGGCTGCGAGCTTGCTATGATGTGCGACCTCATCTACTGCACCGAAAAGGCCAACTTTGGCCAGCCGGAGGTCAAGCTCGGTACCATTCCCGGCGCCGGCGGCAGCCAGCGTCTAACCCGCGCCATTGGCAAGGCCAAGGCCATGGAACTAATACTCACCGGCCGCTCATTCTCCGGTGCCGACGCCGAGCGATGGGGCGTTGCTGCTCGGACGTTCCCTACCTACGAGGCTCTGATGGAGGAGACGCTGAAGCTCGCCGAGACCATTGCTAGCTACTCCAAGGTCGCTGTTCAGGCGTGCAAGGAAGTTGTCAACAAGAGCCAGGATCTTCCTCTTCGCGATGGTGTTGAGTTCGAGCGACGAGTCTTCCACAGCCTATTTGGTAGCCAAGATCAGAAGATTGGCATGAAGGCCTTTGCCGAGAAGAAGAAGGCTGAGTGGTCGCACTCTTGAATCAAAATGTACCACTAGCACCATGTAGATTTGAATTGGGCCGCATCATATTGTCATCTGCCGCATGCATAGCCTCCACACCGTAGAGATCCTGTGACCCGCACGCGACATGTGAGCTCGAACATGGAGGTGACGCTGTAGTGGCAATCCGAGAACCAGACAGAAATCGCATAAACGCTTGAGAATCTCAGCACCGCATTTGCTTTCTAGCGCTTCCCCGTCACCTAGTTAGCGCCAAGCTCAAGTCTGTCCATTCGTATCTTCAACGCGTGGATACAATTTGTTCGTCGAAGGCTGCATAAATCCAAGGCCCACCCCCGCCACCGTCAGGCCAGCGGGCCTCGACACACAGCACCGCCAAAGTTTACTGTGCCACCAACGAACGCTGTTTGTTTATTTGGAAAGTTCGTGTCTGTGTTCAAGAAGAGGAATTCATGCGGTGATTCCAGGCAAGGCCATGCATGAATGGATCTTCGAAGACCAAGCGTCGACCTGGCTGGGGAGCTTACGTGCTCGGTGAGATTTCCCAACTGTACCCCGCCTGTAAAGTCGACCTCTTGCTCATCCTTCCCTCATCATAGATTTGCACGGAGCTCCTGTACCAACCTTTGACGCTTCTTGACTGCCTGCATACCTTCTGCGGCGCGTGTTTAAAGGAGTGGTTCAGCTTTCAAAAGGAAAAAGTAGATCGCGCACCGAGCCCACCAGCTCCAGATGCCGTGCTCTTTACCTGCCCGTCCTGCCGGGCGGCAGTTCGCGATACTAAGCACAACGCTACAGTGGTCACGCTGTTGGACATGTACATAGCGGCGAAGCCCAACAAGGCACGAAACCCGGAAGACAAGGAGGAAATGAACCAAAAGTACCAGCCAGGAGACCAAGTCATCCCTCATGTCATCACACGTGAGCGCACCGCAGAGGAACGCCGCGCAGAGGAGGAAGACAGGCGTCTGGTAGATGAGGTGCGTGAGATGAGTCTTCGAGAGGCAGAGGGCAGTGTGCCATCAGTGCCGCCACGAAGACGTCGAGGAAGCAGGGCCGCCGAGGAGCGCATCTCTAGTCGCCGTGCAAGAGACGACGGTCGCGCTCGCAGGGGAACGAACCAGCTTGGCCTGCTCAGCGACGGGCATCGCCGGCGACGAAGCGAATCTCAGCAGCGCCAAGTCGGGCACCAGTCCTCACTCAGGTCCCTTATTAGCAGTGCAGACTTGAGTGAGCGCGATATCGAGAGAGAAATTGAAGAGTTCGCGAGGCAGATCCAGGAGGAAGGCTTGCTTGACGGACTCGACTTGGACAATATCGATCTCACTCGCGATGATGAGCTCAGTCGTCGCATCACGGAGGCATATCGACGACGACAGAGAGGCCGCGCTACAGCTCAGCCTACTCGCCGGGATAGCCCAACAACCCGCAATGAGGCAAATGCTAGTGCACGGAATGGGGATAACCGTCTAGATCCTCGCCCTCGTCCACTCGAAATCCACAGTCCATCACGAAGTCGCGAAGGCTCCAGCTCGCGACCGGCCACTGGCAGCTCGAGCACCGAAGAACGGGACAGGCGCCCGCCAAGGAGCCTCGAAGTCCGAGATCCTCAGAGTCGAGATCCTCAGACTCGACCGCGGCGCAGAACAGCTAGCGATAGCCGTGCAGCTACTTTGCCGGTCGTCCCAACTGAGCTCCCGGTTCGGCCTGCTGCCCGCTCTCAGACCGACTTGACGCTCCCGAATGAGCGGACGGCATCTTCCACCCTCCGACCAAACACGTCCGGAGTCAGAAGCTCCAGTGTGCCTTCCGTACCCGCGGAACTTCCGGCTTCAAATGCTACAACCGGCTCGTCGTTTGCCAGTCGGTTGGGCCGACCATCAACGACACAAAATGAGCCCCCGCGCGCTGCTCCAGATCAACCGCGTGCTTCTACAGATCGACCGCGCGCTTCCAGTGCCAGTAGACCAAATAGAGCGGCCGAGCTAGCCATTGTCCACTCTGCAGCTACCACTCCGGCTGCAACTAATCCGGTTCCAACTGGGCACCGAAGAACCATGTCGCAGTTGTACCCCGAGCCGTCCATCACTTGTATGAGATGCAATAAGACGCATATCGAGTATGAAATACACTATAACTGCAGCATCTGCGCAGGCGGTCACTGGTCCATGTGCTCAGACTGCTATCGATCCGGCAAGGGCTGTCAATACTGGTTTGGCTTTGGGCACGGCGGCTGGAACAAATGGCGCAGGCGTCGCCAACAGCGTAGTGACGACTCCATGGCCCCTCCGCACATACTGACACCCAGTAGATACCAACCACCACCGTCAACACCTGGCGGTGCTGATGGTCGCAAGACGTTGACGATGGATGACCCCCAACTAAGGCTCGAGAGCGGAACGTTTTGCGCCAAGTGCCAAGTATGGGCAAACGATTGCTACTGGCGATGCGATATCTGCAATGACGGAGAATGGGGCTACTGTAATAACTGTGTCAACCAAGGCCGCTCTTGTACACATCCGCTACTGCCTCTCAGTCATGAGATACCGCAGCCACACAGCCCCTTGCCTGGCCGCCCAACAGCGGCGAGAATTGTCACAGAAAGCCAAACCCGGAGTATCAGTCCCTTCAAGCCGCTTTCCTTTGCAACAACTTGCGATATTTGTCGCACTACCATCACACCATCTGATATCCGTTACCACTGTTATAGCTGCACGAGCTCTCTTGTCGAGAACGCAGCACCTGGCGACTATGACATTTGCTCTCCGTGCTAC
Source organism: Beauveria varroae (assembly GCA_030780425.1). NCBI lineage: Eukaryota > Fungi > Ascomycota > Sordariomycetes > Hypocreales > Cordycipitaceae > Beauveria > Beauveria varroae. The sequence goes on from JAPFUP010000114.1 coordinate 91,888, forward strand.
GCAGATCTGGTGAACAGTGGCCGTGTTAGTGCAGAAAACGGTCATTCTGGGTGGCGACGATGCCTCAAGGGCCACCGAATGGTGGTCATTGGATTTGCGCCCGGCGAGGTCGGGCACTGGCGATTTATTGAACGAGACCTGGTGGGAGGCCGCAAGCTTCGAATCGAGCCGCTTGCAGACGAAAGTCAGCCGGATCCACCGTCTCAGAAGTGGTCGTGGAAGCAAGAGGATCAAAAGCTGGAAAGGCTGGTAACGCAAGAGGTGTCGGCCACAGCACCGACCAGCGATGATTCCGCCACTTACACGACGCTGTTCCCACCGGACGGCGGCGTTGGCCTACGTGTCTCTGCAAAGTGGGCATGGTTTCCTAGAGAAGAAGCAGACGATGAACTGTTATTCCCACGCGGTGCAGAGATTCGTGAAGCGGAGGATGTAAATGGGGATTGGTACTTTGGCGTTTACATGGGTGCCAAGGGTCTGTTTCCTTCAGGCTATGGTCGAGTTGATGGTGATGCTTCGTAAACTTGTTGGCGGCTTTTGTCAATAGGCACCTACGAATCTCTAGAAATTCAGTCCAAAGTTCGATAGAGGTATCAAACATGCAAACTTTGGTTGTCAAAGATCAAAAGGCTCGGCTTAAAAGAAGCCCAAATCTTTACACTTCGGTTGCAGGGTACCCTCGCGACGAGCCGAAATGACGTGATTGAAGCGGCCGCTTGTGTGCCCCACAATCGGCATGTCGGCGCTTTCATAGAAGCACCCTGCGACATTCAGCTCGTAGCTTAGAAATCCCTTGTAACTTGAATCTTTGCAAATTCACATCAATTGGAGGCCAGGCTCAGTCTGCACCACGAAACGCGGGCATCATGTTCCGCATTACCGCCAGACGCCTAGCTGCTGCCGCAGCTGCAGCGGCCGAGCCATCAGCACATACACTCAAGGTCTCGCAGGCCCAAGGCGTGGCCCACGGCCTGACCGCTGGTAAGTCAAATCGATGCAAGCAATCGCCGAGCAGAGACGGCCTTTCAAAACATTGAGGATCGGCTCTAACATGCGTCTTATTCTCCGACAACAGCCATTGGCAACACGCCCCTCATCCGGCTGAACAGGCTCTCCGAGGAGACAGGATGCGACATCCTAGGCAAGGCCGAGTTTATGAACCCCGGCGGCTCGATCAAGGACCGCGCGGCGCTGTACGTGGTTAAAGACGCCGAGGAGCGCGGGCTCCTGCGCGCCGGCGGCACCGTGGTCGAGGGCACGGCGGGCAACACGGGCATCGGGCTGGCGCACGTGTGCCGCTCGCGCGGCTACCGCCTCGTCATCTACATGCCCAACACGCAGTCGCAGGGCAAGATTGACCTGCTGCGGCTGCTGGGCGCCGAGGTGCACCCCGTGCCGGCCGTCGCCTTTGAGAATCCGGAAAACTACAACCACCAGGCGCGCCGCCACGCCGAGCGCCTCGATAACGCCGTCTGGACCAACCAGTTCGACAACACGGCCAACCGCCGCGCGCACATTGAAACGACCGGCCCCGAGATCTGGGCGCAGACCGCCGGCGCCGTCGACGCCTTTACCTGCGCCACCGGTACCGCCGGCACGCTCGCCGGCGTTACCCGCTATCTCAAGGACGTGTCGGGCGGCCGCGTCCGCAGCTTCCTGGCCGACCCCCCCGGCAGCGTCCTGCACTCGTACATTGCGTCTGGCGGGAAGCTAAACGAGCGCAGCGGCTCCAGCATCACAGAGGGCATCGGCCAGGGCCGCGTCACCGACAATTTGCAGCCCGACATTGACCTGCTCGACGGTTCCATGACCATCTCGGACGAGAAGAGCATCGAGATGGTGTACCGCTGCCTCGACGAGGAGGGCCTGTACCTGGGTGCCAGCTCGGCGCTGAATGTTGTTGCGGCCAAGGAGGTTGCGGAGAAGCTGGGCAAGGGCCACAAAGTCGTCACTGTCCTGTGCGACGGCGCCTACCGATATGCTGATAGACTCTTCTCGCGCAAGTGGCTTACAGAGAAGAAACTCATTGGCGCTATTCCCAAGCACCTAGAGAAATACATTGTTCTTGCTTGAGCATCTAGAATCATAGAGGTAATAAAAATGTAATCTATACAAAGCCTTTTTTGTGTGTTAATACATTGTACAATGAGACTCTATTCTACGAGTTTGATGAGTCTTGCTTTTGACCAATCAAGCCTCCATAGCCCCAGCAGTATCTGCCGCTTCCAACGAAATTGTTGGCCAAGACGGCGCGACGCCTGTGATTTTCTCAAAAACTTCGGCCCAGCGTTCGTCGCGACGCTTGGCTATCGAGGGATGTTGTCCAAGATAATTCCCAAGGGCACTCTCAACAGCGTCAAGTCCTTGAGCCTCCGTCGGGGCCAGTTCGCGGGCCAGAGAGATGGCCTTCATATTCTGAGCGATGACACTGACAAATGCGGAGCCGTTCAGATTCTTCTTCAAACCCGTCTTCCTCTTCACAACATCGGGGTTCAGGACCACAAATTCGGAGATAGTATCGAGATTTCCGAGGTCGACGTCCTTCCACAGCGTCTTGACAAGTTCAATCTCATCCTTAAGCAGAGTCAGCTCAGAAGTAGCATCCTCTGCTGCGGCCTGCTTCGCGGAGACAGCCGAGGCCCGGGTGAACAAAACGAGGCCACGCGCCAGCCGCGATGCGTGAACCTTGTTATCTGCGAATACATCTTTGTGCGCCGCCTGGTCAGGGCTATGTAGCAGGTCGAGAGTCACCTCTATCCATCTTACGGCTTGTGCCGTGCCAGCGCGACCGTCGTGAACAATCTTGTTGTTTATGGCGGCCAGGAGTCGCACAACCATCTCATGGGTCTGCAATTTCATCCCAGTCTTTTCTCCCTGTTTTGCGCACTCAATCACCGTGTAGATATTACCCGTCTTCTCAGCGCGGCGGACAATCTTGCCCCAGTGCTGATTGTGGAGCTTCACGCCAGCCTTCTTGTAACCTGCAAGCAAGGCGCCCAAGTTGTCCCAGTCCTCTGGTGTCTCCATCAAGTTCATGACTTGGTTGAAACTCTTTTTTGAGTTCGGGATATCCTTGCTGCGATCGATGGAGGAGAATCTGTGCTCGATACCGTCGATTTCGATAATGATGGGGTTGGATTGCAGATGCGTTCGCATGTTGGGATTGAAGACAATTCTTCGCTGCTTCTGAGGTAGATAGGCTGGGAAAATGGTTTTTTCTTGGATAGTCTTTAACACTTGGTTCAATTCGGTGTTCTCGGTCTCGACAAAAGTCGCTCGAACTCCTACAGCTCCTGATTAGCTTCGGAGGCCCTGACTTTGCGACGGCTGAGTTCCTACCACGAGGATTCGTTGTGGTAAATTGCCTAACACTTGAAGCGCCTTGTCTCGCCGAAGGCCCATTGGCCCGGCCCAAGGCCTTGAGGGTCGAAATAAGCGACCGGTTGGACATCTTGTCGTGGTTTTAAAAGTTGCTCTGATCAGCCGTCAGTTCATCAGAAAGCTGGTGCTTGCGGCGACGCGAGACCCAATTCGGGGTCGGGGTGGGTCGGAGAAATGCGCGGACCGGGCCAATCACAAAGTGCGCTGGGCTAGGCTTTTGCTGTGCATTCGGTTTGTAGACTGGCATCATTCTTTGCACCGAGTCAATTAATACATCACGAATTCAGCGACCATGAATTTCGCCGCTGTTGGGCGCCCTTTGGGTTGCCTGAAAACCGCATTGAGGCAAATGAGGCAACAGCGGGAATGGCAGAGGTCGCTCGCAACAACTGCTGTGCCCAAGACCCCTAACAGCACCAAGTTTATCCTCACAGACCGACAGCGTACGAATTTCCCCTTGCCAGCTTTGCCGATTGCTGTGTCATGATCTAACAGTGTCTCAGGCTCCCGTGAGGAAAGACTCGCACGATTCCAGATTTATCCCGAACTGCCGACCGTTCGAACCAACTTCAAGGACCCTATGCCGGCGCTGCGCCAGGCGCAAATCACAAAGCTTGATCCCACCGGCGCGAGAACTCGTCTGTTCGCAAAAGATCAGGCCGATGCTGCTAAGCCGGGTGATGTGCTGATGGTTAGCACCAAGGCTGGAGAGCCCTTTTCGGGGTACTTGATCGAAATCCGCCGGCGCGGCGCGGACACTGCCATTCTGCTACGTGGTCAGATGATGAAGACGAGCGTTGAATCGTGGTTCAAAGTGTACAGCCCCACAGTCACAGCTATCAATATCATCTGGAGACGGCCGAAGAGAGCGAGGAGAGCTAGGCTCACATACATGCGCAAGCCAGAGCACGACAAGGGCAGCGTTGATCACCTAGTTGCGGCATGGAGGAAGGAGCGCTCTACTCTACGCACCAAGTCCGGTTCCGGCGGTGTTAGACAACAAAAAGCCAAGAGCAAATAGAATAGTTCTGGCGAGGCTCGGGCGGGGGAAGAGTGTAGGGTGTTTTGAGGGGGCCGCCCTATGCCCTGTATCATGTACCAATATACCATCGCATTATGTATACCTGGCCGCGTCGCGGGAATGGCTGCTCGAATTGTGAAACGAATAGAGACGTATGGTCATTTCTACGCCCGTAGTCAGAGTAATGATTATAGCGAACACTGGCTGTGCTTGGCTGGGTAGTGATGACGACAACGACAAAATCCTACGTTGTGCCATAAACAAGCAAAGATCACTGAGATTATCGGATCCAGACACGACGATCTGATGAAGAATGAATGTATCAGCCGAATTCTATTGTTGTCATTGTGTAAAATCGCCTGGTACCTTAGTAGTGCCCCAGTGCGCTGGGCTGCCGTGCTCATGCCAGAAATCGCCTAGTGACGACGCCCAAAAACTGGGAACCACACCAGTGGCAGCCCAGCAACCTGCGGCCTGATGAACAGCCACAGGGGGCTTTGTTTACTTATGCCGCTCTGCCCACTCGATACAAGCTGCCAAAAGGGTCACTTACCCCACGTCGACGCTTGTCCAGCGTCACCATTGACGGACTCGCGCCTTTCCGAGTCTCTGACGACAAATCTTTCCAGACGGACAAGTGACGGCTGGCTGACTTTCGACGGCTAGCCAGACACAAGACGCAGTCATCCTGCAGCTGCGTCACTACCACCCAAACCCAGCGTCACCTCACACTGCTCCGAAGCTGCCCTACACCGACATACTGCCAGTGCACCCTGCATGCCTGAAGCGGGTCATACCTGTCTTTTGAATTTCCGAACAAGATTTGTGTAATGCTAAGCTACCATTGAATACTCCGAATACAAACGATTGAGCAAGGTGGCAGGTGGTGTCGAGCTACATACCGCAAACAATGATGGCGTTCGCCGATCAGCAAAGATGGATTACTGTCCAACAAAAGACGTTTACAAAATGGTACGAAGATCCCTGGGAAGTCAGATTGGGACGCCGCTAATATACGCATGGGATAGGCTCAACGCGAAACTGATACAACGGGATTTGGAGGTCAAAGATATTGTTCAAGATATGTCGGACGGAGTATGTCTGCCCCGCACTTGACTCTCGTTGATCTACTAACAAATGGTCATAAGGTCCTGCTCATTCATCTGCTCGAATGTCTTTCGAATGAATCACTGGGCCGTTACGCCTCAAAACCGAAGCTGCGAGTACAGAAATTCGAGAATGCGAACCTTGCCCTAGACTTCATCCGGTCCCGGGGCGTTCAGATGACGAATATTGGCGCCGAGGATATTGTGGACGGCAACCGTAAAATTGTGCTCGGTTTAATATGGACGCTAATTCTGCGTTTCACCATTAGTGATATCAACCAGGAGGGCATGTCGGCCAAGGAGGGTTTGCTGCTTTGGTGCCAGCGCAAGACGGCATGCTACGATGAGGTAGAAGTCCGCGATTTCAGCGCCAGCTGGAATGATGGTCTTGCATTTTGCGCCTTGCTCGATATCCACAGACCTGATCTTATCGACTTTGACTCCCTGGACAAATCGGACCACAAGGGTAACATGCAGCTTGCGTTTGATCTGGCATCAGAAGAGATTGGTATTCCCAAGCTTCTCGACGTTGAAGACGTGGCAGATGTTGCCAAACCCGATGAGAGAAGTCTGATGACATATATTGCGTACTGGTTCCACGCCTTCTCGCAAATGGAAAAGGTTGAAAACGCTGGCCGACGAGTTGAGAAATTTGTCAACAGCATGCAAGGCGTCTGGGAGATGCAAAGTACCTATGAGAAGCGTATCGCTGAACTTCTTCAAAAGATCAACGCGCAGAGAGATGAATGGTCGCAGTCCACCTTTGAAGGTACCTATGCCGACGCAAAGGCGCAGGCTGCCGATTTTTCCAAGTATAAGCGTGGCCAAAAGCGAGACTGGGTAGCAGAGAAGAGCGATTTGGCAACTTTGCTGGGAAATATCAAGACAAAACTAGGAACATACCGTCTTCGACCATATGAGCCGCCCGCTCATCTGAGTCTCAACAAACTCGAGGATGACTGGACAAGTCTATCCCAGAAGGAAATGGGCCGCGCGCAATTGATCAACGAAACCATCCGAGAGTGAGCCACTTATGGAACCAACGTGCGACATATCCACTGACTGCCTACAGTATCAAAAACGCTCTTCGCAAATCATTTGCCGACAAGGCCAACGACTTTGCCATGGCACTCAAGACCATGCAAATGGCCATCTCTGGCCTCGATGGCGATCTAGAGGATCAATTGCATCACGTCAGAAAGCTGAGTAGTAACTTGGCACCTCTCGACAGATATCTCGAGACCATTCTGGATGTAGAGACCAAGTGTATCGAAGCCAACATCGAAGAAAATGACTTTACCACCTATTCATACGACGAGCTTGCATACGAACTCACTTTGGTAAAATCATCTGTCCAGAAGAAACTCGCATTCTTGGAGAATCAGATGGTGGCGCGGAACATGACAAACCTGACGCCCATTCAACTCGAAGAATTTGAAAGCGTATTCCGACATTTTGATCGTGACGACTCCAATGCGCTACAGGAACTAGAGTTCAGCGCTGCGTTGGCATCTTTGGGTCTGGTCTTCTCGGAGGATGAGATGCATGATTACTTCTGGGAGACTTCAGGTGGCAAAGATGAGGTGACTTTTGAGCAATTCATCCGTTTCATGGTGGACGTGACGGAAGATCAAAATACTGCTGAGCAGGTGTTTCAGTCGTTCCGCGAAGTCGCAGATGGGAAGCCCTATGTTACAGAGATGGACCTTCGACACAGCCTTGTTCCGGATGAAGTCATTGAGCAGCTCAACGGAATCATGCCGTTACATACGGGACCGGATATGTCTGCTGACCGAGGCATGCCACAATACGATTACATTGCGTTTATGGAGAAGATGCTCAACAACCAAAAAGAAAGCGATCAAGTTCCCAGCGGTGTACTGCAGGACAGGACAAACGTGGGGGAATCCGGCCCTCGCAAAGATGGCAAGGCGAATGGTCGGCAGAGTTGATGGCATAGGACCACTGACTGTGGCTGGCTCCAAAGCAGCGGGCATTTTACACTTTAATCATAGTTATCGAACGGATATTGTTATGCGCGTTTAGTTATGGTGTTGTGGTGGTGAGGCAAGACATGGCTATATCATATTATTACATATATCATCTTCCAACCTGAAAATCTAACTAGTAATTGGCCGAATAGCTGGCTGTATCTTATCAAACTCTTGTCAAAATCGAATCTTTTACGTGATGGAATGGTTGGCTCTCAGAATAATATGACTAAGACAGCCTGATGCGCATCCGAGTGATGCCTATGTTAGTCATATTGAAACACATACAACAAAAACAGGTTTCCTGTAGCCCTTCGGGCGGCTTTTTGCCGCGGAGTGCTTGTCCTGTGCTATGAAGGACCTCTATTCCAAAATTTAGGCTAGTCTATCTGCATGCTTGCAATCCTACGCCCGAACAGTGTCTTTTTCTTTTGTTGTTTGTGATGAGGCTGCGTCATGATGAGGCTGCGTCATGATGAGGCTGCGTCACATTACACCTGCATCGACACACCGACACATGCCTCCCCCCCCTCTCTAACTTCTTCTTCCTCGTCCTCGCGGCATATCTATACTCCCTCCATCGTCCCTTTGTTGTCCCTCCATCAAGCCACCAAGATCCGCGCCATGCCGTTAAAGCTGTTCCCCCTGATCTGGGGAGAACCCGGCCCTCCGCCCGACGGCGGCGTCTCGGCCTGGCTCCAGATCCTCGCCAGCCACCTCATCAACGCCCTGTCGTGGGGGTATTCGGCCTCGTTTGGCGTCTACCAGCTTCACTACACCACGGCACTGTCGCTGCCCGAGTCGCAGGTCGCTTGGATCGGTTCCGTGCAGGTCTTCCTGACCTTCTTCCTCGGCACCTTTGCCGGCCGCGCCGCCGACGCCGGGCTCGCCTGGCACGCGGCCGTCCTGGGCTGCCTGCTCGTCGTCCTGGGCACCTTTACCACGAGCTTGGCCACCGCGTACTGGCAGATATTCCTCGCTCAGGGCCTCTGCACCGGCCTCGGCATGGGCGCCTGCTACGTGCCCTCCATGGCCGTCGTCGGCTCCTACTGGCAGCAGCACAAGGCCTTTGCCATTGGCCTGGCCGCCTCGGGGAGCGGCACGGGCAGCATCCTCTTCACCCTCGTCATCCAGCATCTCCAGCCGACCATTGGCTTCGCGAACGCGGTCCGTGTCCAGGGCTACATTTCCCTGGCCTTTACAGTCGTCGTCGTCCTCATCTTTCGCCCGCGTCTTCCGCCGCGCAAGGCCGGACCAATCGTCGAGTGGAAGGCCTTCACCGAGCCCACTTACGTCCTCTTCACCATCGGCGTCTTCCTCATCTTCGCTGCCGTCTACTTTTGCTTCTTCTTCATAAATACATATGCCACCCTACGCGTAGGCCTCTCTCCGGAGGCAGCTGCTAACCTGCTCGTCATCATTAGTGCCATCGGAATCCCGGTGCGGCCGCTGCTTGGATACCTTGCCGATAGATACTTTGGCTCGCTGCTCACCTTGATTGTGTCGACCGTCTTCCTTGCTGTAATGCTGTTTGTCTGGATTGCCGTGCGCACTGAGAGCGGACTTTATGTGTATTCTGCCTTTTACGGAATTGCCACCGGCGCGGTTCAAGGAAGTCAGTACATGCCCCTTTTCTTGACCTCTACCTTTTTGCCTTTGTATTATTATCCTATTTTCCAATTCCTACTGCCTGATTACGTCTCATGAGCGATCACTACGCAGCGTACCTTGAACATTGGCTAACGACGCATGCATCTAACAGTGTTTGTAAGCGGACTCGCGTCATTGACTGTAGACTTGAGCAAGCTAGGTGTTCGCTTCGGCATGGTGGACAGCCTGATAGCATTTGCGTCCTTGGCAGGACCGCCGCTGGCGGGTGCTCTCATCCAAATTGACAATGGAGGCTATCTCAAGGCGCAAATATGGGCGGGCGTGGTGACCATGTGCGCCAGTCTCTTCATCTGTGGCGCCAAATGGACGCAAGTCAAGTCCGACGCCTCTCGATCGAGAGCCAGGGAAAGAGAGGCAACATCCATCAGCGTGGAGGCTGTCCAGGTGGAAAGATGACGGGCACGACGACGCGGGACCTCGTTGTGTCTGCTTGAGTCGTAGCGACAAATTAAATCAGTCAAATGCAAAGTTATACATGGTGGCTGGAAACTCTGAATAGCTCGCACGGAATCGATCTTGACACTGTCAAGGCCCTCGGCACCAGCCTCGGAGCAGCCGTTGATTGGACAGAATGCAGTGAAAAGAGCAATACCAACTCGGCCGGCCTGCGCAAACTTGCCAAGACTGGTGTTGACGAGGCATTACAAAACTACATAGTCTCTAGAGATTGTCGTTACTTAGCTTCAAGACGGGTAAATGTCAATTGCACATGAACTCAATCACCTGAATCTGGTTCCAGGACGATGCTTTATGCATCGTTTCTTTAAAGGTTTAGAATATCTTGGAGCCTGATACCAAGATTATCTAATCTCATCGCCCAAAACGATCGACGGGTGAATCAAACTTGTCAATCGCCAATCGCCAAGTTACTTTCGGCGCAAAACCACTATGTGAGCCCACGTATTAGACCCGATACGATAAGGCTCCTTCTCCATCGCTACGATTATAATCAACCCTTCGCTAGCCAGCCTCTCAATCTCGGCACGATATCCATCACTTTCGAAGACGGCGTCCGTAATGGTCGCAACCACCATGCCACCCGGCCTCGCAAGACGCACGAGCTCCTTGATCGCCGGGTCGGGGCCGACGTGCCCTGCCGTAAACGTGCCGCAGCAGGTGATTACGTCGTAAGACGCGTCCGGCTTGTCGATTTGCTCGCTCATGTCGGCGACGAACAGGTCGCGGTAGGCGCTCGTCTTGCGGGCCGCCCCCAGCATGCCCGGGGACAGGTCCATGCCGTCAATGGTCCTAGCCCCCAGCTGCGCCAGGGCGACGCCGACGAGACCCGTGCCACAGCCGGCGTCCAGGATGCTTCCGGCCATGTTGCCGCCCTCTGTCTGGGCGCGGAGCGCGATCGCACGCGGCGCCACGTACTCGACGTTGCGCTGGACGACATCGGCGTCATACGAGTCGGCCCAGGTGTCGTAGATGCTGGCCAGCTCCGTCGGCGTCGATACCGAGTAGAGTGAGGTCAGGTACTTGGCCACGTTGCTCTTCTTGAAGTCGGTCATTTTCTTCTCAGCGTCTAGCCGAGCAATCGGGACTTGTTGATACTGCATAGCTTTTGTTTTACTAGTGAGCGTGTGATGATGCTTGAAGAATGTAGTGCTTTGCACCGGTCGATGTCTTTCCAGACGCCAATGTGTTGCTTTTGAGGTACTCTGTGCTCGGATGCTTAGTAATGGACACCTTGTTTCCTTGTTTCCTTGTTTCCGAGGTTTTCTGTTACTTAGTCATATGTGTTCGAAAAGCTGACCATCTAGATGTAGTCATCGCCGCCCGCATTACTTGTGGCGTCGCTTGATCGTATCGTCATGCCGTTACTTACCGACTCTGCGTGCAGATCTTTTGGATATTAGAATATCCATTCTCGGACTAATTCTTCTCAAGCACTTGTTAAAGGACGGCAGATGTGAGCCAAAGCGTAACATAGAACCAAAGGTGTCATTATTGACTGCGAGGCGGATAGTCGCGCAGCCTGCCATCAAGTCTATGACAAGGCCCGCGTTGCTAACAGCGCTGATCAAACTAGTGGTAAATACAAATAGACTCGCACTACATTGCATTAGAGATACTCCCAGCCAGTGCCAGAATCAGCATCCACCTCTTCAATGATGCCCGCCTGCGGCTGCCCATCCTTTCCTCGGCTCTTGGCATCCAGGCGATCAATCTTGAACTCGTCCAGCGCATACTCGGAGTGTCCATTTAACACCATGTCCTTGAGCGCCCGTCCGATCAGCGGCACAAACTTCATGGCCCAGCCGGCGGTGAAGACTGCCACGCTATCCTTTGCGCCGCCCTGGAGGTACTGTTCCGGTATAAAGTCGAGTACGAACATGTTGTCTGGCTCACGCTGTCAGCTCTTTACTGTTCCGGAGAGAGAGTGTACGGACCGAACGTGTTGGTCTGCAGACACGACAAGGTGTACGCAGGCGTCGTGCAGTCTACACCCACCAGGTGCTCTTTGATGAACTGCTGCGTATCGTGTATGTCCTCGGGGTTCACGACGCTGCCGCACCGCAGATTGGGGTCTTTAATCTGTCTAGTTGCCGCATCCACCGCGATTCGACACACGTTGGGAGGACCCCATTCGACTGTGGGAAACCCGTAGAACAGCCGTGATCTGCCGTGCTTGTCGTTGGCGAACTGGAACCACATGCCTTGGGTGACGATTAGCAACCTCGCATTCCATACTCATACCATTACGTACTTGGGAAAAGCGTTCCTCTGGGGCCGGGATTGACCGAAAAGTACGATGCCACCATCTCCCAGATGTTGAGCTTCAGCTTGAACTTGAAGCTGGGCTGCACGACATGATTCGTATATGCGCCTGCCGCTATGATAATCTTTCGGGCCCTGAACGAAACAGCCTCGTCGCCCATTCCACGGGCTTCAACCTTCCATGTGTCCTCGCCGTTCTCGTTCACGGGGACGAGCTTCTTGACTTTGGTAAATTGCTGGGTGTGGGCGCCGTAGTCCTTCGCCAGGCGGGCCAGAGTGCGAACGAGGAGCGGGACGTTGATGACGCCGTTATCGGGGGCAAAGATGCCTTCCCACGCTTCTGGGAGCTTCTTGAACGGGTACTCGCTTTCCATTTCTTGCTTCGTCACTGATGTCTTGTAAGTTCAGAAGAATTGGCCATTCCAAAAAAAAACACGTACTCCTGCGGAACGGCATGCCCAGCTTCTCCAGATTCGCTATAGGTCCCATGAGTGTTCCTAAAGATTGTTTAGCTTCTTTTTTTCATAAATATACAGAAAAAGATGAATCATCATCAATACCTTCTGGGGTGTCTGTTCCCATGGTAGTGTCTCCAAAATTCAGCAGCCCGGACATGACGCGCAGAGATGTACCTGCATCCATTTCAAGCTCGTTCCAAATGCTCATGGACTTGTGGGCAAGCTCGGCCATGAACGACTCAGTATACCTGCATGTCTTGTTACAGCGAAAGCCCGTAGCGTGATTATTCGGACTTACATGGTACGATACATTCTGGCCAGGTCATTGGAGCTTCCGCTCGCGTTGAACAAACAGCTCTGCTCCAGTACCAGAGTAGATTTGCCTGCCTTGGCCACCTCATACGCAGCAGCGAGCCCGATCGCGCCTCCGCCCACTACGATGGCGTCGTAAACGTGATAAGGCATGACTCTGACGTGCAGCTCGGTCAACGTGTCAAGAGGTTCGCTCGATTGTATACTGGATTACTGAAACAAGCTCTGACCGTACAGTGAGTATATAGAAAGGTACATACATAGAATGTACGTATCAGGTAGATATTAATTGGACCCCGAGCTGAGATGGATCGCGTCTTGTGCCATGGCTGACATGAGCTCGCCAAGTGTCTGACTAAGAAGCCTGCAACTGATGTAGACACGAACACAGGTTTATTTCGGCAAGGGGATTATCTAGGGGACCAAGACAGAAAGCTAATTACATTTTTATAATTGAGTATGAAACACCCTGACCCTTTTGCTTTGTCTTGCACTCATTAATTTACTCTCACCTTATCCTCAAACAAGTCTTCTTACGGCGGCTTCTCCAAGATATTCAACATTCCACTCTTGGTAGCTAAAACATAGTCTATACGTCTTGACAAATGTATTCGAGATTCTTGAGCTTGGATTCATTTGTTGACAAGTCGAGCCATATATCCTTCCCGTCCCACCCCTAGCCCGCCGACTTTGACACGCTTCACATCACTCCCTTCCAACCACGGTCGATGCATCAATTCCATTTCTGCGAATTCTTTCATCATGGAGACGACAAGTACAGGCACGGCTGAATATAAATTTCGCTCAAAATGGGCGTCACGGCTCGTTAGAGAGAACATCTTTCATACAATGACTAATCTGGCGAAAGAGACCAGCCACAGTTCACGAAAGCAGTATTACTTGCCAGCGACTTTACAACGCAAATGCCTTTCCTTGTCGGCTCCTCATCTAAGCGACCTCTTTTACACAGCTCCTGCAGGTCCATTTGATCTCCCCAAAGATGTTGTACAGGATTACGAGAGGGTTTCTGCTACGAGTCCTAATGACTTGACTGTCAAGCACAGAGTATGCATCGTCGGTGCCGGTATTGCTGGCCTGTTTATTGCCATGATTCTGGACAGCCTGGAGATTCCCGGTCTGGAATATGATATTCTCGAAGCCTCAGACCGAACTGGAGGGCGTGTTTACACTCACTACTTTTCCAATGTCCCGCACGACTATTACGACGTCGGCGCCATGAGATTTCCTGACATTGACATAATGAGGTCAACGTTCAAGCTTTTCAAACAGCTGAAGCTTCCCCTGATTCCTTATTACTTTAGCCAAGAGAACGGCTCTGTCAAATGCCCGACCATGTATAACGATATAACACTCATTGATGGCGAGCCCCATGGGCCTGATCCCTTTCATGTTGGTGAGGCAAACGGAGGGTCGGTGCCTGACAAGAATGTCGACGACGTGAACAAGCTGCTCGACGGTGCCTATGAGCCATTCAGAAAGGCAATGGCCAAGGATTTTGAACAAGGATTCAAACTCTTGATGCGATACGATAGCTACACCACTCGTGAGTTTCTCAAAAATCCACCCACTGTTGAGAAAGGAGTGATGCCCCTCAAATATCTAGACTTCTTCAGTATTCAGTGGCTGGAGACCAACAACACGGGAAGTGGCCTCTTTGGTCAGGCATTTTCGGAGTCGGTCATGGACTCTTTTGACTTTGCTGGGCCTAGAGATAAGATCATAAAGTGGTACTGCATCGACGGGGGTTCGTCACTCTTGACCCAGGCCATGGAGAAGACTATCAAGCAGCCCGTCCAGCACGGAAAACGGGTGCGAAAATACAACAAAAACTCAAAAACCAACGAAATCACTGTTTCGGTTGCTGGAGAACCAGAGGGAAGTCGCCAGGACTATACCACCGTCTTCAACACAACTAGCCTTCCGTGTCTGCAACGAATAGATCTGACTGGCCTCGACCTTCACCCTAGTCAAAAGTGCGCAATCAGAAGCTTAGACTACGACGACAGTGCAAAAGTCGCCATGAAGTTTTCATATCCATGGTGGATAACGAGGTGCGGCATCACAAGCGGCGGCGAGGCTTCTACAGATACACCTCTCCGCACGTGCGTGTATCCGTCTTACAACATCCGCGATCCGCAAGACCAGTCGGCCACGCTTATTTGCAGCTACACGTGGGCTCAGGATGCGACACGCATCGGCAACCTGATTGCTTCGCAGGACAACGAACTCCGCGACCTGATACTGGACAACTTGGCGCGGGTGCACTTGAAGAACTTCCAACAACAGGATCCCGTTTCTTACCATGGACTGACAACTCTTGACGAGGCTCGCCAGATTATCAGCGACGCTTACATATCGCACCACGCCTGGAGCTGGTCACACGACCCCTTCACCGCGGGCGCCTTTGCGCTGTTCGGGCCCGGCCAATTCTCCAACCTGTACCCCTACCTCGCGCGTCCGGCGGCCGACAGCCGCTTCCATATCTGCGGCGAGGCGAGCAGCGCGCACCACGGGTGGATCGGCGGCAGCCTGGACAGCGCGCTGGCGGGCGTGCACAAGTTTCTGAAGCGGTTCGACTTGTGGGAGAAGCAGCTGAAGCTCAAGGAGCTGTGGGACATGCCTCCGGGGGTAGAGGACGGCGTCGATGGCACGCTGCATCTGCAAGTTGCGCTGGGCATGATCCCGACGAGCGAATTAGTTGGGCAAAATACAGGCAGACCTGCACAGAACGACAATGAAGCTATGCGGGGTTGTATCGTTTTATAGCAGGTATCATTACAAGGCACACGGTACACGCGATGTGGATAATGATCATAGAGTTAATCGCAACTTGTCGTACTACAATTCATACGTCTGCGCCCTGTGACTCCCTCATCTGTATAAACAACCGCTTCGATGCCCGTACCATGAGCATCCTCGTCAACTTTTCATAGACATCCGCATGAGCCTGGCCTGTGTACAAAAGACGTAGTCACATCAGCTGCCGGCGGCAGGAAGAAGTTTTTGGCAAGGCACGGTGAGAGGTTTGCCCTGCTGAGAGCCCTGCTGACTCCGATCCCTCCCAGCCTCAGTCGTAAAGCAAGCACGCATAGCTCTTCCAAAATGCCTTGTTTCAACCAATCTGCATCCGACGAGACCATCATGGTAAGAGACGTTGCCGTCACCCTACGCGACTTCCAAAACATTTGTAGAATGTAATAGTTGGCCAATTAGCTTGCTACAGTACGCGCCGCTAACCTAGACGACTCATCAAGTCCGGGACTGTTCTCGATCAGGCTCCGAACTTGCTACCAGAAGGCCTGTCACAGACAGACACTTGTTTAGTCATATAATACCCTGCCAAGTCATACAAGTTATCAAGTTAGTCAGGTAAGGTAAGCACATAGTCCTTCCTTCCCAGTCTGACTCACTCTTGAAACCGATTCTGCTCCAGTCTACAGCTTTACTAAGGAGATTGGCGTTTCTTGACATCATTCCGTCACTTGGAGCTTTGGGGTGATGCGTCTCTAGACGACTACAGCGCTCGGATGATAAAGTGGCATGAATGAGAACCGTCCGTCATAGAATATCACCACTTCAAGTTTATCAACACCCGTATTATGTACACAGACGCTCTTGAACGCGCGCCATGACGTTTACAGTGCTATCAGACGACAACGTGAAGCAATTGCTGAGCGAACTCAGCCCAAGTGATACCCGTCAACTCATCACAGCCTTGCAGAGGGGTCTCGTCGCTTACTCGTGCCAGGATGAGCAGCAGTATCAGCCGGAACGTTCAGTCATATCTCGCCCCAACGGCCGAAGGAGCTTGTTCATGCCGGCCACGACTCCGCAGGCAATCGGTGTCAAAATGGTGGGCATTGCTCCTCCTTCCGGGCGTACCAGCGGTGCTTCGGAGGCAGCAGCACCGCCGCCACCGGCGCTGCGTAGCGTCCTTACCCTGTGCAATGCTGCGGGGGAGGCCGTCGGCATACTCAACGCTGCGGAGCTCACGGCTTTCCGCACCGCCCTAGGGTCTATGCTCCTATACCAGTCTCGCAAGGAGACGGCCAACATTGTGGTCTTTGGCTCGGGGAAGCAGGCGCAGTGGCACATTCGCTTGGCTGTGATGCTGCGCGCCAAGGATATTCGCAAGATTTCTATTGTCAATCGAAGCCGTGGGCGAGCGCAAGCACTTATTGACAGCCTAGTCAAAGACTCACAACTGTCCTGGCCGTCACATATCAAGTTGTACCAGTTTGAGGAACGCAACGAAAGCCTCAAAGACTTGGTCGCGGATGCGGATGTCATCTTCTTCACCACCCCGTCCACTGAGCCACTTTTCCGTGCGAATTTCCTTACTTCGGCAACTGCTCAAAGGAAAACGCGATATATGGCCGCGATCGGTTCATACCGGCTAGACATGGCAGAGATTGATCCGGAGCTCATCAAGATCATGGTAGACCCCTCGGGAATATTCTCACAGCATGTGTGGGAGGGGCACATTGCGGTCGACACTCGCGAGGGGTGTCTGCACGAGGCCGGAGAGCTAGTCAGCGCAGGCATAGACCCTGGTAAGATGCTCGAGATCGGGCAAATTCTTGGATCTCAAGACGTTCCTTCCGCGCAGGCTGAATGGCTAAAAGAAGGCTTCGTTTTATACAAAAGCGTTGGAGTAGGTGTTATGGACATGGCGGTAGGGCACCAGCTTCTACAGCTTGCCAAAGACAAGGGTATTGGGACGACCCTGGCTTCTTTCTAGACGGCGGACTAATGTGCCATGTCTAAAAATTAAAGGATGTTAAGGTGTATAAGGGTATCACAAAGTACAAGGTAAAGTAATATGATAAGAGGTTCTGCTTTGCTTTATAATAGCACCCCAGTGCCCCGTAACGTTTGTGGCTTTTGATCCTTTGGGGTATTCCCGTCCCTAGCCACGGCCGTGGCACACGTACATCTTGAATACGTCTTTTTCTATTTATTTCATTTTTTTTTGCTTGTTATTTTTCTTCTTCATCTTTTCTTGTTGTTCCAGCTCCTGATGGGGGCGGGGGTATGAAGGGTGCAACGGGCAGCGGAGGAGAGTTCCGCGCCTATCAGAACGCCGCTCCCGGCTGACGCCCAGCCTCAGGATGCAAATGACGAATGGCTTACCGATAAGGAGTCAATTTTCAATCTCAAATTGACGCAAATCCCATTGTTCTTCTCCCTCTCCCCGCACTGAAGCCAGGATCGCCTTCGGAGGGTTTCCACCTACGGAAAGCGCTGCATGCTGGGCAGCCTCGTTGTGCAAACTCGCTGGCACTGACGTCGACGATGTTTCCAGAAGGAGTTGCAGGGCCATTTAAGCTGCAGCCAGCCAGTGCTATAAATCAGGCTGTCATTTCACTCAGTGCTAGATGCCCCGGGCACTTCCCTTTAGAGTATCAATGAGTTGCTGTCCCCATACCTGCCGTCATAGTTGACGATACAAACCCAGCACACCAGGAGCGACAGGATGCCACGGCTGCCGCCACCACAAGTCATGGCAACGATGCATATCTAGTCGCAGGGGGATCAATGTGGCGCCTTCCGGTTATCCTCATGAGCCAGTGCGCAGGATCGGTAGCAAACGAGTTGGAGAGATTGCGGCAGGTATTTCCAAACAGAAGATGGCGGGGGCGCAGTGGCTCAAACCGGGCTATTCCGATCATGGAGAGGCTTCGACGGAGAAACGCTGATGCCGTATACAACCAAAAGACAGATGCGAAGAGACGGCATCTGTAGGGCGCACAAACGCCAAGTATGCCAATGCCACGTTGTTCTGCATCAGTCAACAAGTGGCCAGGCCCTTGACACCCAATTATTAACAGAGCAAGAGAGCCTGTTCTGGTGCAGCCCTGATTCGCGGCTCTATTGGTAGTTGACAGGGATCGGGAAGTCAAGTACGCCGGAATGCGAAATATGGAAAGCAGTTCGGGCTAAGCCCAAAGTAAACCGACTGCGCCACTAGCATGTGCATATAATTCAGCATGCCAAGTCGCAGCAAGGCTGCGGCAGCGGCAATTGCGATTGGGGGCTGTTGTTCCTGGAGAGAACAAGAAGGATTGCGGGTTGGAACTTTTGAACGGGTCTGCAGGCACCGGCAAGTTTCAATCATGTGGCGATATAGCTTTTTGGGGGCTACTTCTCGTTCGCGGACGCTATCTAGCATCATATAAAAAGCCTCTTCTAGCCTATCCGGTGCCGAAAAGGCGGAGATTGCCAAAGGCAAGCTTGAGACAGTTTTCACGAGCCTTGTTACCGAAATAGCATCAACCAGTGTTAACCCTCCTCCAAGAAGGGTTTACGTCTCGTGTGCATATAGACCAAAAAAACAAAAATGCCCAAGAGAAGCGACGCCGGCCACAGAGCGCCCCCAAGGGCGTCAAATCGTCCAAGCAGCCCTTGTTACGGCCATGATGAGGCCAGTCTCGACGAGGACTGGAGGTCGGCGAGCGATCCCGCGGAGAAGAAGCGTATACAGAACCGAGTCGCGCAAAGAAATCACCGTAAGGGAAACCTGGCAAGTCGCGGGCAACAACTTGTAAACTGGCAGCTGATTCTGTAGGTCTGCGCACAAAGGCACGCATAGAGGAGCTGCAGAGGCAGCTTCGTCAACATGAAGCCGGGGCATCTGAGCGAAACGAGCAGGCAGGTGAGCTTCGAAGCAGTGCAAGGCCACCATCAATTCGCCAAAGCTTCTCTGCGGCTCAGCCAGACTCATTCACTCCGCATTCAGTCGATGGGGATATTTTTGACTGCGTCCAACTCGAGGACGAGCCGCCAAGCGAACCGGGCGACGACTCGCATCATGACTTGGGCGAGACGGTGTTTGTTTCGTCCAAGGAAACATTGTCCGGTTGTAACTTTTTCCCGCGGGCCAGACACGAATGTCGGCGGCTTTTTGGCTAACACCTCGATAGCTCCAAGATCAGCCAAGCACGTCGAGCAGTTCTTTGCGAGCCAAGAGGCTGGGGGATTGGCTTTTCACGGCTCAGGCAGCCTCTGGGGGCCGCCGCCCGGAGGAGCCGGAGACGTCGCGGCGAATGCAGCAGTCCCTGAAGCGTCGTCGTCGGGCAACTACTTGAGCGGCGGCGGCGGCGGTGCCGCTCCCTTTGCGCTCCACGGCTACCAGGCGGTGGCGGAGCAGGCCGCCGTCAGCCTGCCCACCCCGTTGCCGGAGGAGGCGGCGGCGGCGGCGGCGCTGGACGAACGCGTGCAGCACGTCATGAAGCAGGTCGAGTTTTCCGGGTTCAGAGACTTTGACGCACTGGTCACGACCTACTACTGCGAGTCGTTCCGCGAGCCGTCGCCGCTCGCCTTTGAGCAGCAGCTCAGCCGGGAGAGGCGGCTGCCGGGCGTCCTGGCCGAGCTCTCCGTGGCGGCGAGGCGGTGGCCGCCCAGGGAGCGCCGCGGCTTCTGCGACGAGGTGGTGAGGGCGGCAGAGGGCATATTGGTCCTCGAGGGCAGCGCAGCGCGCGGCACCCTCGAGGCTCATCTCGCCTCCCTCGGCGCGAGACTCGCCTCACCATCAAAGCTGTGTTTGACGGCATCCGATCTGCACACGATAAAAAACCTAATCCGGAAAGAGGTGATTTTTTTTTGTTCTTTCTTCTTATTATTTTTTCGTGCCAGCACGCAACTTGTAGTCAAGAGGCTGACGTCGCAAGCACAGCAACCGCACCTTTGGGGGCTCACAATGGCTCTTGTGGCCAGCTTCCAGGGCATCTGGCGGCACGACCGCTCAACGACTGCCCTTGCTACCTTTATGCTTATGCAATTTTCCGGACGCCTGGACTCTAGCACGCTCGTTCAGTTGGTCGAGGCTTGTTGATTGTTTTGGAGGTTAAAGCGGGTAAATATCGACAGACGCCACTCAGAGTCAATCTGTCAAGGGACTTATTTATAAACAGTACCTGTTTATAATTAGAATTACTATAGCTATAGACTCAGTTCAATCCTCCCCAGTTCTAGTTCTACTAGGGGTTATACTGAAATAGGGGCAAATTATACTAAAATAAATACTACCCTATAATAAGTTGTATACTTAGGATATTCTTATTGTTCTCAACTCTCCCCTGTAAAAATTCTTCCACTTTTGCAGCTGTTAGCAGCTGTTAGTGGCGGCGTTTTTACAGGCCCACTGACCTGCGGTTTTGATGGCTATGCGCTAGCA
>JAPFUP010000115.1:0-233091 GCA_030780425.1 Beauveria varroae
TGCCGACAAGTGGGTAGTGCCGACAAGTGTGTGGCCGACGTTACTATCCTCGTCCATCCCAAAGCACTGTAAAACTGCCATCCCATTCATCTAGAATCGTATAGTAGAGCGTAGGAATCACAGCCCTGGCTTAGCCTTGTAGTTAGTTCCTTGGCGTGCCACAGCAGTCTTTCCCAGTGACTTGTGAGGGGTGCTCCCTGTTAGTCCCCTGGCGATGTTTGTCGTCTGCGAGATTATATGCGTCGAAATCACCGTTCTTGCGTGTCTTTACTCTTTTGATAATTGACATCGCAGTCTAGAACCAACGATTTTTTTTTTCTTATTTTAGCGCTTAGCAAGCGCACTCGTTTATGCTCTTGGCGACTTCATCATGAGGTTCTCCGCGGCGCTGTTGAGCGCCATTACCACGGCCGTCCTCTCTGCCCAGCCGAGGGCTTATCAATCGGTTCTGACGACAAGATAACATCGAAAAATAAAAATAAAATAAAAAGATAAAAAAAAAGCTCTTTCTGTTAGGCGTGAGTCCAAATCTCAAGTCTGAATGACACCGTTTTCTCCACAGCCGACATTATGTTCACCGCCAAGACCCTTACTTACTACAAAAGCAACGGGCCGGGCCAGATCCTCGGCGTGCGGGCCGGCCCGCCGCCCTCGGGCTACTACTACTACTACTGGTGGACCTCCTCCGGCGTCCCTCGTCAACTACTGGCATTACACCGGCCCCGCCACGCATGAAAACGACGTCGTCATGCGCGGCGCTGTCCCTTCCAGACCGGCGACGATTCACGACTACCATGCCCGCCAACTAGACGACCACTATTGGGCTTCTGGGCCATCGCGGCAATGACGGCCGCGGAGCGCGGCTTCCTCGAACCCGACGCCGAGCAATCAGCCGCAGTGGCTCGGACTCGTGCTCACTGTGTTTTAAGGATCTGGGCAAAGTCGCTGGGACGACGAGACATGCGACGTCGGCCTGCGCTGGCAGATTCTGTTTCCGAATAACGGCTAGAATTACAACGACGCGCAGGTTTCCTCTAGATGCACTCTTCCCGAGCTGGACTCGGGGCTAACCGAGGTAAACGGCCATCCGTCTCATCTAGCGTCCTCTCGCCTCAACCAACCGCTATATCGGGCAACAGCACGCTTTACGACTAAGCGAACAAGGCATAGACAGTAGACAGAAGAGGTGAGCTTCGTCAAGGGTGGTGCCTTTTCTGACGGTGCCCGCGTCTTGCAAAATTGCAGCCAAAGTTCCAAGGTCGAGTTCAGCTACACCGTCGGCCTCTTCAAAGACGGCGCCGCCTACTCGCCGGCCGGCACCTGCACCACTGCAATCATCTTTGTACCAATACTTACCAACGCCGCCCAGCTCGCCCGCACATTGCCGACGCGGTGCTCCCCCCGTTTTCAAGACATCAGCCGCGGCGGCCGTTCCAGCCGTGCAGCGATAGCGCCTGCGCCTTGCACTTGCATAGCGAGACAAAAGCCCAACGATGACGACAAGACGGGCGTCGGCACCGCCGGTAGCGTGCTGTATGTCGTGCATCCTAACCCCCTTCTTCTAGCCAAGCCGGGTCATGTCCCTTATACGACCAAAACACGGGGCGGCACCTCCGTCCAGCTCAGTCTAGCCCGGCAGGCAGCGGCATCAGCGGCATCAGCGGCAACACCACCGCCAGTAAGAGCGACGTCAAGGATGACGGCGGCGACAAATAAGGGCGCGGCTGATGGGTTGAGATGCAGCGTTGCCACAAGATCTCGTGATGACGTGCATCGCCGCCCTGCTTCTTCCTGTAGACGGGTCGAATCAGCCGCTGCTAAATAGTCAGCTATCTGTTTCTTTTTTCGCGCGGGCCTTAATCATTGTCTTGCAGCATCTGCAGTCTCACATTCCCGTTCCTGCCCCCAAATTGTTTTACAGCCAGTCATTTTCCGCCGGCCTGCAACATCCGCATATCCAAATGCGAATCAATCGGAACCAAAGTCTCATACCTCGACCGGCGTCGCGTCGAACAAGTCTCACATGCCTCCATAATCACATGTCTCAAGAAAACGTTGTGCTACTCATGTCGGATAAGCTGAAAAGGCCGTTTTACACCGATGAGTGATTCACTTTTCTTTCCCAAGCATCTTGGCGTCGAAAAACACATTTTCTTGTGTCGCTCCGACGCGCGCAACCGGCGCACACCGAGACCTGCTTACCTCTTGCCTCTCTCGCTCAACGCCCTGGCCTGGCAGTGTTGCGGCGTGTACGGGCGTCAGACGGCCACCGATGACCGGCTGCAGGCGTCGCTGTATCCAGACATATGAGACGCTGGCTAATGTTGTTTCAATACATACTTTTTCACAAAAATAAAAGTGCCAGTCAGAAAGAAAAAAAAAAAAAGATGGCGTGGGTTTATTGATCCGAGACATTGATACCTGAATTAAATCTCGGACGAGCCTCCGAATGTGGGAGGGAAAAAAGAACCCAACCATCGAGCCTTGTCATCGGATGTTTAGCTAAACCACGCCATATCTGAGACCTTTGCAACGTTGGTTACTGCGTGGGAAAGGCAAGAACAAAGAAGAAGGAAACCTCGCTGGTCCGCATCCGCCGCCTTTAAACGTTTTGCCGTCCTGCGTGCCTGCTTACTGTACGATGTAACTTGCAGCCCCCAAAGCAGCAACTAGATCCGAAACCGCTTCTACTGACTCAAAAAGGATCAGCCAAGGACGCGGGGGAAAAAAAAAAATATCCGGACAAAAAGCAAATCACAAACAAAATAGAGTTTACTGCAACATCCCAACATCCATGTCCAAAAAATGAGAGCAATGCCAATAGCCCTAATCCGTACTCGACAGGTAATCTTCATGCAGCAATGTCGTTTTCAGCTTACACCCCCGGACAGCCCCAATAACGTGGCCCTATCTCGCCTTCTTTTTTTGCTTTGTTTCCCCGATCCCCTACCCGTAAGACGTCGCAGAAAAAGCGTGGTACGACTCTCTTCATCTCACAAACAGATGATGCCTGCAGTGTGCCACTTGGAAATCATCACCTTTTGGGGGCTGGCCCAGCCCAATATCCCATGATTCCATTTGCACGCACCTCTCTCTCCTTTTGGCCCTGTGGAACGCGACATCGGCCAACTATATGAACCAGGGGGCACCTCTTCTTTTTTCTTCTCTTCAACAAGAGCTTCGATTTTGCCCTCTTGCAACTGGCCTCGACATCATCAAACTTGCCCCACGACCCACTATCGTACTCATATTCAAACAGCCTTGAACAACAACGTGAAAACAATATACCATTCAATCTCTCACCAAAACTACGCACAATGGCCACCGCATCGCGTGCTACTCTCGTCAACGGCTGCTGCATCTCCTGCTGTAAATGTGCAGATTACGGAACCCACGAGTACTGTCTTCCTTGCTCGACAAATCCTTGCTGCACCACCGTCGAGAATAACAAGGATGCTTGATCAACATGGCACTCTTGTTTCAGCGTTTCATCTCGTCATTTGGAAACTTCATTCCGGAAATCAGGCGCTTGGGCTGGTATGAAATTTTACTGCATACAATGGCGCAAAGCAATCTATAGTCTGTACACTAGAATTGACAATCAGATCATGCATTGATAACAGACAGTCACTCACTGTCTTGCAACTCATTTCCATGCGACTGCGTCATAACCCTTCTACTTTCATCCCAACTAAGCAAAAATCATGGCCAGGGCGGGCAGAGCAGCGCCGAGCATCATGGGAGCGGCAAAGGCAGCTCCGTTATCCTTGTCACCCTTGCTGTCGCCCTCGCCATTACCCTTGGGGCCATCACCCTTGGTGCCATCACTGCCACCACTAGTGCTGCTAGTGGACGTCGTCTCCTTGCCAGTGTCGGTACTGACCTTGCCAGGGTAATTGGATTCGTCATTCTGAAAGGTAGTGACTTTGAGGTCTTTGAGCTCGTTGCCTTGTTCATCAAAGACCTTGAGGGAGACCTTGTAGTCGCTGATGTCAACCAGCTTGCCGTTGCGCTTGGGGGTTACACCCTTGGCAATCATATCATTGGTATTGTCGGGAGGAGAGGGCAGAGTCCAGTTAGCAAGGAAGCCATCGTGGGTGATGAGCTTGGAGTCGCACTTGGGGGCTTCGATATCCTTTTGCGCCGCCTTTTGAGCATTGAGGCTCTTCCAGTCAATCTTGGTAAGCTTATTCTTGAGACGATTGTAGTCCCCGAGTAGTCTAGCACCGTCGGCCGTAAGTTTGACAAGGCCATAGTTCTTGGCCTCCTCCGAGTATTCGTAAACCAGACCACCGGAGAAGGCCCCAGTCATCTTGTCGCTGTAGAGAGCAACGGAATCATTCCAGTAGCGGGGCTCGCCCAGAGGCTGGTTGCAGCCATACTCGGAGAAAAAGACGGGAACAGAGCTCGACTTGAATTTGTCCGTGAGCTCATTGTACGAGGATGAAGTGTATGTAGCATCAATGCCGCACCAGCTGTAAGAGTTGAGGCCATAAACATCGCCACGGCTCATGTTGTCTTTTTCACCGTCAATGGTGCACTGGCAATAGTTCCACGTGTCGTAGGTAAAGTCGCGAACATCAGCAGCCGAGTAGCCGACGGGGATCTGGCGCTTCAAGTTCTTCTTGACATAGTTCTTGAGATCACGGGTGACAGCACGGATATAAGGAGGAGTGACCTTGGCAGAGGGCTTGTCGTTGATGATTTCGTTTCCAGAGAAGAAAAGGAGGGTGTTGGGATAGTTGGCAAAGGCCTCCATGACGGCAAAGGTGCGGTTGAGGTAACCGCCAAAGTAACTTTCCCAAGGGTTATAAGAGGTGATGGCCTCACCAGGGAGGGGGGAGTTGACATCAATGATGAGGTACATGCCAGCCTAGAGCATGTCAGAAATATGCAAAGCGCACCTATCGGAGATAGTCACTCACAGCATTGAAGATACTGGCGCACTTGTCGTGGTCGAGGTAGGGATCAATATTGTAGACACGAACAGTATTGATGCCAAGAATCTGCATGAGAGCAGCATCACGCATGCAAGCATCGGCATCGGTCAAGGGGTCCTTCTTCTCATCGGGCTTGTAACCAGCACTACCACCGGGCTGGTAGCCAACACCAACAATTTGGAACTTGTTGCCCGTGTCGGGATCGTAGAAATCATTGCCCTTGACTTGGAGAGGCTTGACGGCGCTGACGGCCGTGACGGCGAGGGCCACGAGAGCGGATGGAATCTGAGGGTCAATGTTAGCGCAGGTGGCCAGACACGTGTAGGCTGAATGCGAAGACGACGCTAGGCGACATGCAGATGTTGTATGTGCATGCAAATAGACTGCCCCGGGGCGCGACACGGGCCAATTCGCGGAAATCAACTTACAAGCATGATGGCCGACTGTCTATATGTTAATCCTTGCAATGAAATGAAGTTACACTGCAACAGTAAAATCGTGAGATGGGCGGCGGCGCAAATTCGCAAACGGAGAAATCGCAACAGATGGAAGAGATGTCTTGGAAGGAGTGACTAGAAACAAAGGCTCGCAATGGCGTTTACCCGGGCGTGTTACACTGAGACGCAGACAGCAACGGGCCAGGAGAGAATGGCAAGTTAGGCTGAGTGATTGAAGGAGGAAAAAGGAAGCAGGAAACGACCGACGTCTGGTGTTTGCATAAGTTCAACCTGAATCAAACGATGCTAGCGGCAGGGAACATGAGGGGGCAAACGGCTAAACGGGTAGGCATCTTTCCCTACCGTTACCTACGGTGTAAGGCAGGCGCCACCAAGCGCCATAGGCACCTTCCTTCCATTGTAGGTACCTTGACTTTTAACGTGCAAGCTGACGAATTTCAGGGCGCCATAGAACTGATTTTACCTACCTTATAATTTCAATCAATATTATCCATTGCCTGCCGACACGCCACTACCCACTATCAACGTCGGGCGCCCGCTCAAACGGGTACAATGGAGGACGCGATGGAATGTCCAATCAATCTGAAGAGCGCTCTCCAAAGATCAACTCTATTGATCCTTTTGGAGTCAACAGGCCACTGAAAGGCGCTGAGCAAGTGGGCCTTTTGAAAGCAGCCTGCATCATCAATGCATGGTGCTAACTATTTATTAGTGCAAGGTTTACAATAATCTCTGAAGGACCCTTAATACGACAATGGATCTCAAGAATGAACGGCCATGCCACGGAAATTTCGATACGAGATCTACTGGATTGCTAGACAGATTTATTGAATAACGCGTCATCACCTTGGGGCTCTGTACAGTTGTTTTCATGTTGCCTTCACAATATTATCTATTCTGGTGATCTTCATGTCGTAACCAGCCAAAGGGGCACAGGAAGGAAAAGCCAGCCCCATCGTCCAGGCCAATTGGTTTGTCCACCCATTGCTATCTAGACTGATAAAACAACTTGTTTGTGTCACTGATCACAGGCGCTTCTCTGTTTTATATAGTCGCATTGTCTAGGTACGCGCTGGAAGGATTTCCACTCCCTCAAGTTGCACCACAACACTGGAAAACCTGGAATAATTAGACTCACACTCTAAAGATTGAGAAAAACACATCTTATTCACATGGCTATGCACGCGCCAGGTCAGTAGGACCGGCCGTCTTCTAATCCGCCTTATCCCCATCAATGACAGTTACGCGCCGACCGCAACCTGGCTCTACAGTCCGGTGTGCACCGCCAAATGATATAAAATGGCTTCGAAAGCGACCAACCACCCGATGTCTCTATTCTAGCCAGAAAAGATCAAGCACTTCACGACCCATTCGCGGCCATTGCACACGGCATAACCCTTCACGCCCTTCTGTCGCGTTTCTCACATCGTGATGGATCCAGGGGCCGTTTGTCAAGCTTCGCAGGGCCTACCGCCCCAAAAACAGGCGTCGTCTCATCTGCAACCTCCGCCACTAGCACGACCTGGGTCACCAGGATGCGAGCCCTTGGTAGGTAGACAAATTGGGGTGCTTCGGCGCCGTATGAACGCGAAGAAGCTCCTTGAACAAGATGCACAGGCTAAGCTCAAGCACAGAAGTCTCTGTTATCATCAAAGCGCTCATATTCTTCCTTCTTAGTCGATGACCTTCCCCGGGTTGATAATGCTGCCTGGAATGCACCGGTCTCAAGATGGCTTGGCCAGGTATATCCTATAACTAAGCGTTTGAGGCGATACCCTGCCATTGCAATTGATGATGCTCCGCGTCACCTCGTCAAAGACGACAAAGATGGGGACGAGAAGAATTTTCAAGGGAAAGAGGTCGAGAATAGACTCAGAGCCAGCTCTGAACCGATCACATATGCCGATGCGCATAGCTTCGTCACGAGACTAATGACACCAAGGGCCGAATGCTTATCAGGCTATTTGCACAATTCTCAAAGTGTTTCCGAAGGCCTCAGCATCTGCCTCCCTCAAACATCTCAAATTCCTGCTTCTTCTCACGTCGTGAGCAGCACGCCGGCACAAGGCTCATTGGAGAAAGCCCTTCCCATGCCTACAGATCTTGATAGACATAACCTTGCAGACATTCGACGTCAAAATCATGATTCCCCGGCATCTTCTACGGCTGTAACCTTTGTGACTTTCGAGAGCCGCTCGACTATGAGCTGCAGCCCGTCCTCGCAATTTTCTGCTTCGCCAACGCGGAACTAACAGTCTTGCCATTCCACGTGGTATAAATCGGCGAAGACTGTGCGTAAAATCTTGGACTGGGAGATGGGGGAGAGGCTGGACGGGCTCTGTGGGTGATTGGCGACAGGAAACAGCTTTGGGAGAGACAGCCATGAGGGTCACATAGACATGCACCCCTAAAACTGCACAGGATATCCATGCATCGTTGTCCGAGCTTGCTCGATGACTATTCTCGTTACTCGTGGGCCTATATCCGTCCCTCATCACGGCTCTGGCCACCGACGGCGCAGAGGACCCGATGTCATCTCCAAGTCTCGCCCAGTCTCATTTCTCAGCGCCGAAAGGCTTCAAGAACTCACACATTGCGCAATGCACCGGCCTTTCCGAGATTTAATCGATAGCCTTACATCTGAATTAGCACGAGCAATCATCATGGCTTCGGTTCATTGATACAAGCTGATCTTACGGCGCACCATCACAACCTGTTCACTGACACCAACATATAAGACTCGAGCGTACTGATTAGAGCATAAATATTGTAAAACAAGGCTCCTGCGCATACTATTAAAAAGGAAAGACAAAAGGGAAAAACTCGCGAGGCAAATGTACAGCCTACGCATAACATGTAGCAAACGTCGTCTGGTAAAAGAGACTCGCCGTTATGGAAGCAAGAGATACCAAAAAAAGAGGCATCTGAGCTCCATGCCTCGGCTACTCTGTACGAGTGTGCCTCGCCGCCCGCGCGCCTCGTTGCTCGGTATATAAGGTAAGGTTCGTTGTGCTTGCCATGTGCAAGGCATGTCCTGTCGCAACCTTGACCGACGGCCACATCAATGCCTTGCCCGTTGTACATGACACCATAAGGGAAAACTTTTCCTATTTCATAACTTATCAACTGCCTTGGCCTGTGGTCGCAAACCAAACCTAAATCTGCCCTATCCATGCCTTAGAAGGTCATGGCTGAGACGCGATTTAGTATCCGTTCATGGCCATGCGCTGAGAGCTACGGCTTAGCTCACGATCAGCGGCAGGGCTGATGGGTCTGCTACTGGCGCCGCCAGCGTGGGCGCTGCTTTCCTTGAGTGCAAGCAGCTGCTTGGCACGGAAGGTCTCGTAGTGGATCTGCGAGGTCGTCTCGATGAGATCCTGGAGGTGGGTTCGCAGAAGAAAGTTTCGGAGGTAGACGAATTCGCAGTGGTTCTCGTCCTCAACGTTAATGACACCCCAGCGGTTCTGGCGACCGCGAACCTGCTGACCATTGACAATGATGGACTTTTCCGAGCCGACGACAGCGAATGGGACCAGACCCTGGCATGTGATGTTAGCGACAACTATGCACACATTCGGCATGGATGAGAGTACAAACCTTGATTTGGTTGTTCAGGGCACGCTCCTCTTCATCAAACTCATCATTATCGTAAGGGTACATCTTGAGGTTGTGGAAAGCAAACTCCTCCTTGATGCGCTCCTTGAAAGCCTGGCGCTCCTCGGTGGTGAGCGTGTCAGCCTTGGCAATCACAGGCACGACGTTGACGACATCGGACAGCTTCTTGAGAACAACGATATCGATGGGCTTCAGAGAGTGGCCGGAGGGCTGGATGAAGAAAAGGCAGCAGTGAATGCGGGTGTCCTGGATGTAGCGCTCACGCTGGGCCGTGAGCTCCTTGCGCAAGTAGGCGGAGTGCTGGTCCTTGATATACTTGACAATGGGGTCCCAGCAGCGGTCATTGTTGACGAGGTCTCCGTATCCAGGGGTATCGACAATGTTGAGTCGGAGGCGTACGCCGTTTTCCTCAATGATGTGGGAGTCGGCCTGGATCTCGGTGGTGGATCGGATGGGCTCATCGGGCTGGAGGCGACCCTTGGAGTCGATCAGATGCGAGGCAAAGATGGTGTTGATTAGAGTCGACTTGCCGAGACCAGTTTGACCTAGCAAGTGAAGACGCGAGTTAGACCTGGCCCTGGCTGTTGTGGGTGGAAGTGCTGCATAACGCCTCAGGGGCGGGCGGGTAGCATCACGAGGGAGTCGGCCAACTTACCAACGCAGATGACGTTGAACTGGAAACCGCGCTTCAGGAGCTTGCGCTCAATCTGAGACGTGATGCTGTCGAAACCGACATGGCTCTGGGGGAAAATGGCGGAGGCGGGAGCAGCAGCCATCGTATCGTGATACCGCTTGGTTTGTCAGGGGAGACTTGAATATGCTGTCGCGTTGAATGCGGCTTGCGAGGACGACTACAGATTAGATTCCGGCTGTCGTGTGCAAGAACGATGGGGCAGACAAGAACGCAGGAATTGAATGGTAAATGAATCGAACGAGGCAATCGTGAGCAAGCAACTCTGCGAGATGGGACTTTGTGGGACGCCGTTGACCAAGCCTGGAGGAGCTGCAAAGGGGAAACTTTTGGGCGGGCGAGGCACAGACCAGCTTGTTGGTGGCCCGGACCTGCTCCCGCCTGCAGGCTGCTTTTTAGGGGACCCTAGGCCCTGTTGCCTGCCCGCCAACCTGCTGCCATGCTGCCCAAGCAAAAGCCCACCAACTGCCATTTGCCAGTCAGTCCAATTCAGGAGGCGGGTCCCTGGGAAAGGGGCAGGGAGGGGTCTGGGGCGTCCCTCAACACCAGGCTATCGCTATTGGCCAGCACCGGTCCGTGCAAAGCCGGCGCTCATTGGTTGCTTTTGCCAGAGTATGTCTCCACTGCGCAAGCAGCCAAAAGCAACAAGGGCAAGTTTTATCGCAGCGCATTTTCCGACTGCCACGACGATTGTGATCCCAGCTATACACGACCGATAAAGCTGCGACGCACCAATTGCCCTTGACCCATCGATCTGCTCTACGAGGTCACACTTCCGGAATAAAATTTCTCATTACCCAGTCCGTTGCGCCCAATTCGCTGCGCCGCGGTGCGCCTGGTCACGAGCCAAAGAAACATCGCCAATCTTGTACGAGACTCGGTCATCACCATCTACACTATGGCGGCCCTTCTCCCCCGAATTGCCTCGCCGGCGCTGCTCTCTATACCTCGTCTGCCGTCGCTGGCTGGTATCGCTTGCCGACTGCTCCCGACACTCGGTGTAGCTCTTCCCGGCATCACCATCACCATTCCCACATTGCTGGATGATATTTGGGAAGGCATCCTGCGAGCTGTGCCGAAGAACAAGGTCTCCCACTCGAGGAAGCGAATGAGGCAGCTGGCCAACAAAGGCCTCAAAGATGTGAACAGTCTTTGCCAGTGTCCTGGTTGTGGTGCCCCTAAGCGCATGCATCGTCTATGTCAAAACTGCTTGGAAGGTGCGTACAAGTGATTCATATACGTTTCATCATCATCATTCGAGTCTCTGACCAAGCGTGTCCAGAAATGCGAGGCATGTGGCGGTCCGACGAGCGACGAAAGTCATAGAGCGCAAGCAAAACGAGAATAGGCATTGGTGGTCTGGTGCGAAATCTAGTGTATCATAATCTCATGTATATTTGACTTCCGGTTATAAGATGCATACACACGGCGTTTTGGCTCATTTGGGTCATGTATAATAAAATCATATCCAATACTTGCAGCATTAACCTCGTATCAGACAGATGATGACTGTAAGACTGCATGTCCTTTCTAAACAGCTTCCCCCAAGACCCTCCGCTTCCGGCCATAGCAGATACCGAACGATTAGCAAAGTCATAAATCCTACCTTCAAGAAAATAGCAATGTATACCCCGTTGCAACCTTCCCGAGCGCTGCGTATCTATGATGTGAAAGTGGGCTGGCGTGGCACGAAATCGCCAACCCACCAGCGCAGAAACCCCACCAACATCCGTCATTCACTTTCTGCAACTCTCATCCACTTTGTCACCAGCCTCATTCACATGAGCCAATCACAATGGTAAATACCCGGCTCCGAGCAAAACTACATCGGCCAGCTAACAAATAGTAGTCGAAGCAATATCTGACGATACACACCGTCGACAATGGTACGTTACCCCGCTACAATGCGAAGCTGCCACTCTCCCGTTTGAAGACGCTGACAGACGCCGCAGCACACATAACGGACATTTTTGCGCTGGCTTCTACTCCAAAGTCTCTTCTATCTGCAGGCGGCTCTTCCACCATCCATGTGCACGACACGACAGACCCAGCCTTTCCCCTTAAGCAGAGCATATCAAACGCTCATAAGCTAGGCTGCCACCACCTCTGCACGTCGAGAAATGGCCGGTACGCGGCCAGCGCTGGGTTCGGAGGTGAGGTCAAAATCTGGGCGCTCAATGCAGACACGGGGGAATGGAGCAACGCGGGCGAGTTGACTGGCAGCTCCGTCCAGGCGGGCGAGGTGTGGGCGCTGGCGCTCAGCGAAGACGGCGGCTACCTGGCCAGCACTACCAATGACGGCAGGATCAATGTTTGGGACGTGGTCGACGAGGCCAAGCCCAGGATTCGCGAGTACGAGACCGGAAGTGCAGGGTCGGGAAGCTTTGGCATGTGCGTCGACCTCAGCAGGGATGGAAAATTTACCGCCAGTGGCCATCAAAATGGTGCTGTCTACATTTTTGACAATGATACGGGACGCATTCTCTACTCGCTTTCTGGTAGGCAACTTTGACGCCCTTTTCAGCTATAAATCTACATATGCTAACTTTAGTATAAGGACTGGCGAAACCTGTGCGCGCTGTGGCCTTTTCACCCGGAAACACGAGATTGGCAGCCGCTGGTGATGCTGGCATCATTGCCCTCTACGACATGAAGCACGGAGAACACATTGGCAACCTGACCGGCCACTCTTCCTGGATCACAACCATTGACTGGAACGACACTGGAGAGTATCTCTTGAGCGGATCCATGGACGGCAAGGTCAAGGTATGGTCCGTAGAGCGGAGTGATTGTGTGGCCACGCACAGCGAGACGGACAAGACGCTCTGGGCTGTTCGGTGGCTGCCCAAGATTGGCCGTAGCGAGATGTTTTGCACGGCCGGCGCCAACAGGAGTCTGTCGTTCTATCGTGAGGCTACGGGCGGTTGAACAATTGTCAATACGGAATAAAAAGTAAAGGCGATCTTTTAATTATATTTGTATCTCAAGGCCTTCGTTTTGCTGTCAAATTGTATCACCTGACTTGGTGCCTGTCTCGCGCTGAGTAGCTGCGTTGCCCTGCCAAATTGACGTTCCGTCAGTGGTGCACCAGCTCTGGGCCGTGAATTTAATCACCACGTCATACACTAGCGCAGCTTCAACCAATCATTCCTATTCTATTTGACCCTGTCATCATTCGACAACAGTCGCGAGATTGATCTTGCACGCAATTTATTCTTCATATAAACCAATCATCAATACAATTATTGTCACTATGCCGACAACCAGACGATCGGCAGGCGGCACTCGAGCCCGACCCGGACCAACCAAGGGCCAAGCGACCATCAGCTTCTCCAACCGAGTCACAAAAGCGGTACCCAAAGACGTCAAAAACTCCATCGTCGTGCCGTCAAGACATAAAGTCGATGCGCCGGCCCAGAAGGAGCCTGAAGCGGACAATGTAGTTTCTGAGCCCGAGGTCGCGGAGCAACCCGAGGAGGAAGAGGAGGAGACGCTTGTTGAAGAAGCTGCGGTGCCCTCAAAAACAGAAGCTGAGTTAAAGGCTGAAAAGACGAGCGATGCGCAGATTGGCAAGTACTGGAGGTCAATTGAGGCGCAGCGCATTGCGCCACGGGTGCACCAAGAGGGTCTGTCGCTCCATGAAAAGGTGCTGCGGTACTTTGACGTCAGCTCCCATTACGGGGTAAGTTGAAAGCCGTGTGCAAACTCGCAGAACAAGCTTCGGACAAGAACTGACATGTCTAATGGTAGCCATGTATTGGGATCCCGCGCATAAAGCGCTGGCAGCGTGCTGAGCGTCTGGGTCTGAGCCCGCCGATCGAAGTCCTCGCCGTCCTGCTCAAGGAAGAGAACAAGGGCAACAGCGACATCGAGTCGGCGCAAATGGACAAACTTATGAACTCTATAATTGTTGCATAGAGATGGGATAGTCGACTAGACGGATTTGTATTTGCGGGAGTATCTCAAGAGAGTTTTGGCGTTTGCTTCTTTTGGTTGTTGGCTGGGCAGCTGTCTGTTGGGACTGTATGAATACCATTGAACCCATATTTCATGTAGCTAAATAAAGTCTTCTGCATCTTAAATCACAAGTGCCTGTATAATTTTATGTTTCTCTAATTCTGCGCCACGTTTGTAACACGTCTAGTACCAAATACTTCTCGTTCGGTGATGAGGAAACTTTTCTTGCCCGGCGGCTTCCAGCTCTTTAATTGTGTCGTATAGGAAAAAGTCGATCAAAATCGCATTGACATGAGTGTCGGGATATTTTCTCACAATCTCTCGCCGAATCAACTCGACGCACCATATACTGCATGCTACACACGGACAATTAGTTTCATGCTGCAGCACGGAGAGTCTGAGATGGTCAAGGGAACATACCTCGCAGCTGCACTTCCCAAGAACTGCCACTCTCTATGATCTTGCGTGATTTGATAGCGCTGGCAACCGAGGGACTTAGGTACAAGGCGCCGAGGCTCACCAGTATCTGCGGGATGCGATAGTCGGCAAACATGGTGATTTTGTCAATATCGTGAAATGTGCCGTATGACTCTCCCTGAAAGCAAGCCCACAGATCGGCTACTAAGATCTGCGCCCTCTTGAGTATCCGAATGGGCTTTTGGCTCCCCTCGAAGTGATGCTCATCGCGAAAGCAATCAAAATCTCGCGCGAGCAGATTCACCAGCTTGGCCGCTGAACCATCAGCCTCGTCGAGGAGGTTCAGCACAGACCCATCATATTTCTATTACGGCCAGGTCAGTGATATAGACGAGAAGTACGTAGTAAAGAGGCAACCTGAGGGGGAGACGTACGTCAAAGAGGACCTGGCCGCTTTCTCGCAGGCAATCATAACGCTCCTGCATTAAAGGCATTTCTTCATCTGTGCAGGACCGAAAAACATGTTTCAACGACTTGAGGGTAAGCTTTTCCTCGTCGATCCAGTAATTTGGATCAGTAATGGGTATGCCTGCGCCACTCAGTCAACGCCTTTTACACGTCGTCGACAGACAATACATACCCTCGTCCAGGGCCCGCTGCATTGCGGCAACTAGACTCCAGTATCCTGTCCACTGCTTTTCTTTATATTCTATGGCAAATCTTTCCTCTTGTGGAAGCTCGGACCAAAACGAAAAGTTTAATAGATCCATGGTGAAAATAAACGCAACCGTCGCCTCATCCTTGGTCTTGGGATGTAGCTCATTGTCCGTCCAGCTAGCCGTAGTGAACTGCTTTGCTTGCATCTGCTTATAAATGGTTTCTGCGGCATTTTTGGACGCTCGCATGTCAATCGCCACATCGATGCCATTGTCGTAGACGTATTCAACTCCTTGTAGGACACCAGTCTCGGGGTCTTCCTCAATCTGAAGCTTACCCTGCAGATGTGCGCGCAGAAGCTCCAGAAGCTCGGGGTCTGCTTCATCATCTGACATCTTGAGTGCCCCCAGTGCGGAGATGTCTGCGGATCTGAAGGATGTCCCTTTTCGTCAACTTCGATGGCGAGAAAAACGAGAATGTGACATGCATAGTCAGGCACATCGAAAAGGTTTCGAGACCGAGGACCCGCTAAGGTTGCGCTACAGCCACCACCCAGGCTGCGGGCAAACGAAAGCACTGACATTCACGCAGACGGCTGGTCATGGTAATGTATTTCTGATGGCGAACCGAGACCGTGAATGCCCGAAAACTCAATCACTCCATTTACACCCGTCTACATTAAAGATATGATTTTCGTCAGATGCACGCTGTGCACAGTGGCACCGCCTGCGCCTTGGTGGTGCTGTTGCAGCCCATTTCGCCCCACAACCAATCACCTGCGAGCGGGAATCGTAGCTCGCCATCCGATTGGCGGGACGCGCAGGTGCGAATCCACACACTGCTTGATGTGAATTAGGCCCTTGTACGTTGAGTGATTCTGATAGAGATCCAGAGGGTAATGAGAACATAATTATGATAATAGCATTTACTTTTACTTATGTAAGTATTCTTCGGTTTCACTAGTGGGCATGATTTAACTATACAATATCATGTCTGCCTTCAGATTGCGGCCGTCTAAAAGTCATCAGTGCTAAATCGAAAAAAGTGGTCCTCGTACAGCATCGTACACTGCCAACTCGCCTGCGCCGTGCACTCGGACGCCTCTTCAACATTGCAGTGCGGCCAAACACGTTGATGACTGTGTGACGGAGACGGGCCTTATCTTGTCTCTTGTCTCGCACCGACTCAATTTTTCCAAAACCTCCAACAGACATACCTCACGAAGCGTCATGGAAGCAGTTTCGAGCACAGAGGCGACCGCGACCGCGCCTGCCGCGTCGGCGTCTGAACTGCAGAAGACTGGCCAGTCGCACCCTGCGCCTGTCGTTGAGCAGCAAGCGCAGCAGCCCGCGCCGACGGCGCAACAGATAGACGGAGAACCCAAAGCATCCGGAGAAGATAAGCAAGGGCCGCCAGCTACACAGCCGCGACCGAACCCTGCGGCGCAAGCGGCGCAGACGAGACCAATCGCCAAGCTCACCAGAGAGAGCTACAACCAGCAATCCCTGGGTACATCGCTCAACTCAAAAGTCAAACAGGTAAGACAATGCCAAATATTTGAGCCATTGCACAAGGCGAAGCTGGAACTTGCTACCGTCTGCGACTGCTCTTTTCGAGAGAAATTCACGGCTAACGTCGCATGCACTAGTCACGCGTTCTCATGGTTGGAGCCGGAGGCATTGGGTGCGAGCTTCTAAAGAACCTGGTTCTTATGGGCTTTGGTGAAATTCACATTGTCGACCTCGATACGATCGACCTCTCGAATCTGAATCGCCAATTTCTTTTCCGCCAAGAACACATAAAAAAGTCCAAAGCCCTGGTGGCAAAGGAGGCGGCCGAGCGGTTTAACCCCAACGTCCGAATTGTCGCATACCACGCGAACATTAAAGATGATCAGTTTACTGTCGCATGGTTTCGCGGGTTTACGGTTGTTTTCAACGCACTGGATAACCTAGAAGCGCGTCGCCATGTCAACAAAATGTGCCTAGCTGCCAGCGTGCCACTCATTGAGAGTGGCACGACGGGGTTTAATGGACAGACTCAGGTGATCAAGAAGGGCGTCACAGCGTGCTACGATTGCACGCCCAAAGAGACCCCCAAATCATTTCCTGTGTGCACAATTCGCAGTACACCGAGTCAGCCCATTCACTGCATCGTGTGGGGTAAAAGCTATCTGCTATAGTGAGTGCAACTTCACTGGCCCTTCAGCGTCACCTGCTAACTACGTACAGTGAGATATTCGGTGCTAGTGAAGACCAGGCTGCCTTTGATCACTCCGAGGATGCCGAAAATGGTAAGGAAAAGCCCTGCCTCACTTCGTCCAGTAGCTAATCAGATTGAAGCCAAGGAAATTGAGGAGCTGAAGAGAGAATCAGAGGAGCTCAAGAAGATTCGCGCCGCCGTCGGAACACTCGAGTTCCCCAAGATGCTGTTTGA
The DNA here is from genome assembly GCA_030780425.1 of Beauveria varroae. NCBI lineage: Eukaryota > Fungi > Ascomycota > Sordariomycetes > Hypocreales > Cordycipitaceae > Beauveria > Beauveria varroae. The sequence goes on from JAPFUP010000115.1 coordinate 17,172, forward strand.
CAAAGTTTTCAATGCCGATATTGAACGACTGCGTTCTGTGGAAGAGATGTGGAAATCCAGAACACCGCCCGTAGCCCTCGATTTCGCCAAGGTACTGAGCGAAGCAGGCGACGCAATCGCATCAACAGATGCTTTACTTGCCGACGATCAAAAGATTTGGTCTCTTGAAGAAAACCTGGCGGTATTCAATGACAGTCTGGAGCGATTGAGCAAGCGCGCGATCGAACTGAACAAGGCCCAGGGACCGTCCGACCTGGAACCAATCATCGCATTTGACAAGGATGATATCGATACATTGGACTTTGTCACTGCTAGCGCAAACATACGCTCGACAGTGTTTGGAATTGAGAAAAAGTCAAGGTTTGACGTCAAACAGATGGCGGGTAACATTATTCCCGCTATTGCAACCACCAACGCCATAGTCGCGGGACTCTGTGTGCTGGAGTCGTTCAAAATTTTAAAAGGGGAATACGGCCAGGCAAAGGAGGTCTTTCTGACGCCTTTTGCTTCAGCGCGACTTCTTGCACCTGACAGGTCACGTCCACCGAACCCCGAGTGTCCAGTGTGTGGTGTCTTCAACACTAGTGTCGTTGTCGACCTATCACGAGCCACGCTGGGTGATCTTGTCGAGGGCTATCTCAAAGAGGATCTGGGCCTTGGAGACCGGGAAATTTCTGTAAACAATGATGTCGGCATTCTCTACGACTTTGACGAGGCGGATAACTTGTCAAGGAAGCTTACGGAGCTAGGCATTCGGAACGGAAGTTTCCTGACCATCATGGACGACTCTGACGAGGATACGCTGGTCAATATTGTTCTTGACCTTGAAGAAAGGTGATCATGCAATTGTGATACGTGTTATGTACATCTGCTAATGTGCCTTGCAGGGCACTCGACGCAACAGAGAAGCCTTACAAAGCTGTACTTGAGGGCAAGCCTGATATTCCGAGGAAGCCAAAGAAAGCTGTCTCACCGGAGACGAACGGCACCAGCACGACAAAAGGCACTATCCATGTCGAAGGCCCGAAGGGTGTGAAGCGGCCCAACGATGACGGCGAAGGGCAGCCCTCGAAAAAGGCCAAAATTGCTGGCACAGGACAAGAAGATGACGTCGTATTGGTGGATGATGCTGGCGGCGCGATTGTCATCGATGACTGAGCCCGCCCGTGCTCTGCCGATATTTGCGTTTCTCTGCTTTTTTACAGTTGCCGCGTCGCTCGCGTTTTCTATGCGATTTATGCAGCGCTCAGACCGCCATCGAGGTTCAGGATGCAGTTATTTGCGAACTGGTTGGAGGCGAGAAAAACGGCCGCATCGGCCACCTCGTCCGGATCCGCGACCCTGCCGAGCGGAGTGTCTTTTAGAAATGCTTGTTGGAGTTCTGGTTTGAGATCTGCAAGGACGATACCACGATTTGTACATTAGCAGAGAGTGAAGGAAAGGACTGTACTTGGAAACTACATGATGAGGGAAGGAAACAAAAGCGAAGAAGAATGAGAGGCGAGGCCAACGGGACTTGTGCCAGGCAGGGAAGGAAAGGGAACTTGGACGACTTACTTTGCCACATGTCACTGTCGACCCAACCCGGCAGCAACGCATTTACACGGATAGATCTCGGCGCCATTTCGCGACAAAGCGCTCTTGTAAAACCTTTCACTCCAACGTCAGCATTCGGTCACAGGGATTTCCTTTGTTTTTCCATATTTGTTCCCACATGAGCCATCTATACAACATCACGCAAGAATTGCGGGGAAACAGAAACAGGGTACAATGACCACAAATACATATCAAGACGAATATGAATGATAATTTTTGTTTAGAGGCTTATTTCCCGAGTTCTTGTTAGAAGATGATATGTGAAACACGTACCTATGAGACCAGCTTTGGAAGCAGCATACGCGCTGGCGCCAAAGCCGCCGTGTGTGGCCATGAGGCTGGAGATATTGATGATGCAGCCTAATATACCCCCGAAAATAAAGTACGAATTAGCTCTGGGACTTCAGCTAATACACACGCATCATTCCTTGTAAAAAATGACGGGGCAAAACCGACCATTGGGCTGCATCCTGGCATGCTTGCAAACCAGCATCGTCGCAAGCAAATTCGTGTCCACAATCCTCGCGAGCTCCTCGTCGGGCGTGCGCTTCAAGAATGTCGTTTGCGATATGCCCGCGCAATTGACCAGCACGTCGACCGGTCCTACCACCGCCGCCGCCGCCGTAGCCGCCGACTGCTCTCCGCGTCCTGCAAAGACGTCTTTGATGCTGGCCGCGTCCGAGACGTCGAGCTTGATAAAATGATGCGCGCGGGGCGACGATGAGGATGATGTGGTGGGATCTGCAGGCGCGGCCGCGGCGAGTTGGGCTTCCAGGCGGGCACGCTGGGTGAGGGCGCTTCGGCCGAGGAGCGTGACGGAGGCGCCGTGACGCGCAAAGGCGGCGGCGATGTGGGAGCCAATGGTGCCGGTGGCGCCGACGACGGCGGCGTGCTTGCCGGCGAAACGCAGGGCCATGGTGAGATACTGGCTTGGATGAGGGGAATTGGGGTTTTTATTGAAGGGAGCGTGGCATTGGCGATGAGAAGTCGTCAAGGACTGGTGTGATTGAGGTTGAAGATGGAGGGTGTTTTGGTGGAGTGGTGATGGCGGGCCGGGGTAGTGATTAAAGAAGAGACCAACGAGTACGTTCTGCATATGTCTACGTGACAAAAATATGAAAATGAAGGAAAACTTCTTCTCGTTAAAGCATACATAGTAGTAAGATACCATATTTGTAGCCAATTAAAGCAAATAAATGAAAACATAACCTCGTATTGCTCAGAAATCTCAGGTTTTCTAGCTGTTGCGCGCAGCAATGCCTGCGACTTGACTTGCCGCGATGGTATCTTATGTTACAAATATTCGTGGCCATTCGCGCTCAAGAATCAAGTCAAATCAAGGACATGCAACGGGACTGTAAGACCAGACTCGAACAATGTTATCACCTCCTGCAGTCGCAAACAATTGATTTGACGCTGCCACAGACAGCACCGTGTTGCTATGTGCATGAATCGCCAGCTGCAACTCGCCGGTAAACGCATCCCAGATTCGACACGACCGGTCCTTTCCGCCCGACAAGATCCAGCAAGCATCCGGCGTGGCGCAAATTGACACGACATAGTCAGTGTGCCCGTGCAGCGTTTGGACGTGTCCGTAGAGCGTCCTCGATTGCCCGTTGTGGCCCGCCGTGCTCGACGGGCGGCTCCCCCCAAGCAGCGCGCGCAGCTTCCAGACCTTGACGGTGCAGTCGAGGCTGCCGCTAGCAAAGCATGCGGCGGTCGTCGGCAGAAACGTCAGACAGTAAACCGCGTCGGTGTGGCCGGAGGGTCCGGAGAGCACGGCGATGCGCTGGCCGGTCTGCATGCTCCAGACGTAGATACTGGCGTCATGGCTGCTGGCAATGACGTAGGCCATATCAGCGGAGACGGAGACGGACGATATGCCGTCGGGCGAGACGAATGTGTACCGCGCTTTGGACCGGTTGACGTGCCACACCTTGACGGTGCCGTCGCGGCTGCCCGACACGAGCGATCGGTTGTCTGAGGCGCAGTCGACGGTGTATACTTCGGCGGTATGCTCGGACATAAATCTGCGAATCTTTCGCGATGCAATTTCCCATACCTAAGATAAAAAAAGAAAAGAGAAGTCATTATCCCTGCCGTTGTTGCTTATATGTCATTGGTGCTACTTACTCGAACCATATTGTCTTCCGACCCCGTGGCGATGAACTTGTCGTCTGGGCTGAAACAGAGGGTGCGGATTAGAGACTCGCCCGTTGCATCGTGGCGTTCTTCCAGCGTGACCGAGAGCGTACCCGTCTCCGCGTCGAAGACCTTGACGGTCTGCCGGCTCGCCGTCGCCAGGAAGCGGTTATCGCGACTGAAACGCACGCAGCACACGGCGTCGTCGTGTGGGATCGTGTACCGGTGCGCCATCTTGAGTCGCTGCGATATGCGGGGGTTAAAGAGGGCGTACCAGTCGCTGCCCGTGAGCTTGTACTCGGCGGGCACGATTTCGGGCGGCAAGTCGGGCCAGTGCGTCGTCGGTGTCGTCGCCGTCGTCGCAGCATGCCCGGGGGTTGCATTGCCGTTGCCTTGCTCCGCGTCGGGGAGCTGCTGGTCGTCAGGGGCCGAGCCGATGTCATGCCTGACAGTGGTAGAGGTGATGCTGCTCCGGGAAGCTAGTTTTGTCTCGAGGCAGAGTATGATTTCCTCGTAATTGCGAAGTTTGCTCTGGTATCTGCCAAGCCAGTCAGTTCGACTTGTTCCACCCGTCTTTGACTAACTCCCTTCTCTGTCGACGAAATGGCTCGTTAGCAGCACCTACTCTGCTGTCTCCGTCTTATGCTTGCGCTGCAAAAAGTTGAGCGTCTGTCTCAAAGATTGTAGCTCACTTAGCTGCACCTCGACTGTGAAGGGCAGGTGCCCTAGATATCAGAACGGTTCCCACACGGCCAGGAATCTTGGCTGAGCTTACACTGGTGCTGCCAATCATCCACCTGCTCAAACTGCTGTCCCTCAAACTCTGCCTTTACTTGAGCAAGAAGCAGCTCGATTCGACTACAGCCGCCATATGCCGAGGATGCCATCGCGTTGAAGAGAGATGTGTGTAAATGGGTGGAGAGTATGTTGGCTTGCTGGTGTTGAGGGACAAAAGCTCGAATCGGATGGAAGTTCTACGACAAAATTATATACACAGCCCGGCTACAGAAGCACAAGAACTTACCGCTCCTTGAGGAGTGCAATGATAAGCAACACAATAACTTATACCTGTTCGTGGGTAAGGGGAGTTTGAGCTTCATTGCGGTCGTGGAGACATGCGGCAGCGTTGCCGGTTCGCCCTGGGTTGCACCGTTTGAAGCACACTTGCCACCCTCCTCCCTTCTGTGGCTTAATGAGGCTCGGCCAGAATGCTGATGAAGAGGCGAATGGGTCACTTCTGGTAGGACAAAAGGGAGTACTTGTTTGACGCCTGGCAACACGGTTCAGCCTGGCGGTAATCGACACTGTAGATCCTGAGCAATGAGCCTCACGAGAGCGATGAATGCCAGCCATACATTCAGTGCAGCCGCTTCTCTGTCAGCGTTGCACACAGACATTCGGTAGGCAGCATGTGTTTTATGTTTGGACGGGAGTAAAGACTGTGTTTTCATTCTTCGTGTTTTTCGTATTACCTGTGTTTTCCGCGTTGTGTTTGACCCGACTACATCGGAAGACGCTGTCGTGCAATCTGATCGATATGAGAGCATGGTTTTAGGAAAGATATCCATTGGTCCCTTATCTTCAAAGGTTGTTGTATACCTCTTGTATGGCCAAGATGCTCGCAAGCCGACACCAGTTGCCCTTGGGTGTCATTCGGCTCGCCTTGCATGCTGGAGCAAGCAGTAGTCGGCTGGGCGACACGAGACTTTCGTCGCATCTCACATGACAAAGATCCTTGGCGAATGTCACAAGTCGTCCGCCAACGTGAATCGTTCTGATCATCCTTGGCCTTTGGTTGGCTGGTTGTAACGCAACCTCGGGTGCAGAGCCGTTACCGGGGTTAGGGTTGGACAAGTACAACGTTGAGGTTGGGGGCCGATCAGGAAGTATGTAGCTAGAGGAAGCGGCGAGATTGGATTGATTACAATAATCTTTTGTCCCAAGAAGAATAATCGCTGTTGCCAAGCCTTGATACTGCTGGTCGTGCTTTCGGTCTTGTGCTTGGTTGGGGGTGGGGAAGCAGAGCAGGAAGCAAACATTTGGGTTGCACGTAGGCATCCTCGATGCAGGGCGGTTTACCGAAAGCCCTATTCGCAGATTTCACCAAAGGATTCAGGCTGAGAAAACTGTTGTTTCATAATGGCTACTCATCCGGGCGAATATGAAGGATGTCTTTCACTGTTTGGCTAGGTTTGGAGCAAGTTGCGACTGTCTGATTTGTAGTCTGGAAGTCAACTTCCACAGCGGATGTCATTGGTTTGGTAGCTGAGAAGATGCATGGAAGGGAAATGTAGTCATTAGACGCAATATCCGAGGGTGCTTTGTGTTGAATTCGCGATGGGAGAAGGCGTTTGCAGAAGGGCAAAAACGATTCCCAGACTCAGTGGATCGCTACGTCACTGAAGGGTGTGGACCGCTGTGGATTTGTAGAGACCACTGCAAGCAGACAAGCGAGGCGCTACCAAAGCTACCTACTTTTAAATCAACCCTCAGCTGAAGAACCGCAAGACAGCCACAAGCCATAGCCACCAGACGGATGACTTGTGAGGCTGATGCCTTCGAGACATCTGCCTTGGCGTTGCTCCAATCACGAGAAGATACGGGTTTCAATGCTCAATTCGATAAGCCCCTATTTGATTCCGCGCTGTGACTTACATTATCGGTGTCAGAGGCGTTCCCTCCCGTACCTAGCACCTCTAGTCAGTCGCACCCGTTTATAAGCTGTATCAAAATTCTGGTCAACTTTTGATCCGTGCCGCCCGAAGCCAAGCCCCCATTGCCTCGCCAAGTTACAGCTGGCCATCCCGCTGGCCATCCTGCTACCACCTGCTTCCATCTCGCTCGCGTCTTTTCATTCATCTTGGACATGCCAACCCCTCGTTTGTCGGCTACATTCGCTTTTCTCTCTTGGTCCCTCATTCATCGCGCACCAACAACACACTGACATGCCCACCTTTTAAGCCCGTTGCCGACGTTGCAATAAACCTCCACACCCCACGTCTCATCGCATTCCCGCTGGCCCATCGTCTCCTTTTTTGTCCCGTCTTGGGTCCGTCAAACTCCCACGCGACTGCGCTGTCATTTTCTGCACCTGTGCCAGGCACCATACTCGACACGGACTTGACCTATACTGGACCATCACCCGCGGTGCTTCATCCCGCGACCGTTCTCGACGCTGCCTCATCTGCATCCCGGCCCAACCCTAGTCACGCCTGATCTTGTCTTTTGAGCTGGCAGGACTCTTGATGCCCCTTCCAGACCTCCACCAGACCTCACGCTGGTCATCTGCATGCCGCCCCCCTGCCCTGGCTCCATCTGTACCAGTCCTGTCTCAATCTGCACCACTCCCGTCCTCCACACCAAGACTCAGGCAACATAATACAACCTGACGCACCTCGACATTTACGGCCGACAATATCAGCAGACTTTTTTTTTTCGTCTTGCTGTTCAACTTCGCCTGCATTTTGCTTGGCTTGGCCTTGGCTGCACGCGCACACCACCGTCTCTGAGCAGCCCACAACTCTCCGCCCGCCCGGCCTTCCCCGGTGAATTTTATACTTTTAAGCGTCGAGCTCTCCTCCTAGTTCAAGACTGCAGGTGGGCGCTGCTGCAAGACAGCCCCGATCTCTCAAAATTCCTCCACACAAGGGCAGCCGTCTCCCTTCCAACATACCTCTGCGCACCATCCAGCCGCGCCAGAACGACGACGCCTCCCATCACGACCATCGCCACCACCCGCCGTCCCGACTCTCATCTTCCGCCGATACCCGCCACGTCGCCGGCCACATCCGCCCCGCGTCCACCGACTCCGAGTCGTCCTGGACCGACACCGGCGACATTGGCGATCGCTACGACGACCTCCACGACCCCGTCCGGCTCCAGCTCCCCGACGACATCGAGGCTGAGCTCCTCGCCGCCGTCCCCAAGCATCGCCAACGTCCCGATCGCGGCTCTAAAAAGGTCCGCATCCGCACGCCCTCGCCGCCCAGTCGACATCGCTCCTCATCCAGCCATTACCACCACATTGACAAGGAGGCGATCCGCATCCCCAACCCGCCACCACGACGTCCCACTCGTGCCGAACGCTGCATCGGCTCCATTATGGTAGGCCGAACCGGTGGCCTTCACGGCCTGACAGGCAAGCCCCTCTTGTACGTCAAGTCTCATGTCCCCGACCTAGATGCCGATTACTGATGGGTTCTCTTCGATCTAGGTATTTTACCAGCATTTTCGTCTCACTTGGCGTATTCCTTTTTGGCTATGACCAAGGCGTCATGTCCGGCATCATCACGTACGTTCAATTTACGAAGCGCTGTGCTCCCGTTGCCTTAGCTAATCCGTACCCAGCGGCCCGTACTTTATCGACTACTTTGGTCACCCCTCAAAAGCAGCCGTTGGAACCATGGTTGCCATTCTAGAGGTTGGTGCCTTTATATCCTCTTTGATTGTCGGTCGCCTCGGTGATGTCATTGGCCGCAGACAAACTATTCTTTATGGCTCCTGCATCTTCTTCGTTGGCGGTGCTCTCCAAACTCTAGCTACCACCATGGCCATGATGATGCTCGGTCGTATTATTGCCGGTCTTGGTGTCGGTATGCTCTCCACCATTGTACCCGTCTATCAATCCGAAATCTCGCCCCCACACAACCGAGGCAAGCTCGCCTGCATCGAATTCTCCGGCAACATTATCGGCTACACCACCTCCGTCTGGGTTGATTATGGCTGTGGCTTCATTAAGAATAATTTGTCATGGCGTGTTCCCTTGCTCATGCAGTGTGTCATGGGTGCCTTGCTCGCCCTCGGTAGTCTAATCATCGTGGAGTCTCCCAGGTCCGTCACTGCGTTGCCGCTTGTTATTTTTCTACTAACCCATCATAGATGGCTCCTAGATACCGATCAAGACGAAGAAGGCATGGTTGTCATTGCCAATCTCTACGGTGCTGGCGATGTTCACAACCCCAAGGCCCGCGACGAATACAAAGAAATTAAAATGTCCGTCTTGTTGCAACGCCAAGAGGGCGAGCGCACCTATGCCGACATGTTTCGACGATATCGCACTCGCGTACTTATTGCCATGTCCGCGCAAGCTCTTGCGCAGCTCAATGGCATCAATGTCATTTCATACTACGCACCCTATGTGTTTGAATCGGCTGGGTGGGTCGGTCACGACGCTATCCTCATGACAGGTCTCAACGGCATCACCTACTTTCTCTCGACGATTCCTCCTTGGTATTTGGTTGACCGATGGGGTCGCCGCCCTATTCTACTCTCTGGTGCCGTCATGATGGCTATTTCCCTCTCGCTCATATCCTACTTTATCTTCTTGGACGTCAAGCGCACCCCTCAGATGGTTGTTTTGTTTGTCATGATCTACAATGCCGCTTTCGGCTACTCGTGGGGTCCGATCCCCTGGCTGTATCCTCCCGAGATACTTCCTCTCAGTATTCGATCAAAAGGTGCCAGTCTATCTACCGCTACCAACTGGGCATTCAACTGGCTGGTTGGTGAGATGACTCCTATATTGCAAGAATGGATCAAATGGCGCCTGTACCTTATTCACGCACTCTTTTGCGTCATCAGTTTTGTCGTTGGTGAGTCCAATCATGTCGCTTTCGATAATCAATACTTACCCTCGCAGTCTACTTTACATACCCAGAGACTTGCGGAGTTCGCCTTGAAGAAATGGATTCCATATTTGGGGACGCTAGTACCGTCCATGGCGCCTCTTCTGTTCAAGACGAGTCGGCTTCTCTCATGCGCGCTGGCTCTCCATTCAGTGGCGCGGACCTACCCACATTGGTCATTGACGATGATGATGACGAAAACATAAAATCACCGATGCAAACTAGCGGTGGCGAGGACCGCAGTGTAGGCGCCTGGCTCAACAGAGTAGTACGCGGCCGTTCAGAAAGCCGTGGCAGCGGCCGTAGTGGTCTCAGCGGTCATGGACGCTATACACCAATTGGACAGCAAGACCACAGCGCTAGGAGCGGTAGCGGAAACAGAAACTAGAACGTAAATGCTTCCATTTGGATTTCGAGCAACACAGCCTTGCATATAGATGGAGCGTTGCAACCCGGAATCAATGGCAGCTCCAGCAAGCGCAGCTTGGGTTGGGCAAGCACCGGTACGCTGCTATTACACAGGACGGAACATGCTGGGTCACACGACCTTGCGGTGGCTTGATTCTATGAAAAAAAAAATATTAGAATGGGACTTACTTGACAACCAGTTTTGTCGCTATCTTGATTTATAAGACACATTATACGGGAATCTTTAAGCTCGTACGTGCCTGTAGGAGCGGATGCAGATCTGCAAGTGACGACAAGTCGTGAAACCAGGCCCACACTGCACTCTGCCAACCACGAGCGGACCCTATTGCTGAAGCTTCCACTCTCCCAACTCTGCATTCTCAAAGCGCCTCAACGAAAAAGGTCAACATGGCTAGCCGTCAAGAGGTCCTGCATGCGTACAGGCACCTGTACAAGGGCCTCTTGCGCGGCGTGCATTACTCGATCCCCGCGCGCTACATTGTGCGCGACCAGATCCGGCTCGCCTTTCGTGAGCGTCCGGCAGTGACTGCGCCTGCGCCTGCGACTGCGACTGTACCGACGACTACAACGACGACGGTGGCGGCTGGCTGGGACGCGGAAGCCATCAAGCGAACGCTGTGGTTCCTGTCGGCCGCAGGACGGCAGAGCGGCCTGGAGCACCGTATCCTGCGGAACCTGGTGCGGATGCACAGCGAGCGGGCGGCGCCGACAAGGCGCTGGCGAAGGGCGGTGATATGGAATAAGAAGTCGTGAGTCTGATGGCACCTGAATCTAGGTGTGAGAAAAGCGAGCAAGAGGGAATAGCTAACGGGGTGTGGGGGATTTTAGGGCCACCGAAAGGGAGCGACACGAACATGCTTTTGAGCACTACGATGCGACGGTGGCGATGCTGAATAAATCAATGGGGCTGTGTCTGCGGTAATTTGCAGCAGATGAGTTGTCCATGCACTTGTACAATACATTGGCGTTTGGGATGAAAATACTTCAATTGGAGTGCAATAGAAAGACGGTCGAATGCCAAAGGCTTGCATATCAAGATTCTTGTACTATACAGGTAAACAGGAGCGAATTACCCTCTGTTCATGTTTCTGAGCTATTGAAAAATACTATGATACATTGCGCATGATGCTGAGCTACAATAATGCATACAAAAGACTCTTATCTCTGGACATTCTTTATTGCAGCGGTCCGGCTCGAGGGACGTCTGTCTAGCTTGAAGCGGCCGTCGACACGTCCACGCCCAGCTCCTCGAGGATGAGGTCATTCAGACTGCTGCCGTCGCGACCGTAGATCCAGCGCCCCTGACCGGTACCCTCCTTGTCGGTCTGGCCTTCACCGACGACGCACCAGTCGTAGCGCTTCGGCCCGGAGAGGGGCGACGACAGCCATATTTGCTTGTTGGGAGGCTGCTTATTGATGACGTACGTGCCCTTGTCCGAGTGTGTGATCGTCATGACGCCAGACTATTTTTGCAGAAAGCAGCCGTGTTAGCGATGAACAGGGTGTGTATTGTATTCTGGGGCGCACAAGGGACGGGAGGGGGAAACAAACAGCAAACTCAATGTCAATGTCTTCCCGCGTATCCTGCAGCGCTTCAAACTGCGTGAGCACGCCTTCAAGATACGCGTCGGCAATGTCGTGGTAGTCGGCTTCGGTGAGCTCAACGGCGCCGTACGTGGGCTCGGGAGAGGCGGGCGGCTCCTTGACCGGCGAATCGGTGTCGGGCATAATGCCCTTGCGGAGCGGCGTCGACAGCGAGAGGTGTCGCCGGCCGCTGGGCACTTGGCGCAAGGCGGCGACGCTGTGGGAGAGGAGAGCCGGGAAAGGGCGGAGAGCGGCACGGGACGAAGGTGTGGCGGACTTTGAGAGAGTTTGTGAGGCGAGCCGCGAGGCTTGGACGAGGCTGGCGCGAGACATGACGAATGGTCCCAATGAGAGGCGTGAGAAAGGTGCAAGCTGGCGAGGGCCTTTGCAACAAGGATAGACGGTTCTCCTTGTAGACAAGGCAATGAGGGGTTGGAACACTTGTTTGCTTTCTCAGTTGACAGGTAGCACGAGAAATGATGCGTTTTCTTCCCCCGCGTTGAAAAAAAAAAGATGCGAGAGCTTGCAAAGAGCTATGCAGACATGTTGGCCAATTGCGGAGCGCATATTGGCAGCTGCTCGCAGCTCGTCATGTGCGGGTCTGGCTTTCGTGCTTTCCCCACCACGGGCAAGCCGGCCAGGCGTTGAAGAGAGCGGTTGCAAAGACACATGAACATGACCGGGCTGGACCTTGAAACATGATTAATGCGTTTCTGGTCTTCAACGGCCAGGGCCAGCCTCGGCTGACCAAGTTTTACACACAGCTGGTGAGCCGTGCCCGCGCTGCACCAGAAGCGCAAAGACACGATGAGGTAGTTTGGAAGAAAGAACTAACTCTCTCTCCCAGGACACGAGCATCCAGCAGCGCCTCATTTCGGAGATCTTCACCCTCGTTTCGAACCGCCCCGCGAGCTCCTGCAACTTCCTCCCGCTCCCGCCCCTCCTCGCTGCCTCGGGCACGGCGCACGGCTCGTCCGAGGAGCAAAATGACGTGCCGTCGCTCGTCACCTACCGCAACTACGCGACGCTCTACTTCATCGTCATCTCGACGTCGACCGAGTCGCCGCTGGCCCTCATCGACCTGATCCAGGTCTACGTCGAGGCGCTCGACAAGCTCTTTGAAAATGTCTGCGAGCTGGACCTCATCTTCAACTTTGAGACGCTGCACGCCGCGCTGTCCGAGATGATTATTGGCGGCGTCGTCATCGAGACGAGCTTGGATCGCATCGTCGCAGGGGTCAGGGCGCAGGGTACGGTGGCCAAGAGGCCGGTCAACGAGGGACGGAGCGCGGGGTTGGGATCGGGGCTGAGTATTGGCATGGGCGGCAACTTTGGCTGGGCTGGGCGATGAACATGATGCGTGAAGCAAAAAGCACACTCACGAGACTGCATGGCACTTTGTTTTCCTTTTTTTTTTACTGCGATAGATGCATAAAAAGGGACGTTATTTTGACAGGGTATATACAGGTAATAATTGTTACAAGATGCTCCGTCGGTGTATCGTACAAGTTACTTTGAGGGTGACTCTTTATTATCAGTGCTGGCGCTGCTGGCGCTGGCTGGCTCAACCATGTCTTTGCGCCGCTCGTAGCGCTTGTCAGGGTCCATGACGCCAAAAAGGTATTGCGCGCGCCGACGAATCTATCAAGTTAGCGAGGACTTCTAATCTCACCAAAGTTAATGAAATACATACCTCTTCAGATGGCTTATACTTTTGCCCCCACCACTCAAATTCGGAGTAGAACAAGAGCCACACCAAAGCAGCTACGAGCAAAAAAAGAGTCAGCGATGCTTTCGTTACATGGCTTCACGCCGCAGTCGGAGCGCAACTACTCACCCGCAATGGTCGCCAGCTGCGCGTACTTGACGCCCTTTTCCCATCGCGGCCTTTGACTAGCCAGAGTGACGCGGCGCTTGTACTTTTTCTCAAAGCGCAGCTGCTGCTGTTGGCTCAGTTCCTTGAAGTTGGGCGGCCAAATTTTTTTGGTCCGGACAAAGTTGCTGGCCTGCGTCGATTTGACGGCCGCTTGTTTGGCCGGCTGTGCCATTCTCCGTATTAGCGTTGGAAGCATTGTATGTGTCGTAGCCCAGGATGCGAATTGTGCTGCGAATGATGTCTGCACAGCAAGCGATAGCTGGCGAACGATGATGTCGTTTCTCGAATGACGGCGCCGAGCTCCACAGGCCGGTCGAAAAATTACGCCACATCAACGGCACCGCCACAGACGTTCAGCCACCACAGCGCCCTGGCGTTTGCCCCGCGACTTTGGTTTTCACCCCTCCAAAAGTCGAGGGAAGTATCCCACCTTGTTGAGTCACAATCTTGCAAGGAGCCTCGCACCCACTGCCTGATTTTACAAAGCACTGGGAGCAGTGCTGACGGAGCAAGTCACAGTAGACCGGTTCGAGAAGCATCCTATAGATATTTGCGTCGAGGACTGCTACTCTGCACTTCTCTGGCCAGGCAGTCACCAAAAGTATTTTTTGCATTTGACAGATAATCGCAATCATGGCCGACGCTACCAAGGCCATGGACGGTCTTGCAATTTCCAAGACCAAGGAGCTGAAAGGCGTACGTATATGCAATATCGGAGACAATCCAGCGGGTGACAAGCTTCTAATACGCCGCAGACTGAGAAGAGAGATTCGTTAATCGCCATTGAGAAGAAGTACCAGAAGAAATGGGCCGAAGACGGCGTCTTCCACACCGATGCGCCGACAATTGAGGAGATTCCTCTCCATTCCATTTCCGCGAGCGAGTTGCGAGAGAAATACCCCAAGTTCTTCGGCACGTCAGCCTACCCCTACATGAACGGTACCATGCACGCCGGCCACGCCCTCACAGTGTCCAAGGTCGAGTTCTCGGCCGGCGTCGCCCGCATGCAGGGCAAGCGCGCTCTCTTCCCCATGGGCTTCCACTGCACCGGCATGCCCATCAAGGCGTGCGCCGATAAGCTTGTCAAGGAGATTGGGATGTTTGGCGACGACTTCTCCGGCTACAACGCCGAGGAGGAGGAGGCTGTGGAGGAGGCTCCCAAGCCCGTCGTCAAGCAGGTCAAGGAGGACCCGACCAAGTTCAAGGCCACCAAGGGCAAGGCCAACGCCAAGACTATCAAGGCCAAGTACCAGTTCCAGATTATGAAGTCCATTGGCGTGCCTCTCAACGAAATCCACAAGTTTGCCGACTCGAGCCACTGGCTTCAATACTTTCCACCCCTCACCATCCGCGACTTGACAGATTTCGGCTGCCGCATCGACTGGCGCAGAACCTTTGTCACCACCGACGCCAATCCCTACTACGATGCCTTTGTCCGTTGGCAGATGAACCGCCTCCGCGAGCTCAAGAAGATTAAGTTCGGCAAGCGCTACACCATCTATTCCATCAAGGATCGCCAGCCCTGCATGGACCACGACCGCGCCGAGGGCGAGGCTGTCAACCCTCAAGAATATACCGCCCTGAAACTTAAGGTCCTTGAGTGGTGCGAAAAGGCTGCCGAAAAGGTCAAGGCCGGCCTTCCCGCCAATGCCAATGTCTTCCTCGTACCAGCCACACTACGACCCGAAACCATGTACGGTCAGACGTGCTGCTTCGTCGGCCCTAAGATTAACTACGGCATCTTCAAGGTTAACGAAACAGACTACTACCTGATTACCGAGCGTGCTGCCCGCAACATGGCCTACCAGGGTGTTTTCGCCCAGGAGGGTGTCATTGAAAAGGTCATGGACATTGTTGGAACTGACCTTGTCGGTACCCTCGTGGACGCCCCTCTCTCTCTGCACAAGGAAGGCGTCCGCGTCCTACCTATGGACACCGTTCTCCCAACCAAGGGTACCGGTGTCGTCACTTCGGTTCCATCTGACAGCCCTGACGATTTCGCCACGGTCACTGACCTGGCCAAGAAGGCAGACTACTATGGCATCAAGAAGGAGTGGGCCGAGCTCGAAATCTTCCCCATCATCGAGACCCCCTCCTACGGCGACCTATGCGCCCCGTTCCTCGTCAAGAAGCTCAAGATTGCGTCCCCCAAGGACACTAAGCAGCTTGAGGAGGCCAAGGAGCTCGCGTACAAGGAGGGCTTTTACCAAGGTATCATCAAGGTCGGCGCTTACAAGGGCGAAAAGGTCGAAGTCGCCAAGCCCAAAGTCCGCGCCGACATGATTGCGGCCGGTCAGGCCTTTGCCTACTCTGAGCCCGAGCGTAAGGTTGTTTCCCGTTCTGGCGACGACTGCATTGTCTCCCTTATGGACCAGTGGTACCTCGACTATGGTGAGGAGGAGTGGAAGAAGACTGCTCTCGGATGGGTCGAAAACGGCCTGGACTCCTTCTCGGCTGATACTAAAAACGCCCTTGAGGGCGTCCTCGACTGGCTCAACCAGTGGGCTTGTGCTCGCTCATTCGGTCTTGGCACCAAGCTCCCATGGGATCCTCAATTCATTGTTGAGAGTTTGAGTGACTCGACCATTTACATGTCGTACTATACTGTTGCCCACTTTTTGCACAGCGATCTATTCGGTACCAAGCCTGGCAAGTTTAGCATTTCCGCTGACCAGATGACCGATAATGTCTGGGACTACATTTTCTGCCGCCGCGACTTCGATGAGTCTGTCCTCAAGGAGTCCAACATTTCGCGAGAAAACCTCGAGAGTATGCGTCGTGAGTTTGAGTACTTTTACCCTCTCGACATGCGTGTCTCTGGCAAGGATCTCCTGCCCAACCACTTGACCTTTTTCCTCTACATCCACTTGGCCATGTTTCCACAGGAGTACTGGCCCCGTGGTATCCGTGTCAACGGCCACTTGACTTTGAACGGTGAAAAGATGTCCAAGAGTACCGGCAACTTCCTTACTCTTCAGGAGCTTGTGGCCAAGTTTGGCAGTGACGCTTCGCGTATTGCCATGGCTGACGCTGGTGACGGTATTGGTGACTGCAACTTGGAAGAGGACGTCGCAGACAACAATATTCTGCGTCTGTACAACCTCCGTGAGTGGTGCGAGGAGATGAGCAACGCCGAGGCTGGCCTTCGTGAAGGTGAAGTCAATGACTTCCAGGATGCTCTTTTCATTAACGACATGAATGCCCTTGCACGCGAGTCGGTTCAGCAGTACAAGGACACCAACTTCAAGCTTGCCCTCAAGGCTGGCCTGTACGAGCTGGTGACGGCGAGAGATTTCTATCGCGAGGCCTGTGCGGCCGCCAACATCAAAATGCACAAGCAGACGGTCCTGCGCTACATCGAGCTGCAGGCTCTTCTTCTGGCCGTCGTCGCGCCTCACTGGGCTGAGTACATTTGGCTCGAGGTGCTCAAAAAGGAAAAGTCGATCCAGTACGCAACATTCCCAGAGGTAGACGAAGTTGACGCTGCGCTGTCGGCCAAGCGCGAGTACGTACGCAACACGGCATCCAACGTCAACTCGGCCGAGGGCCAGCAGCTGAAGAAGAAGCTGAAGGGGAAGGAGACGGCGTTTGATCCCAAGAAGCCCAAGAAGCTGACAATTTACTTGTCGGAGACGTTCCCGGCATGGCAAGCCAAGTACCTGGAGCTTCTCAAGGAGATGTGGGACCCGGCGACCAACTCGGTCAACGACAAGGAGCTGAATGGGAAAATTGGCAAGATGGGCGAGATGAAGAAGGCGATGCCGTTTGTGCAGGCGTTGAAGCGTCGCCTGACGATGGGCGAACCCGCGTCGGTGGTGTTGGAGCAGAAGCTCGCGTTTGACGAGAAGCAGACGCTCCTGCAGATGGTGCCGAGCTTGAAGCGGGGTGCCGTCTTGGCGGATCTTGAGCTCCTGGCGGTGGAAGAGGGCGGCAAGAAGGGAACGAGCCTCTTGGACGGCAAGACGGTGGAGATCACCAATGTGCTCGCCGAAAATGCGGTGCCTGGCAACCCTACGTTTGTGTTTGAGAATATCGAGGCGTAGATGTTCAAGAGATGAAGCTATGCTACATGAAGAAAACTATGTCTTGTTGAATTTGAGGGTCTGCAGTGTTCTGCATAGACTAGATATGAAAGAGCCAAGCAATGAAATAAACAAATAAAGACGTTTCATAATATTGATGGGATGCCGTCTTCACTGTGTCACTGCATGCAGACTTGCGAGAAGCCAGCAAGAATTATTCAGGACACCACCATTGAGGTCTGATGGAATTTATTACATGTAACAATGGCAGAAAGACTGGCCTGTGCATCAATATACCAGGAGGCTGACGGGAGTGATAGCCCTTTTTACCCGCAGTCGAGGGCCGAGGCGATGCCAAGCCGGCAAGAAAAAACGCACGATGAACCAGGTACCGATGGCGATGGCTCTTTGCTGTGCTGACTTGGTACATAGAACTACTGAAAGCGATACTCGGCCTGGGCATCGGTCTAGATCATTTCTGCTAATTACCACCAACGTTTAAAATTGCAGAAGACAGGGGGCCTGGCGCGGTGAACAAGGTCAACTGGGTGGGTACCGACCAAGGCAAGGGTTGTCAGTGGAAGAAGCATGGGGCGGAGATGAGCAGATGTATCCTCGCACCCACGTGGGGGTTGGAGAGGTGAGGCTCCGCGCGCGCAAAGCATTTGGCCGGTTTCTGAGCGAGGTGGTCTGACATGGCATTACCACTAGCGGATCGATATATCGGTGAAAGAGGTAAATACTGAGTAACTGGTATTATGAGGCTGTGACGAACAGCGGGTTTCGCTCCTACTAGGTCAGGCATGCACGTCTAGATTCTTTTACAACGTTGAAACTTGTGATTGTGGTAGTATTTAATGGGAACCTGCGAAGGTGACCCCTACATGCAAAAGAGAAATAGTTGTGTGTCAGGCTGGGGTAAAAAGAAAAGCGGCGAGCGAGCCTTGTTTGAAAGGAATGCGGCATCTCGATGGCGAACGGATTGCGTGCCTGTTGGTTATAACACAATGCATGTTATTGTGCAGTTTGCATGTGTGGGTGTGGGCATGTACTACTAGTAAGGTGTGTCCAAGTGAGAATGGTGTTTTGAAAACACGAATCGGAAGAAAGACAACAAAAGTAATTGGCAGAAAGTTGTCGGAGAATTTTTTTTTTTTTTGGCAAGACTTGGCGCAGGATAAAAATAAAAACCAGTGTGTCCCGTATTACATGCACCATGGCATTGTCGCGACACGTTGAAAGCCGGTCAAGTAGCACCAGTGGGTATGCGAGAATGGCAAGCGGGCCGACTGACTGTGGCGTAATGCAAAAAGCCTCTGTGATTTTGGTGGAAAGAGAAAGAAGCTGGACATGGCATGGACGAGGCTGAGTGAGGCCGCGCCCGTTGGGTCGTTTGGTTGGCTGCAATTAGGGCCGGAAGACCTCGTATCTGCACCACGGGCTGCATACTGCGAGGCCATCAACACGGCCATATCGGTATGCCGTGGTTACAGTCAGATGAAGAGAGACAACTTACGTGGTCTTGGGCTGTCGAATGTGTACGGCGCAAAATGATCTTGTCAAGTGCCGAGTTGTGTCATGAAAGAGGTAGGTCTCACTGAGGTGGTCTTTTAGGTGGCCGTTACTTGTAACGTGCCATCCCCCTCCCACCCTCTCTGTCGATGGAGTCTTTTTCTCCTCCTCCCATTTCTCCCGCGAAAAAAAGAAAAAAAAAAGGCCGGACAGAAGAGCTCAATGATAAGCCATTCTGTAAAATGAAGACATGATTGGATCGCTAGCATGATACAGAGTACAAGCCAATCATTTCAGGCTTTGGCTGCACCACATTGCTCAACCTGCATATTTTAGCTTGTCACTCGTAAGCTAGTTGCAGCGCTGGGTAGCGTGTGTTGGATGCAGGATTACTCCGTACTGTGCTGATGGTTCAACGCAGAGGCAATGACGCAAGATGGCGTCTGCTCTTTGGGTCGAGTCATTTTTTTTTTTCAATGCGTGGAGTTGTTCTTAGAAAAGATTGCGGCGCAGGTGGCATTCTTTTGAGGGGCTGAAGAGGGAGGAGTCTTGTTCTTTTTTTACGATCAACAAAGTAATCAATCTAACAAAGAAGAAGAAGAAGCCTCTGTAACCTGACATGTGACCTCTCGGTTGGTTTTTTTATCTTCACAACTTCATCGACAGTGGCGTGAGGCTCTGCCGCAGTGGGCTTTAATGGGCAGTAACTATTCAGGCATGGTATTCGCATACAAAGTACGGATTACGTATGTGCGGGTGACAAGGTTGGTCATGATCGATGGTGGCGGAGCTAATAAGCTTTTTTTTAGGTGCCAAGACCGATTGGCCGTTGAGAATTTTACTTGGGTGGACGGCAAGTTGGTTGTGGTTATTTGCTCGAAACTGAAGAGGCCTCTCTGATTAAAATAACACAGGTGGTGGATCATCAGGGATACGCGAGGCTTAGTATTGCATGATGATGCTAAAACAATGATTTGCACAACTCGGTACACGTGGCCATGATGAGGCAGGCACGAGGTCCACTGGTTCGCGGCCGATTACACAGTTGACAGCATCCCTTGGCTCATACGCGACAAGTTGACAACTGACAAGACTTGTTTCAATCATGTCAGACACGGCTTTGCCTGAACTGGACTGCCGGATTTTGGCTGTCTTTGTCGTTTGCGACTGTGCAATTTATAGCAGCCCACACCAACCGACGATCATCATGGCCATTTCGCCAGTGGAAACAGGAGATTTTTTATTTTAAAAGCCGTGCCTGTGTGGAGGGGACATGTTGCAGCTATGAGTGGTCGTGTGGCCGGGCCGAAACGCAAGAAAAGACGACAGCGGATGCGTTAATAAAGCGAAAAGAAGAGCCCTTGATTGGGCATGCATGTGCGTCGGCCGCTCCATACCAGTAAACCATCCCATGTATCCGTATTAACTACCAGTACCTAATCATAACCGTAATCTACACGACGTCCGCTATCACTGTTTGAACTTAGCAATGATCCGTAAATATACAACAGTGAATTTTAGGGGGGTTGCGCCTTGCCTGTTTTGAAAGGCAACGCAAGAAAATTTTATTTCACTCCACTAGACGCCAGAGGTTCCCTGTTTGTCGAAAAGCCCCTGTCAAGTAATCGACCAAAATGGATAGGCACGATAGGTAGACGGACAAGGCTAGCAGCCCGTTAATCTGTGCTCCCTAAATAGTGCCTGACCGGATAACAGGTATCTTTGTGGCTGACCACCACCGAAAAGGTACCTCGATGAAAATTACTGGTAAGAACGGTGCCGCAATCTCTTGCAAACAGCGTAGCCTTGTCGTCACTTCTCTTGTCCTTTTCTCTAGCTTTCGCTCTCACTGCTCTCGACGCATGACCTTTGTACTCTGTTTCATCCTCCTTCTCCTTCATACCTCCTCCAGTTCGTCATTCAGAAACAACCACCTTCCTGTTACATGATCTTCCGCAGGTGCACGAAAATCCTTGCTTGTACCAGCAGCGGCGCCACATTCAACGTCCCCCTGCTGCGCCCACATCCACACTGCATCCACCCCAAATCCACATCGACACCCTCAGAGGCCTTGAGGCCCTCTCACGCCAGGATACGCCCCCCAATGCTCTCTACTCCTGGCTTTCTCTCTCACACGTCTCCAACTCTCTCTCTTCTTACCACCACGCTCGCTTCTGCCGTCTCCTGGCCCCAATTCCTTCAGATCCCCATATCCATTCCCAATCTCCTCCATTCTTTTTCCCCCTTCTTCCTCCTGCTCCTCTCGACCTCTCCTAATCCAATTTCAAACGCGCACCACTCCCCAGAAACATCTTCACCAAACAGCTTACACCACTCGCTTTACTCTTGTTGGCGCAAACACAGTCTTTGTCCACCAACCAACCATCAACTCTTTCTCGTGCGACTCCAGCCAAGACTTTCTCAGTTCGCCGCCTCGACCCTCGGACTGCCTAGTCGAGATCCCATCCGCTGCCAAGACCTGTGGGGGGCCAATTCAATCTTGTTCTGCCTCTTGCATTTCGAATCAGCTCAGCCTTGCTAGCTTTCTCTCTCTCAACCTGCATTCAATCACATTCTTGGCCATGCGCGTCTTGCAAATATTTGTTACTGCCAGCTTGGCAATCGCCGCCAACGCTGGCATCCCCGGCGACAGCGACGGCGCGTTGCCTTCCTCCCTCGGCCTCGCCTCCTCGCCATCTTCGCTACCCGTTGCTACCGCCATCGGTGTCGCTGGCAGCTCAGAGCCCATTCCGACCAACAATGCCACCGTTGTCGCCTCGTCGCATTCGCCCCTGACGGCAGCCGGCCCGGCCAACCACTCCTCTACGCACACTGCAGGTATGTTTCTGCGCTCCGGATCCTCTGACCAAGATATGGCGGCCAACAATTCTCCAGCGCAATCAACAGCCACACCCGAGACGACTTCCCACGCCAATGCTACCAGCTCCAAATCTGCCGATGCCACGGGTGGTGCCATTCTGCCGCAAATGCAGGGTTCCATGGTCGGTCTATTGGGCTTTTGCATCATGAGCCTCATGCTGCTTTAGCTGCTCTCCGTCTATCACCGCTCGAGGCTCATGGCCGGCCATGAGACGTTTGGCGCCCAGTCTTGCTGCCAATCATTCAAATCAACATCCAAAAACTACGAATAATGACCCCGTTCTACGGGCACACCAATCCGTATATATAATGCCCATTCACTATCGACTATACACGACACTACGGCGCACGCGTTAATACCTTTTTACCTTGGCGTTTTTTTGCACGAGTGTCACATACCTTGTTCGGACTCATTCACCGTCCCTGGCAGGACGTTGGCGTTTGAAGATACCACCAAGCCTTGCTTTTTTTTTCACGAGTCTTTTCGACTCTTTCTCTTCTGCGTTTTTATTTTACTCGGCATAAACAGATACACAACTCGCATTTTGAGGGTTTTTTGTTCGACATACATGTACGACCATGTATAGCAAGGGAGAATGGGGATGGTTTAAAAGTTGTATAGTTGCGATATCTTTCCGGCCTTTGTGGCAGAGGATATGTTGCTCAATTTTTTTTGGTCGAGATGTCGGATCAGACAGAGGCTGTCTTGTTTTAATCACTACGTTCCTAGGATAGACAGCGACGGCATTGCCTCGCTACTGATTTTCTTCTTGGCATTTACTTGTCAGGGTCAGATAGCATAAGAATTAAGGACCACAAAGTATAAGAGATGTAATGTTCGGATCGTGATTATGCATGGCCAATATATATATACATTTACATATATATATATATATATATATATTATGGAGAAATGTGAAAAGTTGAAAACTTATTATGAAATACTAATCGAACCCCTAAATTTTGAGCTTTTGGTATCCCAACTCCTATGCTATGAGCCCGTGTCGCCAGGCATAAAAATATCCAGATTCCCCTCACCAAACGTATATACACCAAGATGCACTGAGAGACGAAAGAAATTATTTGTTAACTCTTCTCTCTCCATTTCTCCCCTCTCTTTTTCTTGTTGTCGTTTGAGATGTATTCTTTTCCCCTTCTGTCATGTTGCATCTCGCCATCGTAACTCATTTCATTCGTAATATTCTGTACGTCTGCCCTCCAGAAATGAGCGACGTCAAATCGACTTGGCAAGCCAGCGCGATTTACGCGGCAATGGGAATCGGATTCCCTGGCCCTGGTGGCGGCTGAGGCAAATCGTCCTAAAATTTTAACTGGTTAGCCAGCCTGGACGCCTCGTTTGGCGCAAGAAAAAAAGACGAGATTTACCAGGTCGAAAATGACGCGAATCATGAGGCTGCAGCTCGGACACACGGCCACGTCCTGCTCGTCGCGCAGGTCGTCGAGCGCAATTTGGAAGCGATCGCCGCACGGGCACGGGTAAAAGTATGTCTGCAGGGCGTCGTCGAATGTCATGTCTTCGATTTCGATTTCGTCGTAGATGGACAGGTTGTCGTCGTCGGACATGGTGGCGTCTTTTGTGTGACGGAAATATGAATGGCAGACTTTGTCAAATAAAAAGGTAAGAACTTGAAGGAGGGTAAAAAAAGTTGGAGGGGTAAATGATTGTCGACGGTCAAATTCGCATCTTGAAGAGTTGAGTCGCCACACCTGCGCACAGCCTCCGGGGATGAGCCGGCTCCACTGGTGCCTTGGCTTGCCGTCTATCGCGTTGAACCCTTTCGAAAACTTGCCCCTCTATTAAATATAGATCTTTCTTGTCTCGGAACTTTGTTCTTTTGGTTTGCCTTGTTTCCATGCCGGCGCGTTTGCTTGCCAAATTCTTTACTCGATCCATTCCGTTTCCACGCTCATCTCTGCGCAGCATAGCGACCATGGCCACCGGTACGTTTTTGTCTTTTTTAGTCGTTTGTATTCCTCTTGCCCCGCCGGCCCCCTTAAACAAACACCCCGCCATCTCGTCACCGCTACAGCCTAAGCAAAAAAAAACAGCATTCGGCCATCCTTTTTCTTTCTTCTCCTGTGAGATGGCCTTGCTGACCCAACCGCGAGGCTGGAATTATAGACCGCCGCCCTGTCGTCATCTCCGGCCCCTCGGGCGTCGGCAAGGGTACCCTCTATAACCTCCTCTTTGAGCGCCACCCCGACGCCTTTTGTCTCTCCGTCTCGCACACCACCCGCGCCCCGCGGTCCGGCGAGGAGGACGGCAAGCACTACCACTTTGTGCAGATGCAGGACTTTGAGGACCTCATTGCCAAGGACGGCTTTGTCGAGCACGCCCAGTTTGGCGGCAACCGCTACGGTACCAGCAAGATGACGATTGAGGAGCAGACGAAAAAGGGTCGCATCGTGCTCTTGGATATCGAAATGGAGGTGCGCAGTCCCGCAGGATGATCCTACTTCCATCTCCCACTTGACCTCAGTCCTAGGTCCACACGAGAAGAACAATGACTAACATTTTCCAAGGGCGTCAAGCAAATCAAAAACTCGAGCATCGCGGCCCGCTACGTCTTCATCGCGCCGCCGTCGCTTGAGCAGCTCGAGCAGCGCCTGCGCGGCCGCGGCACTGAGACCGAGGCCAGCATCCAGAAACGCCTGGCGCAGGCCAACAAGGAGCTCGAGTACTCGCAGACCCCCGGCGTCCACGACCTCATCATTGTCAACGACGACCTCGAGACGGCTTACAAGGAGCTCGATGCCTTCATCTACAAGCCCATTGAGCAATAGCACTGTGTGAGAAAAGGGGTGCGAGCGAAGCGAGCAATTTAGAAAGCATAGACCGTTGAACAAATAAACATACACTGGCGACCTGGCCTGCGCATTGCATTCGCGCTTCTTTCGATTTTCATACTTGCTCTGCGTCATCTGTGGTACAGAATTCAAAGACATGATGACTGGCTCTCATACTCGTGGAATTTTTTTACAGTTCATCTCGTCATTCTGGTATGAATTACAGCCAACTGTCTATGACTGTGGCGCGCGGTGTGGCGGAAACTCAAAATCACATGCTGGTTGCAGCGCACATCTGTGGCGCAGACGTTGGTGACAAGCACTAGTTCTTCCCCAGTTTCTCGAACAGGCCGAGGGATCCAACCACATGCATTCTATCGTCAGCAGTCCCTCGTGCTCATTCTCTTCTTTCATCCATTTTTGCCCCGTCATCATTTCTATAGAGTCCGAGAGAATTTTGACTTTCTGCCTGCCAATTGCATCTAGTTTCCCTCAACATCTGCTATAAAAGCTTACCTCCGCACGGCGCGCGTATAGATCGGCCGAGGCCCCCATATCAGCAAGGGCACGCCAACTCCACCTGGGGTAGACCGTCCCAAACTACATTTTCCTGTCTCCTTCAACACCAGCCATCAGAGTCAGCTAGTTGATCTCACCAGTCTCTGCGTCTTCTCTCCTCCCCCGCGGACGGCTTCCTGCGCGCCATGGCTACGCAGTCCAAGTTTGCCCTCCCGGGCAACGTCAACGTCCGCGGCCTCGCCACGCAGCTCGTCCAGCTCTACGTCGCCAACCGCTCACGCATCTCCCGCGCCGTCTGGATCACCCTCTTTGTCGCCCTCATCCACCGCATCCGCAACGCCATTGCCGAGCAAAAGGCCGCCTCGGCCCGGGAATCCGCCCAACGCTCGTCGCGCCGCGCCACCGTCTCCCAGCCCGGCGATGCCAGCGGGCCCGATGCGCCGCGCAAAAAGGTGGCGCTGGACCGCGAGTTTTTTCGCTCCCTCATGCGCCTGATTCGCATCGTCGTGCCGGGCTGGCGCAGCAAGGAGGCGCGGCTGCTCATCAGCCACAGCTTCTTCCTGGTGCTTCGCACGCTGATTAGTCTCAAGGTCGCGGAGATGGACGGTGCGATTGTCAAGGCGCTTGTGCGCGGCAACGGCAAGGAGTTTATCTCAAGGATTGTGTGGTGGATGATTATTGCGGTTCCTGCTACTTTTACGAATTCCATGGTGAGCATCATGATTATGACGATGGATGGCCACTCGGCGCTAACTCGGCCAGCTTTCATATCACCAAGCGGAGTTATCGCTTAATTATAGAACACGACTCACCCAGTTCATTCACGACAAATATCTCTCAAACCTCACCTTTTACGGCATATCAGCTCTCGATGACCGTATAAAGAATCCCGATCAGCTTATTGCCGTCGACGTGTCCAAATTCTCCAACAGCTTGGCTGAGCTCTACAGCAACCTGGCCAAGCCTATACTCGACATGGTAAGCCTTCTTAACCCATATAGCAACTTTCTCTTCACAGCTGCTAACCTCGCTAGACCATCTACACTTACTCCCTCTCCAAGAGCGTCGGTGGCGAGGGCGTCGTCTTTATGTCGCTCCTCGTTCAGCTCTCCGCCAACGTAATGCGCATCCTGACGCCACCCTTTGGCAAGTACGTGGCCGACGAGGCGCGCCTCGAAGGCGAGTTCCGCTTCCAGCACTCGCGCCTCATCGACTACGCCGAGGAAGTGGCCCTCTACAACGGCCACACCGCCGAAAAGGACACGCTCGACAAGGGCTACTTTACGCTCATCAAGCACGTCAACTACATCCTGCGCCGCCGCTTCTACCACGGTTTCATGGAGGACTTTGTCATCAAGTACTTTTGGGGTGCCCTCGGCCTCGTCCTCTGTTCCGTACCTGTCTTTGTCAAGCTGCCCGGCGCCCAGCCCGGCATGAACATGGGCGACCGCACCGAGTCGTTTGTCACCAACCGCCGCATGCTGCTCTCCGCCTCGGACGCCTTTGGCCGCATCATGTTCTCGTACCGCGAGATCATGGAGCTCGCGGGCTACACCTCGCGTGTGGACTCACTGCTAAACGTCATGGACGATATCCAGTCAGGCCACTTTGAGAAGAATTTAGTATCCTCGTCCGGGACCGAGAACAACGAAGCTGTACTCAAGGGTCGCGGCACCATCCACGAGAGCAAGGACATATCCTTTATCGATGTGTAAGCTTCACAAAAGCGTTTCTCATAGTACGATTGCTGACTATCATAGGCCCATCGTCTCACCCAACGGCGACGTTCTCGTCGAGGCGCTAACCTTTTCCATCAATCACGGCGACCATCTCCTCGTCGTCGGACCCAACGGCTGCGGCAAGTCGTCGCTCTTCCGCATTCTCGGCGGCCTGTGGCCCGTTTATGGCGGCACCGTGCACAAGCCGCCCTTTACCTCCATCTTTTACCTGCCGCAACGGCCCTATCTCTCGCGGGGCTCGCTCCGGCAGCAAATCATTTACCCGGACTCGCTGCGGCAGATGCGGCAACGGGGCGCGACCGATGCGGATCTGCTCGCCATCCTCAAGACGCTGGACCTGGCGCACCTGGTGGACCTGTATGACGAGGGCTGGGACGCCGAGGCCGAGTGGCGCGACGTGCTGTCCGGCGGCCTGCAGCAGCGCGTCGCCATGGCGCGCCTGTTTTACCACCGACCAAAGTACGCCATCCTCGACGAGTGCACGAGCAGCGTCACCCTCGAGACGGAAAAGGTCATGTACGAACATGCAAAGGCGCTTGGCATCACGCTCATGACCGTCAGCCACCGCCGCAGCCTGTGGAAGTACCACACGCACATTCTCCAGTTTGACGGCCAGGGACACTATGTCTTTACGAAGCTGGATGCGGACAGGCGGCTCAAGCTCGAGGATGAGAAGGAGGATCTGGATATCAAGCTGCGGCAGGTGCCGGAGCTGGAGAGGCGCATGGCGGAACTGACGTCATAGACGGAAGGTGTGTGTCAAAAGAAAGCAGAGAATATTCAAAGAAACGTGTGGAAGAATACAAGTAGGTGATACCATGCTCTGGAACTTTTCTTGAGATGTATATAGTCGGCAGTCTGGCATTACACGGCGAGAAGCTCGTGTCATTATAACGCTTTGTATGATATCGATGTCTAGTACCGGGGGGGCACACACTTGATTTGGTGTAGACTAGACGACTAGAGCATTTTCATCCTCGTTCAACGACCGAATTTGAGTCAACTTTTGGAGTCAATCATTCGTTTTCTGGTTTGACTGTGATGGGGAAATAGCTCGGCGCCGGACTGATGCGCAGCTACGACAATGATTTGCAATGCGTAAAAGGCAATTTTAAGGTCTGGTTTTGAGAGGTAAGCAAATTAGTTTGTGTAGACTAGGCAGCTAACACGGTTTCCATTCTAGTTTATGCCCAGGGAAAAATCAGTCTGAGAGGTCTTCTGATAACTCTTTGCCCCCGTTTGCGACCTGTTTCATTGCGGCCATTTCGCTCATTTTCTTTCGAGCCTCCATATTCTTTTCGATGTCGCTTGGTTCGCTAGTTCGCAGAGGTTTCCTCCTGAACTTGGATTGTTCTAGATGAAACTTTGTCCGCTCCTGCCAGTATTCCGCATCCCCTCCACCCTTGTTGCACTGTTGATGGTTCCTCTATACTTCTCGTCCCGACAATGAGTCACAAATTCTCGCACCAGCTTCGCTCAGCCTCGATGTACGCTTGCTGCACATGGGCATTAGCACAGCCGTTTGACAGAGCGCTTCAGCCTGAAGATTTAGCACACAGCCCATGTGATTTGGGCAGGGTAGATTAATTAAGGTCGGTTACGCTTGTCCAGCTAGAAGACAACCAGCCGCAACTGTGTACGTTAATATGCACTAAGAGTACTTTGAGCATTCGAAAAAAACGAAAAACTCTACCTTTGATCCCTTTCTCGACTTGCCCTCGGTTAGAGATGTAGGAATTGTATCCCTTATTGAGCTTTCCTGGCCCTGGCTGTGGAATCGAACTATCTCCGGACCGCGCGGAGGCCGCCACCAACTACAGACGCATATTCTATGAGTGCAGAGGCTTAGTTGGAGAAATACGTATCGAAAGTTTTACCTAGTCATACCTGAAGAGTCTGGACCAGCGCTGCCTCGCCGTCTTTCAGGCTCATCTTGTCCAGCGCCACATTCATGTTGTTGTATTCGAACTTTTGCTTGATGCAGTCGTGTATCGCTAAGACGAGCTTTGAGTGCTCGTGGCGCGTCTCTTTGCATTTGTCGGCGAAACATTCTAATGTTTCCTTCATCGCAGACTTCGGCTTGCCGGCGCATATCACGAGCAGGGCCGCCGCAGAGATGACTATGTCTGCGAGCTTTCTGGACTTGTCAGGCTTGGTCGGGAGAAGCAAATCGTAGGCTACGCGCTCAAGAAGTGAGATCGTATGCTTGTTCAGTAGTCTTGGGTCTTTCTCGAGGAGTTTAAAGCTCTTACGATGCTTCGACTGATGGAGTACGAAAAGTTTCAGAATGGACTTATTGGCCGATTCAGTTCTAGAGCAGCTCCTGTTGGCTTTTGCAGAGTTTGACAGCGTCATATTGGTATTATTACTGAGAGTTTGCAGTTGACTTTAAAAGAAGCCTCGTTTGAATGAAAGGTTACTCCGTCAGACACTGTCGCTCCGAAACCCTCGTCTTATAGATGGGCATAGTTGTTCATAATCCCGTGATCACCTTGCACGGATCTGCAGCCTGCCTGAGCAAAAGTTGATACATATCTGCCACATACCATAAAAAGATTTTTGGGGGCGCTGGTCTACGGGCAGGTGCATGGGCAGTGCAATAAGAGATGCGTCGACTTTCGATTGCACGGTGCTTTCCGCAAGCACTATTCGTCCTCTACGACGTGATACAATGTCTATTTATAAAAAGATTGGTTGAGTCATGCTGGTGAGTTGGCGAGTGAGTCAATACTTTTGCTTGGCGGACATGCAGCTGGTTCAAATAGATTAAGATGCAGACACTGTTTTCAACGTCACTCTGCTCGGACCTCAGCGCGAGCACCTTTGACTGCATTACCAGACCGTCTTCAAAGAGCTATTTGTTGTAGCCTAGTCTATTTATAGAATCTCATTCGGCGAGTGTCATGCTCAAGTTCTCGAGGCCCAATCAGCGGCAGTTCCTGGGCACCACCGGAAAGAGACACGGCAGCAAGTCGCTGTCGACATTGACTGCAGTCAAGTTTCAAATTGCTCAGCTGAGCTGTATGATTCTAGGAATTTGAAAAATAGATCAGTACCACGCGTGGAGCGGAAAGTTGCCGACAAACTAGGCAACAGTCTCCCAAATATAGCGTAGCTGGATGACAACAGACAACAGCCAAGTAGGGGTGAAGAGTGTGTCTCGGGTCGGGTCACTGGCCTCAGTCATCTATATCTGCTCTTTTGCAGCGCTAAAATACTGAAAAGAGGGTACAAGCGCTTCGCTGTCGTGGCCAAGTCTCTGCCTTGCTTCGAGGTAACACGCTCCTGAAGTGCAGAGCTTGGTAGTAAGTCATCGTCAAAGTCGCCGAGCGTCCACAGTAGCTAGTCCCTTTGACTTTGGATCGAGTCCAGGATGATTCCATGAGTCGACTTTGAAATTATGTATGATGCAGTCTACTTGGATATATGATGGAGAAGTAATGAAATTGCTTGATTCTTTGCAATCTGACCAACTCTAGGAAACAGTGGATTATTTCCATCGTAAAACCTTTCTCAGAAGACGGTGCTAATGCCCATCTATCTCTTCGTTGAGCTTCAGTTTCTCGTACACTTGTCTGGGTACGTACTTGTTGGGCCACCACAGAGATTGAATGCCACCTATCTACGTACATTGTTAATTGGAAATTCGAGACTGCTGTTTACTGAATTTGACTTACTTTAGCGATATTAATGAGCATTACTAAGCAGTCGGCGGCTGACCGAAGAGACAACTGCTGTTTCAAGAATTGATAAGTTTCATCAGTGGCGAACGGTAGAAACTCCCAAGACCCGCCTCCCGCGTACTTCTCGTGCTCGTCGATGGCCAAAATACTCTCTGCCTTTGTCACATACACCTTGCGGAAGCCGGTCATACTTGGCGTGAGGACTAGATAGAGCCCTTTCTTTCTGAACCATTTCTCGTTGATTGATCGGGGAGGCCACTCCTCTTGATGCAGCAGCATAGAGACAATCATGTCCGACTTGAATTTTTGGAGAGTATAAGGCCAGAAGTTCTTGTGTACTTGATTTGCGTTGTAGTCTGTGCAGATTCTACAATCAATATGAGCACCAAAAAATGTCAAGCGATGTGACACTTACAGAGCAGCGCGGCCACCTCGACGCAGCGTCGTCCCCGATTCGGGGCATCTGCAAGGGGCATATCCTCCGGACGGTGAGAAAAGAAAAATTTCCTGGCCTCGGCCATGAAGACTTTACCATCACTAAAGCCGATGTTGTCATTCTTCTTGATCTGCTCAAGCAGCTCACTATATGTCAATCTATCTGCTAATGAAAGCAGCTCTTCGTCCGCAAGAGAAAGAACCGGTCTCTGATCTGAATTTTGATGTTCAAGCCCGGTCCTCTTTCCGGTGATAGGTTTCAATGCTCGCTCCGCCATTTTTGTCCTATTTCGTCTCCAGTGTTTCTTGCGGCTCAGTCTGAGTACAGGACTTTCTGGGGCATCACCCCATTTTATATTCAGATTCAAATAACGTAGACGTTTTGCACTATGACTGACAAAGAGTAGCGCTCGCGTGGAGTCGTGGGTGATACACTGACATGCTCAGTCACGTAG
This sequence comes from Beauveria varroae, assembly GCA_030780425.1. NCBI lineage: Eukaryota > Fungi > Ascomycota > Sordariomycetes > Hypocreales > Cordycipitaceae > Beauveria > Beauveria varroae. The sequence continues at coordinate 48,476 of JAPFUP010000115.1, forward strand.
GTGATCGAAGGAGGCGGGAAGCAAGCCAACACGTATACCGAACAAGACAATTACTTCAGTGACACGTATTGTAGAGATATCTATGGCGATTATGGTCTAATAGTAAGCTGGGCGCCATTCGAAACTCGACTTTGATCCTGAATCAAGTCTTGAGACGCACTTCGTGTTGTCTGATAGATGGGTGGCACAAAACGGTGCCTCGGCGAATCAGATTGTGACCTGGAAAGATTCCTCATTTCTCAGGACTTCTGTCACCTCTTCTCATGATGATTCATGACTGCTGCCTGGACCATCTACTTTTGGCGCCCCCTTTGTGGACGGGTCACAGTTGCGTCCACCTTGACTCTGATGCTTGCTACCCATATCCTTGATTTAAAGCTTCTTTTACAAACGCTGCGCTATTGGTGATCCTGGAGAAGGCTGAGAAAGTAGTGGCGTGTGGTGTTTATGATGCAAGATGGTATATGTCATCCAGCCCAAACAAGCTGGATAGTCTGTGTCTGGATACCACTTCGGCTCTATAATAAATGCCATGCGTCAGCAAAATCCGCATGCAGACTTTTGCCCAGGCCAGGCCAAGTTACTATTGCGTTTTGCTGCTGCCTACGTTATCCTAGTCGTCTCACTTTGTAGCCGTACTACCTGACTAACACACCTCGACCACACCAAGCGCATCGATGGTCGCCGTATCGCCTGCCTGATAAATTACCACAGCAAGCCACAACATAATGCGCCCGTTCCGGGATCCGATAAGGTCAGCCCAAATGCATCCCCTGCACCTAATTATTGATTGTGGTATTGGGTTGCGTGGCGTGGCGCGGCCCCTAGTAACATACGCAAGCACACGGATATTCAGGGGACCAACAAGCCTTCTTCATCGGGCGGGTACGATTTCTCCAGAGTCCTGCTAGTGTTGGCCCTCTTTTGCGACCAATACTTGCACGACATGCCGAGACTTTTCTAGACACAGCGCGGCTACGGATAGAGTCAACAGAAAAGGTCGTTGGTCGGTCGGGCACCATCTTGCCCAATATGGAAGGTAACAATGCTCCCCGCATCGACGCTTGAGCCAACATGGCACTGTGCAGACTGCGGCGCCTGCGCTGCAAAAGTGCCAATATGTCTTTATTCTTTCTTGCTCTGTAGGGCATATCGGAGCCGTTGGGGCGCCAGCTCAGCTGGCTGGGGTTGTTGACGCTGATCGCCAGACTCAACACTGGGGCAACGGGTGCCAGGGCAAGGGTAATAATTTGCACAAGGGGAGGCTGACTACGGAGTAGTTGATACACGTGCATATACGGAGTATATGCAAGGCGAGATATAGTCCTTCTTCCGGCCACCTCCATTGACCAAAGACTTACGGAGCCCACAGCACTGCTCGGTCGCTCACGTATCCAGCAACAGCCAGCTGCAGTGTTTATACGTATCTACACGATTGCGATGCCATGGTGCCAAAATTTCCCCGTGGCCCACTGTACCATGCTTCTGCCCCCCCTGTCTATCATGCCCATGTCTGAGGGAAGTGAGTGAGGCTGATGCTGGGTTGGCACGTTGATCCCAAAGTTCTAGAATATGTGCCCCGATGCTCGCGAGCTCCGGGAGCTAGTTAGGAGACTGATACAAACTGTAGATGTTGGATATTTCATTGCGGGCGCTGGCTCTCGGGTCGGCATTCGAAGATTATCCCATCAACTCGCAATGTCCACAGCCCAGTGAACGGCAACTTGGCAATCTTCGCTCTAGTCGTACAGTAATTGTGATCTCACGAAATGACAGTTGCCGTCTTGACAGTATTCCCTCGGATTATCCCGCTGACAGCAAGATAAATACCCGAGTGTCCCCCGTGTAGCTTGTGTACCACAAAGCATTCAGCAGCACCAAGTTAGGCGTCCAGGAACTCCAATCCTCTTCCATCAGCCTTCACAATGCGTCTCTCGTTTCTCCTCTCCCTCCTCCCGCTTGTGGCTGCCGGCCCAGCTGGCAAGCGCGCCGAGCCCGCCCCCGTCCTGTCTGCTCGCGGCGAGAGCAAGGACATTATCGCCGACAAGTACATTGTCAAGTTCAAAGAGGGCAGCTCGCTTGCTGGCCTTGAGGAGGCCTTTGAGTCACTGGGTGAGAAGCCCGACACCGTCTACTCGGAGGGTGTCTTTATAGGCTTCGCTGGCAAGATGAGCAGTCTCGTCCTTGAGGCGATCCGCCACCACCCTGATGTAAGTCGCCGCAACCTCGAGGCACAATGACGATGCAAGACTCTTAACGTCGTTTCTCCCCTTCTTCTTCTAGGTTGAGTATATTGAGCAAGCTTCGCGCATGTCAGCTCAGGGCTACATCACCCAGGGTCACTCTTTCTGGGGTCCTGCCCGCATCTCCCACCGCAAGCCCAACAACAACCAGTACAACTACGACGAGAGCGCCGGCGAGGGCACCTGTAGCTACATTATCGACTCTGGCATCGACGCCGACCATCCCGTAAGTCCCTATCCACTCAAAAGCAGAAGAATATATAAGCTCAACCCTCCACTTACACCGACTGACCCGCGCGCGCGCGCAGGAATTCGAAGGCCGCGCCACCGACCTCGGCCACTGGCACGCACGTCGCCGGCATCATCGGCAGCAAGACCTACGGCGTCGCCAAAAAAACCAAGCTCTTTGGGCTCAAGGTGCTCAGCTACTCGGAGCAGGACGGCGGCTGTCTCGGCGACAACTCGGACATTATCGCCGGCGTCAACGCCGTCGCCAAGGACGCCGCCAAGCGCCGCTGCCCCAACGGCGTCTTTGTCAACATGAGCCTCGGCGGCGGCTACTCGAGGGCCCTCAACGACGCCGTCGATAGCCTCGCCGGACGCGGCATCTTTGTCGCCGTCGCCGCGGGCAACAGTGACAAGGATGCTAGCGACGTGTCGCCCGCGTCGGCCAAGAATGTATGCTGCGTCGGCGGTACGGACTCGTCGGACCACCGCTACGTAGAGTCTAATTACGGCACCAACGTCGACGTTGCCGCTCCGGGCGTCGTCGTCCTCTCGACCTTTCCCAACGGCCGCACCGTAAGTCATCTGCCAGTAAATTAGGGCCTTTTGCCTCTCTTTGCTTGCTTTCATGGCAAAAGTCAAAAGTCTCAGCTAACATACGTGAATCTAGGGCTACATGACGGGCACATCTATGGCTACTCCTCACGTCGCCGGTCTCGCGGCTTACCTGGCCGCCAAGGACGGCATCTCCGGTCCCGGCATCTGCAGCACCATCCAAGATTCGGCCACGGCCAACGCCATTGTTGATCAGATTCGCGGCACCAAGAACTTGATTGCCTTTAACGGCAACCCTCGTGGCTAAGCTTGAACAATTGGCATGTGACGAGGCTTATTCCAGCACATGTATTTGTATTTGTACTTGTATTACTATTTTGACACTGGGGAGATCCCCGAGGGCAAAGGACGCCCGCCGAGCACTTGTTTCTTTAGCACATGTGATGTTGACGGAAACGGACAACAACACATGCAATAGGTTAGTTTCAGAGTATATATTAGTGTTAGAATATAGTTTTTTGTCTTTCCGTCCCTTGCAAGCAACCTTTTGCTCGCTGTTCTGTGATTGTCAGATGCACACCCCCAGCGTATTACCTTGGGCGCTGGGCTCAAAACTCACCGAGATCACTCGCCTTGATTCTAGCGAGTCATTATGCTCTCTCGTTGGGGACCGTATACCGACGGCAACGTGTGCGTGCACAAGGGCTACGATGAGCTGCCGATTGGATCGTCCAAAGTTATACAAAAAATAATCTGGTTGCACACAAGTACTGGACACAATATTACCACAGCAGGATTATTGTTGCAAAAGCTTCAACGCAAGCAAAGCAATCGCGTGTACACGGTAATTATATATATTCTTCTCGGATATAAAACGGAAAATGCCGGTTTCAGACGCTCAAGAAAAAGAGAAAAGCTGGGAGTCAGTCCCATCCTCTCAAACACAAAAATCCTTGTGACCAGTGGTATCCAGAACACCTAACTGTACAGAGCCAGAAAATAAAAAAAGTATGAAATCAAGATGCGAAACACAAACCTAGATGAAAAGGACGACCTGTAGTATAATAAATTCGCCATGAAGAAAACGAAAGAATGGCGATTGCAATATGAGGTCGCTCCTGGACGCAAAACAAAGGAATGCAACTTTCAAACGGAATGCAGAAACAGAAAAAATATGCAAAATACAAGTAAAATGCATCAGGGAATCACTGCTTGTTCTTATTCTTCATCAACGCTGCCCATGACTGCATTGTTCTTGTTTTTGATGCCCAGCTTGAGCAAGCTGAATCTTTTGCGCACGCTGTTGCCACGCTTCATCAGGCGAGACTCTTTAGCTGGCGCGTCCCTGTCGTCCTGTGATGCGCGTCTTTCGGTGCTAGTCGTGCTGCCGCGTCGCTCTACGCTGCTGGCATCGCTTGAGTGAGATCGGAACACGGCCTGTCGCATAGCATTGTCTTTGCTGAGACTTCGACTGTGGCCGTGGCCCTGTGGTGACTCGCTGATACCGTTGAGGTCGGATTGGTGATCGACACTCTTCTTCTTGCCGCCGAGAAAACTCAGGCGCGTACCTCGCGGCTGTTGCAGAGAGACACGGCGAACAACAGCGGCTTCTTCTAGTTTTGTACCGCCATTTGGAGAAACGACAGTTTGCCACCTAGGGCTTTGCTCAATCGAAGGTGATGTGCCTCTGAACATGGTCGATGGTGTAGAGATCAATTCTTTGATAGGGGCTGGGGGAGTAAAAGTGAGGATTTCGGGAGCAAAGGTGCTCTCAAAGTGGCGAACCAACTCATCGTGCCTGCTTGCAGCAAAGGGATCAGACTTGATTCGTCCAAATAGCGCCAGGCACTTTTTAAGCACCATGGCGTGATCAATGAGAGCTGTCTTGATGGCCGCGTTGCTAGGGCTCAGCTCCTCTTCATCTTCTTCCTCATCATCCTCGTCATATTCATTGTCGCTCTTCGGCTCAGGCAGAAGCTTGCGGTAGCAGGCCACACTCTGGTCAGATTTCGGATTCACAGAAACCGCTACAGCATCCAGAAGAAGTTGCATGTTCTTGTCATCGCCTTCCGAGATGCGCCGCTCCAAAGCAGCCATCTCCTTCGTCTTGCGCACAATACGCTCCAAAGCAGTCTCATGAGCAGAAAGCTCGAGTTCGCCGACATCAATTATTTCGCTTCGGCGAAGAATTGTCGGGAAGGGTTCGGCAGTTGTGAAAACCAGTTTTTGGGAGTAGTGGTCTTGAACAGGACCATGAGTAGCACGCTTGGCCGTGATGGCAAAGACCTGCGGGTGAGAGGAGAGCAAGAAGTCACGAACGACCTGAGCGACACGTGTGCGCTGGTAAATCTGATGGGAGAGATCGCGGTGTGGTGTCACAACGGAGATAACCAAGAACTGCCCTTCGACTTCGTCGCCATCTTCCGACGTAATAATCTTTGCTGACGGATACTGCTCTTGCATTCTATCCGTAAATGCTGCAGCCCGTTCGCCTGGAGAGCCTTCGAAAATATATTGCTTGTCGCGAAGGGTAGTTGGAAAGCCAAGGCCACGGTAAATGACCTTGAAGTATTTCGGCACGAGCCTTTCGCTCTTTGAAATAGTCTCGTAGATGGTAGCAATGGCGCGTTCGGCGCGTGCGAGCTTGGCAAAATCGTAAATGTTTGTTTCGTACTGCGCCTGGAGCTCCTTGTAGGCTGTGAGTGCGTTGCTCCAAGACTCGCCTTCTTCGAAATGCTTAATCATATCAAAGTAAATCCTTTCCTTGCGCTCAAAGTGCGTTTGGGCCGGGTAGTCTGGATCTGTCATTGCGCCAGTCTCTCGATTCGGGTCCCAGTCATATAGCTCGGCGTGCAACCGCAGCGCAAGACCGGCCTCGGCATGGTTGCGCGTTTCGGACTGCAGGCTGGCCAGCTGGTGTACATATCGCACGAAAATCTCCTCCTTTTGCATATCTCGAAGAAACTCCATGAGTCGAAGGCGGTTGATAATGTCCGAGGCTCCATTTCCATTGTCCGTGCTGTGCACAGCAACCAAAAGATCCAAAAACTCATCCAAAGTTCCAGTTAGATCCTGAAGAGCCTCCGTCAAGGACTCGTCATCTCCAGAAAGAGCAGCAAATCTCTCCATCAGTTCCCCAAGGAAAAGCTTCTGCAAAACGCTCTCTGTCAAAGGCTTGGTCTTGAAGTAAGTGTCGAGACAGTCAACCATTTCCGTTTGGATGACAGAGAGATCCTCGCTCAAAGTCCACTCACTGACAATCATAGTTTGCAATACCTCAACGGCCATTCTCCTCAAGCCCTCATGAACACTCAAGCACAACTCCACGATTGGTCCAACCAGGCCGGGAACATACTGCACTTGATAACCGCCCATCTTGGCCAGTCCGTACCTTGTGCGTTCTTCGTTGCTTGCTTCCCATCCAATAGCCTCCCACGTTCTACGTAGCAGGGCAGCTCCATCCTCGCGCACATCACCAGCGATTTTCCAAACAGCTCGTCTTTTTTGCTCGGGGAAAGTTTCCAATGCAAGCGACGGGCTACCAACGAGTTTCAGTAACGTCTCGAAAAACAATCTCCATAAGTCAGTATTGAAACTTTCGGCATCGTCTGGATGAGGTAGGAAAGTCTCCAGCAGAATCGACGCCAAGTATTGGAGTGTGCGCATAGCAGACTTGTGATGATAGATGTGTACACTGAGCCAGCCTTCGGGGAATGCCTCGCCTTTCAAGATACTCATTTGTACCTGAAGAACATTCTCTAACATGGTCTGAATGTCGCTGTCTGCCAATTCTAGCTGCATTCCTGCGGGCGAGCTTGAGATCGCCGACAAAATGGCGGACAATTCGGCCAAAGATTCGTCGAATTCCATATTATGAGCCGTTATCTTCGTCGGAAACGGGTAGGATGAGGGAAACAGGAGTGACAGTTTTTTTCTTGCGGGCGGAGGCGATGCCAGAATGGATAGGTAAGAGTCAATGACTCTGGGCGCGTGATCCGGGATTTCAGGGCCGATGTAGTCCAGCTGATTGGCAAGAATAGAGCAGCATAGTCGGATTTGGTTTCTCCACTGGTCAGTCATGTCAGGGCAGTGACCCCAATGAGGGCTAATCCAGCGAACAGTATTGGCGCTCAGTGCGGATCTCTGGTCAGGGTGGCTAAAAATATCCAGCTTGGAATAGTTGATAATGAGAACAAGTTTGTACAAGGTCAACTTGCCCTTGACATCAGTGCAAGAGTCCATGAAATCAATGGCGATATGAAGAATCTCTTCGGCTGTAAGCATACTAGTGAGCTCAGGAAGCCACGTGTGGAAGTGTTGTACAACTAGCGTCTGGCTACCAACCAGAACAGGGGCCGGATTTCGCATCATCTCTTCAAGGGCTTTGAAAATTGATCGAAGCTGCTTTGTGAAACCCTGCGCCGAAGTCTTGATACCGATACCTGCCTCCTTGGCTCGCTGTTGACTGCGTGCTTGGGTAATGAACTTGAGGATGTGCCTGACAATCTTGAAAGTAGATCTCAGCTTTCGGGCGGTCTCGGTTTCTGTTGGGTGCTGGAGCAGGCGCGCAAGGGCGCGAACTAGACAAGAAGCTGCGAACGGATAATTGAACTGCTTCTCGGCATACTGGTCTACCAGAGGAACCAGGTTGAATCGTCTATCATGAACGATACCCAAGACTCTGACCAAAGCCGTAAAGACAAGGTCTTCGTACTCATTTTTGCCGGAGTGCTCCACCAATATGCCGAATAAGCTGTCCAGAATGTCGCCAAGTAGCTTGACAATCTCGATCTCAGGCACGAAGTTGATCTGGCGCAGAACGGCGGCTAGGTCCTCCTGAGACAGCTCTCTCCATTTCAGAAGGCCAAGAATGACACGGTCTTGCGAGAAACGCGTACTGCACAGGAATGTTTCGATAAGTAGTAATGCAAGCGGGCCGGTCACTTCGACCGAGCGCTCGTCCCTACCCCTTGGCGCCCAGACAGTGGAAAGATATCCGCCTTTGCCTGTTGGTCCTGCCTGCGCTGTTGAGGTATGCTCATCTATTTTATAGAGCAGCAGGCCGTGCGGCCCATCGCGAATGAACGCTTCCCGGTCCCAAAGAGGTATATGTGCGACAGCGAATGGGGGGCTTGGCATGTCGCTGATAAACATAACAATATGGGCGGTGGCAACATCATCCGCAGGCAGCGATAGGCGCAGTGTTTGATTCCATGCCTCACCACGCTCAGTGGCAGCAGATTTGAAAGTAGTCAAGCCGCTGCTATTCGAGGATGGAAAGATGCAGTTTTCAATCTTTGTTCCGGATCGCTGTCGAACCTCGAGCGTCACCTGTAAATTTGAAGCCTGCATTCCGGGAGGCATACTGGTAGCGCTTCCCCCGTATCTAGAGAGGAGATTCTGCTTTGCAAGAGCCGCCGTGTTGATTGTGAGGTAAATGTCGGATCTGGGCCGCGTTGGTGCGCCAGAAAATCCGATCCTGCTAGTCTTAGAGACCCCGGACAAAATTGTTGGCGTGGCCTTGATGAGAGCGTCCGCGTCTGGGTGGTCAAAGGCCCTGAGTGAGACCTGAAGTCGTTCGCCACGTTTCGCTCTCTCGAATGACTCCGATGAGTTACCCATTATTTCCCGAATGATCGGATTCCACTCTTCACCCATATCTTTGTCGGTCATGGGTCTTGCGGAGGGCGCCCAGATACTAATGACATGCTCGACCTCTTCGTCTTGCTTCATGATGGGGTTAAGTTTCATAACGCCAACACCAACGGTGCGCTGGGCCATTTGAACCACCTCGTCGACAATCATGCTAGCTTGCGAGCCAGCAGTGCTGGGGGGGCCGTGATCATCGCGACTTGCTGTGCGGTTGGAGTAGGGTCGGTCTACCCGCTGTTCATTCACAGCATCCATTTTGGCGGCTGGTGAACCTCGCGAAAAAGTTGACCTCGTGGATTTAGCGGCCCACATGAAACTTCTTCTTGAGCCCTTTCCACCACCGATGGGTAGTGACTTGGTGTGCTCTCGAGTGTAGTAGTTATCCCCCAAGCTTCCGGATCTAGTTGAGGGAGGCAGCATTTCGATTCTTTGTGGAGACTGCACTTTGATGACCAAATAGAGATCTGATTCGGGGGCAGCTACGTCACCAAAGTCAAGACTGGACAAATCGGTGAACAGTGTTCGCGTAGCACCATCTTGCATGAGGCTACCCATGGTGCGCCCAGCAGGGACGTCTATGCTGAAGGCTTCGGAGAGGCTTGTGGGCTTGTCATGATGCGGCTTGCTGGCCAGGTAGGCAACGAGGCACGTTTCCTCTGTAGAAGCGCCAGCAAAGCCTTTGACATCCAGCAGCAGATGGTGTAGGCTGGCAAGCTCGGTTGTCGGCTTAGGGGGCTCATCAAGAACACTCATGCTGGACTGGAGCTCTGTGAGGGCCACGACAGAGTCTTCGCCAGTTAAAATGCGGCCACGCGCACCGGGGTCGCGCACAATAACTTCACCACCACAAAGCTTGTTGACCTGCACCAAATCCCATACCGTCTTTTCGCGGAGAATCTCGTACTCACGAGAGGTGAGGACATTGTATAGAAACTGTTGACGGTGTAGATTGAGTTTTGTGATGAGCTGAGAGAGTTTGTCGAGCTTTGAGTATTCCCTGGCGAGGAGGAGTTGGTGGAGATTTTTGGAGTGCCATTCGCGCAGGCATGATGAGATTTCGTCAATCAAGGGCTCCGACGCTGATGTGGGCGTCTCGTCGCCAATTTTGAGCATTGGTACTGGCGCTGGAGGGCGTGGCATATTTGGATCACGTTCAACGGGCACTGAAAGCTTTGCAGTGATGCCATTGGAAAGTTCTTGTAACGGTGCTCGACAATTGCGCGGGGTTACTGTCTTGGGTTGTTTGTGAATGTTCTCGACATCACTCTCGAGCCCACCCTTGGCCGAGTCTTCGGACCCGTTCTCATCTTGCCGCGATTCGTCATTGTTTGCGTGGGTATCTTGGTCATCTTGGGTGGTTTGTTGGTCCCCGTCGTCGGATTCGCCGAGCATCTCTCGAACCTCGACGCAGCTGCGGGGGAAGATGCCGCTGAAGACTCTAGCCTCGAGCGTTTGGCCCTGGACAGATGTCAGGCCTGCCAGAAGGCTGGGAGGGGCGACGAGATAGCCCCTCAGCCAGTTGCCGTCGGCAGTCTCTTCGATGATATACAACTCATCGCCAATTTCGAGGGGGAGGTCGGCAGGTCGTTGGGCGGTGAAGGGAAAAGTTGCAACCGCAAAGGCGATGCGCGGAAGCGGATGCCAGGGCATGGCAAAGCGTCTATGGCGAGAATCGACAGCGCGACAACTCTGAGGGAAGCGATTCGAATCGATTGCGGAAGACGAGGTTCAAACAGGGCTGGGCCTGAAAGCCTATATAGGAAGCTGGCCAGCCGGCGGAGACTGAGGTTGCTGGTGGCCAGAGAGTAGCGCTAGCAACAACATGAAGCTCCGATGGCGAGGCCAAGGACAGAATAGGTTGCGTCGCTGGGTAATTAACTACCAAATGGATATCAAGACCCGATTCGGGGAGAGAATAAGCAGTTGCTGGAACTCGAGGCTGGGAGAAAACGTGGGTGGCAGAAAGAAAGTCCTTTGGGGGGGGTCTTGCGCACACCCCTGAGCGAGGCAAAATGGGGAAACTACTGCAGGTTGGTGGAGGTGGTACGCTTTGCTAGGTGCTAATAAATTAGACGGCATGTCAATAGAAGCGCAAGCTTTGGGCCACGAACGAGAAGCACCACTTGAACGACATGTAGCAATGAATTGGTTCATTCTACACACAATGCGCATTAGCGGAAATGAATAACCCGATCCATGCTGCATTACATGTGAACTTGCTGCTGGCGAGTCTGGTGGTGTACTCGATAACTGTTGACTGTCTGTGTCCGTATCTATTGAGGCACCTGAGTATCTATTGAGGCAACTGAGTCTAGTTTTAGTGATATCGGTCCTCGCTATCACTACCAGCACCGTCAAATTTCCAATTATGCACTTGGCCCTGATTACGGAGTCGGCTATACCATTAGAGATGAGGGAATGCTGCGCACGGCCAGCGAATGGCATCCCACTGTTTCTTTCTCCTTTAGGCGAGCACAGAGCCGCTAGCTCATCACCAGTGGAGTACCATATGGGGGATATCTCGGATCAACCGCGCCATAATATAGGGTACAACGTGCTTTTGCGTGCGTAGCCGACCTGCCAATTAATAGTACAGTGACGGCAGATGAAGGGATCATGACCCTATTTAAAAGCCCTGGACTGTATCCCGAAGATCGTGCCGGGCAGTGCCTGGAAGCCAAACATACAGGCATGCATCGGAGCATACGAAATAATAAAATTTAAAAAATAAAGATCCTCCAAGCCGATCTCATCCCTAGTGGCCAAATACACGTCGAATACCTGCAGCTTGCATGGTGATGCGAGCCACTAGAAACAGGTATTTAGGTAAGGTACCTATGTACCTACGTTAGGTACTTTATTACCGCCGTGCTGCCGGCCAGCGACTTCGGCGCCCTCCACTGTACCTTATCCGTTCCGTGCAGCCCAACTTCCGCACCTCAGTACCGTACTTTTTTCATCTCTTGATTGCCGCCAACAAAGATTACTAGTAAGCGTACGATTTTTTGGACGTCATACTCGACGAGCAATAAAAAATTTAAGAATGGTTAGCTAGATGGTCGCGGGGTAAAGACTGCCACAGCCAGCCTTAAAGTAGATACGCCGTAAAACGGATGCAGTCAGCCTCATTTCTGCACTACTACCTCTCCTGCAGCCAGCATACCATTCGGCCAACTGCAACTCATCATTGTTCAAGCCTGTTCCAAGACAAAGCGCCATTGTTTCCCCTGCCAAGTCCCCAAGATGAAGCCTTGTGTCGACTCCAGACAGCATGTGGACGTGGACATGAACGCATTTCTGCCCAGCCAAGCATGTTCTAGGGTAACGAAGGTACCCAGCCGTCTGTGGCATGAGAGTCAAACAACTGGGCCCGTGGAAGTACATAGATCGTGGAAACGTGATAATGCCAGGATCTGCGTCAACATGCAGACGCAAAACACTTGTTCCACCTTAGTTGGGTTGTCGATATCCATCCTGCGCCGACTGACGCCCGCAACTCTCACCGCCTCACGCTGCAAACAGAACAATGGGAGATCGATACCTCTGCCAATTTAGCTCTGGCCCAGCGCCAACTGGCCGCCGTTGCAATGCGCTTGGCGGGTCTCCGACTCCACGCCATATCATGACACTCGTTGCTCTTCTCGTCACGACCGCTCACACCACCTTTGCCATAACCCCGCCAACGCATAATTCGATATATGACTGATCTACAAGAAGAGTCCATGTTTCGTACAAAGCCCATGAGCTGCTCCAATTTCCAACACAGTTTTCTCACGCTTCGCCTCACACGAACCTGCTAAACGCACACAACCACCATGGGAACACCATTCATCTCGCTCCTCGAGCCTAGCAAGCTCGAGGGCTACAAGCCGGGTGCTCCGCGTGACGAGCAGCCCGTCGGCTTGCCCTCCACTTTTCTCGATGCCATGGAGGTGCGCGAGGACGTCTTCGTCAAGGAGCAGAGCGTCCCCGTAGACAATGAATTTGATGTCAGCGACTCACGCAGCTGCCACTGGGTGGCTTATGCCAGCGTCCACACTACCCAGAAGCAAGAGGTCCGCGACGAGACGGGCGCCATCGTCCAACCGCGCAAGAGCTCGACGCGCAGCACGCCCATCGGCACCGTCCGCGTCGTGCCCTTTCCCCACAGCCCCCATCCCGTCAGTGGCGGTCGTTACTGGAAGGACGTTCTCGAGGGCGAGGTCGCCCAGCCATCTGCGGAGGTGGATACAGTCGCCGCGCCCGTCTTTGCCGCGGACCGCCCGACTACGTACCACGACGGCAGAGAGTCCTACGTCAAGCTCGGCCGCCTTGCCGTCCAAAAAGACTTTCGCGGCAACCAGATTGCGGGCCTGCTGGTCAGCACGGCCCTGCAGTGGCTCAAAGAGAACCCGTCATATTTTGACCCCAGCGTTACGGAGCTTGGTCTCGAGCAAATGGGCGCTAGACGAGAAACAGAAATCCCATCCTGGGGCGGGCTGGTCTGCGTTCATGCCCAGAAACAAGTCCAGCCTTTCTGGGAGCGCTGCGGGTTTCAGGTCGACGAAGGCATGGGAACGTGGTGGGAAGAAGGCATACTCCACGTTGGCATGTTCCAGCGGTTAACGATTGGAGAGAAGAAGGTGCGGATTTACTGATGATTGACGAATCATGAATGATGAATGCAACCAACCCAACTATTGGGATGTTATAGAGCTTATGACTTAACATGACCTGAATGAATTTATATATATAACTTTGCGACAATTGCTCATTCTTGTGTGACGGTAAAAAGGCGTTTATAGTAGCCAAAAAAGCAGTAACGCTGCATCGACTGAAGCCATATCCTGCAGGTTATGGTAGTTAGTAACATGTAGCAAAGAAACAAAAAAAGATGCGTTGTACAGAATCTATGCTGGTACATCCCACCTCCAAGGTGTTTACTGCTGATAGACAACCATTGACACATGCCACCATGACGACAACCACGCGCACGCGTAGCAAGCAGCTTAACAAGTCATTAGGTCAGTAGGCTTCTTCAGAGCCCAGTTTTATTGAGACTAAAGACAATTCCATGACAATCCAGAGCCGCGTTCCCAGACCCGAAACGCAAAAATGCAATTCTGTAATATGCCAGAACCACGCCAAAGCCGCACTCCGTCCAGACGTAAATCCATTTTTGTGAAACCCTCTATCGGTTGCTCTTGGCTACACGCTCCAGCTCATCCTTCTTCTTGATAGCGTACGAGTTGCTGCTGCCCTTGGCGGCGTTGATCAGCTCTTCGGCGAGGCACTCGGCAATGGACTTGACGTTGCGGAAAGCGGCTTCGCGGGCACCAGTGGTGAGGAGGGCAATAGCCTGGTTGACTCTGCGGAGGGGGGAAACATCGACGGCCTGGCGACGGACGGTACCGGCGGAACCAATTCGGGTCGAGTCTTCGCGGGGACCGCAGTTGACAATGGCGTCAACGGCGACCTGGATAGGGTTCTGGTCGGTCATGAGGTGAATCTATTGGCGCCCTTGGTTAGCAATTCGTCATTTCTCCATGCCGTCGCTCCCACAGAATGTCGGATTCGCTATGTACTGCGTGCTTGTCCTTGTACGTTTGTGGCGTTGCGAAATTTCTTCGGTGTGGAGCATCTTCGTTCAGAGGAGGTCACTCACGATCTCGAAAGCGTGGTCGACGATGCGAACGGCCATGAGCTTCTTGCCGTTGTTGCGGCCGTGCATCATCAGAGAGTTGGTGAGACGCTCAATGATGGGGCAGCTGGCCTTGCGGAAGCGCTTGGCGGCATACTTGCCAGCGGAGTGGGTGACATAGACGGGCTTGCTCAGGTAGATGTAGTCGCTATTATTTAATCCGTCAGAATACATGTTCCAATCTCGTTTCCGCGGCGCAGACAGGGATGAGTTCGTTCGCTTCAACATCAATTCCCTCCCCATTCGTCTGCGCACACACGGCGGTGCAGGTATCAACATACGTTAGAGAGATGTCGCGAACCTCAACATCGTAGTCCCACTTGTTGAACAGCTTGACATTGCCAACCTCCTTGGCGACGTCCTTGGGAAGGACGCTGGGGAGAACGTCGATATCACCGCCCTCAGACATTTTGAATATAGCAGTCGATGGTTCCGTGGATGGCGGGGGACTGCGGTTAGTATGCTCGGGTTGTCGTGATGGGATTTTTCCTAAGGTTGGAGGTCTGGCTCGGCTGAGGAGGGTTTGGCAAATTTCGGTGGGTGCCATGTGGGCCAATCAGGCGTTGCAAAAAATTGGGTGCGTACCCTACACGCCACAATTGTTAGGGCAAGCCTGCCCTGCCACTGCCAGTGGCGCGGGGCCCATCGCCGAAGTGGTAGTCGTCTTCGCAGCTTTGGCGAAAAATAGTTATTCCTCCACACTCCGTCAACGTCAAATCACATCACATCAAAATGGTACGCCCGCACCTGCCTACGACGACGATGCTCGCCAGAACGAATTGAACACCCAGAGATCAATGAACTAACAGTCGATTTTCTTGGTGTAGGCGCCTGCTGCTGGAGCTAAGAAGCAAAAGAAGAAGTGGTCGAAGGGCAAGGTCAAGGATAAGGCCCAACACGCCGTCATTCTCGACAAGAGCACCGCCGATAAGCTCTACAAGGATGTTCAATCTTACCGCCTCGTTACCGTCGCCGTTCTCGTCGACCGCATGAAGATCAACGGTTCGCTCGCTCGCAAGTGCATCAGTGACCTCGAGGAGAAGGGCATGATCAAGCCTGTCACCACACACAGCAAGATGAAGATCTACAGTATGCGACTTTACCTGGCGACGACAACGAGAAATGAAGCACTAACATTTTTTGATAGCCCGTGCCATTGCTGCTTAAGCGCATTTCGACCAAGGTGTTTTCTGGAATTTTGGCGTCATGATGGCCTCCATGATATATGGCCGAGGGATGGGGAAAAGATACAAGGCAAAAGACTGCCTGGTTGGGACGCTTTTCACACTCGGTAAAGCATACCTAGAAACCGAATTTGCATGAGCAAACGGCAACTGAATGAACAACAAAAATCTTCATGACAATGGCCGTTGATTTTCGCCCTGTGACTGCGCTGAGTGCTCACGAACGATCGCAGCAGAATTTGGATGATGGACAATCACAAGTCCTATTCACGGGTTTTTGCGAGTTCAGCATCGCACATATTTATCTTTCTTGGCCACAAGCATGTATGTGGTGGCAACATACCATATTGCCGATAGGTGTGTACCTTGCTGTAGATTATGGAGATGAAACACGTTCTACTCAAAATTTTTCTCTTTGGATAAATGGTACAGACTTACGAGCATGAGGTAACATGTCGGTAGCAGCGTCAAGAGCATATATGTGCCATCACGTGACAAGGCACGAGAATCAAGCCAGTTCGAAGATCGTTCGGCATGAAATGCCTTAAAATATTATCAGCGTAGCTATTGATGAGTCTCGTTGTTTGAGTCTCGTTGTTTGAGTCTCGTTGTTTGAGTAGCCTCTGGCTATAAATAGTCAAGATGGAAGAAGTAGCATCCCTGTTACGGCATTGTGCAAAAGTGGTTGCTGATGTTTCGGTCAGACTGGCACCCGCTGAGCCGCTCGCTGCCAAGTTAGTTAGCTTGGAGCCGCGTTTGCTGCCTGGGTAGTAGCGCAAACAGCTGCAGCCCATCGTGACTAGATGTCGTAGTGGACTAGGGAAGAAAAGTCAACGTCAGTAACATATTTGCGGAACGAGACGGTAAACATTAGTTAAATATTTGTTTTTCGAGAAGGTTTACTCTCTGGCGCATGTCCTATCTTGCTGTGGTCCAAACAAGCGGGGGGCCGCGCCAGCAATCTGCAAAACGCCCCCCCAGTCGGCTAGTCGGAATTTTGGCGGGATTGAAACAAACGGCCAGTTTGCGACGTGCAAATACGATTCAGGAGTTGAAAAAAGCTACGTTGCAATAGAGCCTACTGACCCTGGCCATGGCTGTAGCTTTTTGCAGATCACAACACTTCAATGCCATTCCGCTCAAGTCTTTGCTTCTCTGGACCGGCCACTCAGCGAAAGACACTTTACGCCTGCCTTCTGGAAATTTTCCTAGCGGCTTGCGGCTTGCGGCTTTCCCGGATGAAAGGGGGCTGCAGGGGGGACATGGAGACAAGGGATCCAGCTATCTTGTTCTGTTTGGTGGACCCCGGGGCCAAAGAACACATCGCAGTGATGCATGTAGCTTTATGTACCTCCGATGTGGCGCGTAGAGTTGGAAATCGCGCTGAAAAGACTGTGAGTTTGATACGATGGAATACTGCAAGCGGTTGAGCCAAATGCTCAGTTGCTTTCGAGCCGAGGCTACTGGCGTTAGTGGACTCCCATTCGACTATCAAGGATAGTGAGGAGCTGTGAAGCAAACAATAGCAGAGCGCGAGAGATGAATGTGTGGTTCGGCGCTCCGTAGTGCGGAATGATCACTCACAGTAATCTCGAACAAGATTTCTTTGGAACAATGGCGGTACAACGCCTCTCTGTTATGCCAACGCGAGATCTCTCCGGTGAGGCAAGCACAAAAGTGTGGCTCACTATTGGCTTAGCTGTGTGTCAGCTGTGGTCACCTATTACTGTAGTGGGCGGTATTAAGAAACATATCGGAACTGAATTGACCAGGTTATGACAATGGCCAAATGGCGCCCGAGGTCGCTGTGATATCAAGCATCGCAAGAGACCATGTCCATCGAGACGTTGATGAGGTTGATGAGTTTGAGGTTGATAGGTGATGGTGACATGCATGTACATTCCCAGGGCCGGCATATCTTGGCCTTTTGAGATGCGACGAGCCCAAATAATCCGAGTTAGTGAATTTTACTTACTCAGTTACGTTTAGGTAGGTACCTTGATGCATGCCAGCCAGCCAAAAAGAACATCGGGGCGAACCGGTAACTCGAAGCCCCTAAAAATCTAGGCACACTAAGGACAGCGTGGGCCTCCCCTGGCTCTCAGAGTCTCACGCGCTTGTTGGCCTCAGACCTCCTTCTGGCCTGAGGCGCAAACTCCACTGTTGCCATGGAAAAGTGCTTGCGGCGCTCACTGCTGGCTCTAGCCTCTCGCGCAAGCCGGGAAGACTCGCTCCAAGAAAACTTGTCCCTTTGGCTGGACCCGCAACAATTTTTTTCGCTCCCCCCAACCCTGCCACCCAGCCAGCGAGCAGAATTTATTTCACTCGACTTCCCCGGACACACTTCACTTCCTTCCTTCTCCATCCCCAAATCTCCCCTCAGTCTTTTCTTGTTCTTTCCGGGAAAGCATCAGAACATCCGCCATCATGTCTCAAGAGAAGCCTAAGGTCCTGGGCATGCCCGTAAGTCTTGACAGTTTTCTTCCGCCGCGTCGCCAGAAATGCCGCGTTATGCCGTCGTCGCGCCAAAGGGGCAGGCTGGCCATCGAAGCTGTATCAAACCCGACTGGCAATTGAGTTGCCATGCATCCTCAATGCCTCTCATGAACGCACCGTGCTTCCTTGGCTCGCATGATACTTTCGCTGGCACCACGGGCATAACGCGACAAATTTTTCAGACCTTCGGCTACACGCTCGGCTACCCCTGGATACATGTGCTAATTCGCCTCGCAGCCTTTCGTTGCCGACTTCCTGAGTACGTTTCATCCGTTCTCAACCGTTGTCCGACACTTGCCATCATACGAAGAAAAGCAATCCTTGTCCTGATCACAAAACTGACAATATCTCCAGTGGGTGGTGTCTCCGCCGCCGTCTCGAAGACCGCTGCTGCTCCTATCGAGCGTGTCAAGCTTCTCATCCAGAACCAGGTCAGTTGCATTCTTCATCGAAATACCTCTGTACGGTTTTCTAACAGTCGAACAGGATGAGATGATCAAGTCTGGCCGTCTCGACCGTCGTTACAACGGTATCGCTGAGTGCTTCCGCCGTACCGCTGCTGATGAGGGTATTCTCGCCCTGTGGCGTGGTAACACTGCCAACGTTATCCGTTACTTCCCTACCCAGGCTCTGAACTTCGCTTTCCGTGACAAGTTCAAGAAGATGTTCGGTTTCAAGAAGGACCGTGATGGTTATGCCTGGTGGATGGCTGGTAACCTTGCCTCCGGTGGTGCTGCTGGTGCCACCTCTATGCTTTTCGTCTACTCCCTTGATTACGCCCGTACCCGTCTGGCCAACGATGCCAAGAACGCCTCCAAGGGTGGCGAGCGCCAGTTCAACGGTCTCGTTGACGTCTACCGCAAGACCCTCGCCTCCGACGGTATTGCCGGTCTCTACCGTGGTTTCATGCCCTCTGTCGCTGGTATCATCGTCTACCGTGGTCTCTACTTCGGCATGTACGACTCCCTTAAGCCCGTCCTTCTCACTGGTACTCTCGAGGGTAACTTCCTTGCCTCTTTCCTCCTTGGTTGGGGTGTCACCACCGGTGCCGGTATCGCTGCCTACCCTCTCGACACCATCCGTCGTCGCATGATGATGACCTCTGGTGAGGCTGTCAAGTACAAGAACTCCTTCGACGCTGCTCGCCAGATCATTGCTACCAACGGTGTCAAGTCTCTGTTCAACGGTGCTGGTGCCAACATTCTCCGTGGTGTTGCCGGTGCCGGT
The DNA here is from genome assembly GCA_030780425.1 of Beauveria varroae. Lineage (NCBI taxonomy): Eukaryota > Fungi > Ascomycota > Sordariomycetes > Hypocreales > Cordycipitaceae > Beauveria > Beauveria varroae. The sequence continues at coordinate 67,738 of JAPFUP010000115.1, forward strand.
GTCTTGTCCATCTACGACAAGCTCCAGGTTCTCATGTTCGGCAAGGCCTTCTCTGGCGGCTCCGGCTAAATGCCATGCTCCTCATTACCACTGTATAGACACTGTTTTCGTTGGGAAAGGATCACTCTGGGGGATTTAAAATGGAGAGATTGAAAGTTTGACGTCGAGGGAAGTTGGGGTAGATACCCGGCACTCTGTCGTGTGCAACAGCTGATGCGCGGATTAGATTGGCATTGGCATGGCGCAATCTTCTTTTATGGCTCTGCCAAAGACTTTCTAGTCGCTGTAATTTATACACCTACGCAATTTCCCTTGTTGTTAAATAAACCGAACTCTGGTTCTTAATACTCCACTGCTTCCTCGTGAACCGAGTTTTCCTTGATTGCGCATTCCGTTGACGTTCGCTGTAACGATAGATTGGCCGTTGGTCGTTGCTGGGATGACTAACGTAGCCTCTCCACCAGAACGCGGCGCAAGGCGCGTCTCGATCAGCCTTCAACACCCCCTATAATCTTGGACTAAAAGTAAAGAGAGATCAAAATGCCGCCCAAGCAGGCCAACAACGCCCGCAGTCGCCCACAGGCTGGCAGCAGTAGGCAAGCTGCAGCGGCGGTCGAAGATTCGAGCGATGCTCGCGCAGCCGCGTCGAGTGACCCGTTTGAGTCGGACGATGACTCGCCTCCCCGTCGCCGCCCACAGGCCGCCACGAGTCGTGAAGCAAATAGCAACCGCAGCGGAGGTGCGGCGGACGCGACCGCCGACAAGTCGATTCCCAAGGATCTGCTCACACGCATCCTGCACGACCTGTTTGAAAAGGACGCGACTCGGGTGTCGCGCGACGCCAACGCCGCGGTCGGCAAGTACGTTGACGTCTTTGTGCGCGAGGCGATTGCGCGGGCGGCGGTGGAGAAGAGATCGGGATTCCTTGAGGTATGTGCGGTTGTCGGAAGGGTGGAGGCGGAACGAAGAAGAGAAGAAGCATGCTGATGATTCGCTGATTTCGTATAGGTGGAGGATCTGGAAAAGATTGCACCGCAGCTTTTGCTGGATCTTTGAGTCGCACGACGCTACGATGATATCGTGCATACAATGTTGTCATTTCTTGACATCGCAAGACGGCCCTGCGGCTCGGACGCCTATATTCAAATGCATGTCTGAAGAAGCCTGTCTCGAACATGGAGATGATCGCCAGGCCGCGTGCATTTCGAACCGGTATCACGACACCCATGGAGCACGTCTGGCCCTCTAAACATCCTTGTGCAGAACAAGTGATCAGCACCGATGCTTATTGGGAGGATCGGGGGACACTGACAACGCAGTCATTAGAGGGCTGCCACGGTGTATGGTTGGACCAGGCCATTGAGAGCATCTTATTTACAAAGGCACTCTACCTCACCGAACCTGGCTATTTGGCTTCACAATGTCAGAACTAATTCAGACCATGATGGTCAAAGACGGGAGATCATATGGGGATACAGAAGCATAAGGGAATCGCGGGTTACTTGTCGCTGGCGAGCTATGTCATGCGAAAGATGGTCGACACCAGCTTCCAGGCAATTCGTGTGATAATGTCATCTTCATGTTGAGCGAGAAACCGGCAATAGCAAGTCCTTGCGTGACTCCTGGCACTTCTACGCCCAGCCAAGCAATCTTTGGTGCCTGCGACTAATCACACAGTTGATTCTCTAACCATGTATAACAATGTGCGCATCATCAGACAAGCCGTCGATGACATGCCGACTATCACTTTCTTCGGGATCTTCACAGCCACGAAAATACAATCAATTAATTTGCTGCCGCGTCCATGAGAATTGTGAAGGCGAGCAGCCACGAGTTCCCGTCGGCGGTCCTTGACCCGGCTGCAAGTACGGAGCTGTGGGGCCGAGTCTGAAACTGGCCTCGTCTCGTCGGCGTCGTAGAATGCCCAAGGTGCGGCACAGCCAGTGCCAGACCTATACATGCAAAGATTCAAAAATACGGTGTCTTCTGTAAAAAATGAAAAATTTCCACTTTGAAAGCCTCCTCGAATCCTCGCCGCGCGTCTGTCGTCGTGGTTCTGCTGTGCTGGCTGCTCCGCCAGTTTCTGTCGGTGCTGGACTAACACGGGACGTCAATCTACTCCAAGTCGCGTCACTCTCCAATTTTGAGAAGACCAGTGCTCTTGACCTTTCGGGCTCTCTCTTGGAAGTATGTATGGACCTTGAGTAGAGACGGCAAAGATGATGATGAATGTAAATTGGAGGAGACACACTCGCCACGTTTGAGCAGGACCTCTAACAAGACCTCTTACAACGCCAATCCCGGGACATGCGCTTCCCACCACGACGATGAAAGATCCAAGGCTCCAATCCGGTTTCGGGTACCTTGTTAGCCCCGTTCTTTCGGAAACTATAGATCCAGGGCGTACTACGCGAGATGGATGGGACGGCATTCGGCCCATGCCTGTACACGCAACCGCCCAATAGCCGCTTGTCAGATGAGAAGGAGGAGGGGAGGGGACTCGGAAGACGGCATGGCATGCATTACAATGCTGGCTGGTTTCCCTTGGGCACCCAAAAGACGCGTTACCTTGAGAACGATGAGATGTTCAACTGCCAAGGGGAGGCGATGCAGTGGCTGATCACTCCTGTTTCGACTAACACCTGCCTTCGCCCGATGCAGCCGGTGGTCAATCTAGTTCGTTACAGCTCGTCGCTTGCCTTTGGGCTCCCTCTGAAGGTTTGCCCCCTGTTGTTTCTGACAGCTTGCATTTATTTTGGACAGTCCTCTTTCTCTTTTTCCCTTGCCTTTCCCTCTTCTCCCTTGTTTCATTATTTCTCTCTTTTCTTCTCAGCACATTCTCTTTTTTCCAGTTTCTTGCAGAGGCTAGTTCCTTTGCTGTGTATTTTTCCTTTGTAGGCTGTTGGTTAATAACTTGCTTCTACTTCTCATCCCATCCGATTTTACGTCTCTTCTCGCTTGGCAGCTCTGGTAGCTCTGCCCACCGTCCGGTCTTTACATTGCATCACACCATAGCACATCTCCAGGCAACATGAAGTTCACATTCGCTGCCGCTGCAGCTCTGCTGGGCGCTGCCCAAGGTTTGTGACCCCGACTCTCACCGAGCTAGGCCTCACTTGTCTAACATGACAACACGCAGCCATCGATGTCCAGGTCGTCTCTGTCGGCCGCAATCCCGTCAACGAGTCCATGGGCCTCAAGTTCTGGCCGGAGAAGGTTAAGGCTGAGGTCGGAACCATGGTTCAATTCCAGTTCCTTGCTGGTAACCACACTCTCACCCAGTCCGACTTTGATCATCCATGCAAGCCCATCAAGGAGGTCAACCCCAGCACCCAGGGCATCTTTTCGGCATTTCAGCCCGTCGCCGCCAGCGCAGCCAAGGGTCAAATTCCCGTATTTACCATCATGGTCAACGATACCAAGCCTATGTGGTTCTTCTGCAGCCAAGGCCCTCACTGCCAGAAGGGCATGGTCATGGTCATCAACGAGAAGTAAGTCCTCGTGCCGTTGACAAGCTAGGCTACCAAGTGCTGACCCGACAACGTTATAGCACCACCGGCAACTCTACACGATCGCTTGAAAATTACAAGAAGAGTGCTGCTGAAACCTCGCCGGGTGGCTCGACTGAGGGCGGTGCTTCTCCCTCCGAGGCGAGCACCGGCTCCAGCACAACCCCTGCCGATGCCGATAAATCCCCAACAACTGGCAGTGCCTCCGTTGCAGGCGTGTCCGGCTCGATGCTACTTGCTTTGGGTGCTGCTTTCATACTTCTGTAGAGGGAACAATGTCTTATGTAATAGTGTCGTGTAAATGAATGGGTTAATGATATCAAGCGGAGGCCGCTAGGGCAGGCAATTTGCTACAAAGTTTTAGATTCTCTATATGTAGCGCGGAGTAGTTATTTTGCATACATGAGTTTCGTCCTTTGCAACATTTAAAGCATGTCGAACGTTCAATATGGGTGTCGTGACAATACAGCGTTGTTACGCTATTGCTGCTCTCTGGGAACCCTCTTCTTGCGCTTTTGTTGAGCAGATTTGCACAGCTCAGGATGGGGCAATTTTTCTAGCCAGCCTTCATCGCGCTTTACGTAGCCGACCTTTTGGTACTTTGGGCTGTTGGTGAAAAAGTCGACCCAGTGCTTCAGGCCGCTATGTACTCTCTCCCTGGCTTCTGCTAGCTCCTGCTCTTTGAGCTCCTTCATCTCGGCCGTAGTCCACTTGGAATCGATTTCGGGGTCGTCAATTGGGAGGTACATCTCTTCGAGGCCGCGCATGTCGGGGGTCAAGTCTTCCTCGAAGCAGCCGCTTACATAGGCGCGCGATGCATCTCGGCCGGCAAAGAAGTGGTAAGAAGCGCCAATACCATACATGTTTAAACCGTTTGAGACGTCAAAGATGGTGCCATTGACAGCGAGATACAAGGGTTTGCCCTTTTCGTAGCCATTGTACTGGGAAAGCTCGTCCGGGGTAAGATAAATCGGTCCACCCTGTTAAGAGGAGAAGGCTGGGTCAGCTATGCTGTAGGCCTGGGCGTGATTTCGTCTCTGGAGTGTTTGCATACAAACTTGGCCTTCCACCACTCAGGCTTCAGGTAATACGGCTTATTCTGCATGCCCCAAAAGAAGCTCTCGCCAGAGCTGATGACGTAGCTGAGGCCGCATGACGCGACAAACAAGAAAGTCAAGACTCGCAGAATATCCAGACGGAGCGAATCCGCCTCGTCATCTTCTTCGACTCTGGTGCGAAGCTTTGCGGGCTCCTTTGCGTTGACATGGTCGGCCTTGGCCTTGCGCTGGCGGAGATCGGTGTCAGCCATGATGGGGAGAGGTGGGTTTCACGAAGCGAGTAGGTCGTCCAATGTTGCCGACGCAACGCACTAAATAGCGGTAAAAGCAGACAGTGCCGAAGCAGCCAGGGTGATCGGCTGAGCTGCAGGTCTGAGTCTGTAATTACAAGTGTCCATAACTGGTAATTGGAGGCAAATAGTTCGATCCCCTGCAGCAATAGCGGGCCAGCGGGAAGTGACACCGGCCCGCCGCAGAACAATGCGATCTGTCACATGACTTTTGTGTCGCTACAGCAACGGTGACCCAACATGGCCCCATTATAGCTTATTAGCAGTTATTGGGGGTCAGGCACCACCAGTAAACAGACTTTGTTAATATCAACGCAAAATATCACGACTAATCCAACGGCTAAAGTTGATCTACAAACAATTCACGAACCGCCATTTTGGCAAGATAGATGCATGGTGGCATCTAGTTGAAGAGGTCTTTTCCTGCGCACACGGCAACTCAAGGAGAACGAACATTCACGCCCACAATGGACGAGAGCTTGAGCTTTACACCGGCAGAGCCGATGAGCCCACTCCAGACATCAACGCCAGCCCGCGTCAACCAACGCCGCGACTCCGAAATGACGCCAACGCCGTTCAGAACCGACGGCTACGACAGTCCAGTACTAGAAAAGATCAGCCAATTCAACAACATGTCCGGGCAATCGAGGCAGCTGGAGCGCAAAGCGAACGACGCGCTCAGGAGGGCTGTTGTCGGACGAGAAGAGGCTGAAATGGAAATGAGGCGTATGAGAGATGAAATTAAACAGCTTCAAAGTACCGTCGAACAAGGCAAAGAACGAGAGCGCAAAGTTGGCGAGCGGCTAGAAACAGTCATGGTCAGCTGCCAGATAGAGACCCGATGCATGGCACAGCTAACAACCCAATAGGACAGCTACGGCCGTGCAAAGGAGACTCATGCACACACCCAGGCCCTTTGGGAAAAGGAGATTCGACGAGCGAGAAAGGAAAACTTCAAGTCGCAGTCGATAATAGTCAAACTACAAGAGGAGCTCAAGACTGCTCGCACAGCAGTCAAGATCAACGAAGAGTGCCTAGCGCGCGAAAAGGAGCGCGGCCAAGCACGCGATCAAGAGGCCTTTACTGCCCGTTACCAAATAGTAGGAGTTCAGGAACAACTCGACCAGGCTCTTGAGCGCGTGAAAGTGGTTGAGCAGGAGCGAGATGCCTACAAAACTGCCGCCAAAAACGAGGAGGTTGCACGCATTGCCGCCGAGGGCCGACTGCCTCTGCCCTGTGATGACGATGACGAGCTGTCGTCACCAAACCAGGTTCAGAAAAAGCGCAAGCGTGATTCCGCCGACGATAGTCGCCGTGTTTCTCTCTCTACTATGGAGCTGACTGGTTCTGCCGCTACCGACATGGAAATAGAAGAGCTTGCGTTGCAAGTTGCTTGGGAGAAGCATAGAGCTGAGCGAGCTCTGGAAATGGTTGAATTTCTACAGGCTGAGTGCCGAATGCATTCCTGCTCCCGGACGCGTGAGAATCGCCAAGTTCGCCAAGTGACACCACAAAAGAGCAGCGAGCAAGTGGAAACGACAACACCAGCCGACATTACTGCGGTAATTGTTTCAAATGTCGACCATACTGCTACCACCACCCCTACTACCACTTCTACTACCGACGACCTGATCAAAAAGGAACCTTCACCCGAAGCTGCAGACCCTCACGAGTCTACCATTCACGAATCTACCATTCACGAGCCTGAAGCAATGCTCGACGTTCAGATGACACCTGAAATACAGGAGGTCCAGCAGCAAAGCCCATGCCACGCAGCCGCGGATGTACAGGAAGCAATGAATGAAGACCAGCCCAAGAAGGAATCGGAAAGCGAGACTGAGATGCAACCAGGAGACATTCTCGCAGTCGAATACCACGAGCCAACGATTGAATGCCCCGCTATGCAGGAGGTGCAGCAGCAAATCGAGTCAGTCTCAAAGCCATCTGTGGAGCCAGAGTCAACGATGCAAGAGCCGCAGCTTGAGGTCGAAAAATACGCTGATGAGGTTACTGCGCCGTCTGCTGACGCGGTCCCGGAGCTTGAGCCCGAATTTGTTGTTGAACACCATGATAAAGGCGACCACGAATTCGACTCTGAGGAGCGCCGAGAGTCGCTTCCTGAACCTGAATCTCTTGGTGAGCATCAGCTCATCATCGTCAGATCGAAGAAAGAGCGAACCAGCACCATCTTTTGCGCCAAAGAGGGCGTTTTCCGTACCATTTCGGAGCAGGAAGCTGAGGCCGCGGCTTTAGAAGAGCGATTCCAAACTGAAGCTATTGCTCACGAGAACCATGATAATGTTGACATTCTTCTCCCTGATGCAATCGAAGATGCAAAAGACTCTCGCATTTATGCTAGGACTCCGTCGGTAGAGCCCCCTGCATGCGCCATCATGTCGAGAGACCGCATCGCGCGAGACCGCACTTCTCTTCAGTCGCTGCTGAGTGCGCCTCACAGTGAGGAAGAGCCAACGCTCCCCAAGTCTTTCAACATCCCGACGGTGGAAGACTTTGAGCCCAGGGTCAAAGTCGGTAATGCGGGTGACTTTGAGGAAGCTGTGGTAGATGAAGATGACGAAGCCTGCCACATCCGAGGCTCGCCTACGCCGACGATGTACTCGTCGACGAGTCGATTCAAGGTGACAACAACGACTGTGCCCGTGCGCGATGAAAGTTCGCAACATAACTCGTCATTTATCGAGAAGCTCCGAACTCCCTCTATAAGCAGTAGCGCCAGCTTTGATCTCACGGATCCAGCTCTCACGCCAACCATGACGCGCGAGCAAGCGCTCGCCAAAATTCGAGAGAGGAGAGGACGCGCGCGGAGCATTGCGCAAGCGACTGCGGTGCCACCTAAGAAGCTGGCGCCAACGGGCGCAAAACGCGACATTAGCTCGTCATCCGCCAAGGCACCTCTCAGCAAAACGACGCCCAAAACTATTCTCAAAACGACGACAACGGCAACACGAACCAGACCAGCGGCCAAGCCTGCAACAAGGTCTGTCAGCAGGACGACGAGCAGGCCTGCGAGCAGAGTTGCCAGCCGAACCACAACCACTACCACCACCAGCCGCACAACGAGCAGGACACGATAAAAGCATAGCAGGGAGTGATACCCACGAGCGAGTACTACTTTTGATGTTTTGGATTTTCTTGCATTGAAGCCTGGAGCATATTTATTTTATTTCTTTTTACTGTGGAAGGGGATCGGAGGGGCGGATCGGTAACGAATGCATCTGATCATGTTGCGTATTTGAATGAGCGAAGAGGAGGCTGTACGTATTATATCTGAAGAGCTCGGTGCTAGTCTCTTTGCAGGGCAGAACGGGATGCTTGGCGCGTCATGGAGTTTTCGATAGTTGGTGTCATTGGGTCATTGCGGGTGTCTTTTTCTTTTGCTTTTGCCTTTATTTCTTGCCTTTATTTCTTGCCGCATTAGATACTAACCAGACTGTTTTCTCGTTGCCTACTCGAAACTCCCTTGTCATCCTGATTATGTTTAATTACACTGATCATGTCTAATCACCCTCGTTTTGTTGAATCATCCTGATTGTCAATCAAATTTTGTTTTCTCGGTAATACCCTGTGCTTGGGGGTAAAACGGTCTGAAAATGGTAAGCAGGCAGGCTGTCGGTCGCGCCCCTGCCGGTAACCAGCCCAGCCTCCCCGGACTCCGTCTCCACCATGCAAATGCCAGGCACAAGAACCCGAGGTACTCCGCGCGCAATCTCTGTGAAGCTACATTTACCAATCTTCAAGTCCATTCGTCGCCCTCAGCGCAAGTAAGGCTTTGGGCATCCACTCCTTTCGCTGCCTGCGCTTTCTTTCGCTCATTGTGCCCATTCGCCGTTTGGCTTTCTGTTCTCTGCTCAATTCATTCTCCGCCGGGGCTCTGCCATTGCTTAGAGCCCCTCTCTCCTGCCGAATTTATTGCGACGATTTCAATAACTCTGTTTGTCTCATCAGCACGCGCTCTCTTACCAGACCACTGCACGACTCGACGCCATGGGCACAAACATGCGAAGCAAGGGTGCGTCGCACGAAAATGGCGACGTGCCTGACGCTGGACTGAGAAGCTTGGATCACTGTAAGCGGTTCCCTTTTATTTTCTTCCTTTGTCCCGAAAATCGACGTCTGTCGCAAAGGTGTCAAAAAGACTGACGAGACGGGCGTTTTGTACACCAGACAAGAGAGCCCTCCCGCCATGGCGGTACCGACTCCGACAACAGGCGCTGCCCTTGATTCGATGGGAGACGCCGTACCTCGCCTGGATGCAGGAACGGCTGCGCACGCCGGCCCTCGATAGCTACTTTGCCATTACCGCGAATTTGGGCACTCATACTTTCTTCATGGTCTTCCTGCCCATGTGCTTTTGGTGCGGTCAGGCCTGGTTTGGAAAAGGGTAAGGCTAGTCGCTCATCTCACGGCGAAATCGGGGCATTGGAGGCTGACAGAGCGTAGTCTGGTGCACATTCTGGCCCTCGGCGTCTTCTGGACCGGCTTCATCAAGGATTTTTACTCACTGCCCCGGCCGCTCTCTCCACCGCTGCAGCGCATCACCATGTCCGGGTCGGCCGCTCTTGAATACGGCTTTCCCTCGACACATAGCGCGAATGCGGTATCCGTCGCCGTCTACGGCCTCCTGCTTCTCAAGAGCCCGGAGAATACGTTACCGCCTACCATGAAGCTGTTTCTAGAGTGTCTGTCCTACTTTTACGCCGCGTCAATTGTCTTTGGCCGGCTGTACTGCGGTATGCATGGGTTTCTCGACGTTATTGTTGGCTCCGTCACTGGTGTAGCCATTGGCATGCTGGAGTTTTATTATGGCCCAACGTTTGACGCCTTTATGCATTCAAGTTCCTGGGTTGCGCCTGCAATTGCCTGCTTGGTCATTGTCGTACTTGTGCGCATTCACCCGGAACCTGCCGATGACTGTCCATGCTTTGATGACAGCGTTGCGTTTGCCGGTGTCGTCATTGGCCTTGAATTTGGATCATGGACCTATGGCAAGATCCCTTGGGATCCTTGGGTGTCCAACGCCTACGCTGGAAACGGCACTGTCGATGTCACTCCTCTCGGCTGGGGTCTGAACATTATTCGAATTGTGTTTGGTGTACTCATCGTCTTTGCCTGGCGCGAGACCATGAAGCCTCTACTTCTCAAAGGCTTGCCCCATCTATTTCGCCTCATCGAGTCTTGCGGATTTACTCTTCCCCGTCGCTTCTTCACCCCTGCCAGCGAGTACAAGTCTGTGCCACCTGGATCCCGCCTCGATACTCTTTTCCCTACCGCGTCTGATTTTCCTCGCATGGTTGCAGGCATTCGCCACCCAACTACGCGCGGCCGCTCCGTGTCTATTGGCCCACAAAGCGCCGCGGACGCGTACGAGACGTTGGCATATCGCGAGCGTCAGCGCCGCGAGAGCGTCAGCAGCAACCAAGGTCTTAGGAACAAGTCTAGCAACCTTGATATCCTTGGCAAGTCGGAAGATCAAGCAGGCAGAGCATTAGCATCCGGTGCACACAAGCCGCCTTCTGCAGATTATGAAAAGATGATTGCTGGTAATGAAGCTGTCCTGGCCCCAGCGGACGAGCCTACAGAGCAGCAGAGCCGAGCGGTCGACGAAAAGGAAGTTTTTGCGCTGCTTGTCAAGCCGCGTGTGAGGTACGATGTCGAAGTTGTAACAAAATTAATTGTTTATACTGGTTAGTATTGCCATGTGCTGATGCATGTCGTCTTGTCTGACAACGGACACTAATATGATGTAGGAATTGCATGGTTTGCGGTTGCATTGATTCCCATCATCTTTGAAGTGGTTGGCCTGGGGACGAATCATTTACGAACGTATTAGACAAAGGTATTAATGCGGCAGAAGAGCCTCTGGTTCCACAGCATTAGATATGCTGTGCTGCTGCTGAGTATATATGGAACTGATCACGGCGACATGATGATGAATATTGGGTAGCGCGCTATTAAAGCGTGTAATAATGGAGGCGTGTAGCACACATGATACCGCTGTTAATCGTCCCTTCCATGATGAAGTGACACGTACAAAGCGCAAGCAAACGCAAGCTTTTACAGAATCACACTCGAAGAGGCTGATGAGATGCAGCCCAGGCATGAAAGTTAAAAAGCACAAATCGAGTTTAAAGAAGCAAGAACCTACCATCAAGTAGGAAATCATCTCAAAAATTCATCCAGGTCGTACAGGGTATGATGGGCGATGCTAGGCTACCAAAAGTGGAGGTAGTTTAATGGCTTTCACGTCTCGAGCGCGTGGAGGCGCGTCTTCCCAACCTCACATCCCGACGACTGATTTTCTTCACAGCGGACAAATTACCGCAAAAGCACCTGACACCGCCCAATTGCTACATAGCAGATAAATTCGGTGGAAAAGGAGCTCATTTGAACCACATAACCGCCAACATGTCCGACTTTGAAGACGAAATGGATGTGGACTCGGCGCCCGCCCAGAACAAGGACGTTGTCTTTTCCGCCGATGCCAGCAAAGGCAAGCGAAGTACAGCAAACCTGCCCGTCGAGGCCGAAGATACCTTGCCATGGTACGGAATACAAGAATTAGAACCTCTTGCTGCTCCCCATTTCCCCCCAAAGCTCCTCATTAACGCAGCCTAACACAGGATCGAGAAATACAGACCAGAGTCCCTCGACGACGTCGAAGGCCACCAAGACATCCTCGCTACGATTAACAAATTCGTCGACGCGAATCGCCTGCCGCACCTCCTTCTCTACGGCCCACCCGGCACGGGCAAGACGTCGACGATTCTGGCCCTCGCGCGGCGCATCTACGGCGCCGCCCACGTGCGCCAGATGGTGCTGGAACTCAACGCCTCGGACGACCGCGGCATCGACGTGGTGCGCGAGCAAATCAAGACGTTTGCGAGCACCAAGCAGATTTTCGGCATGGGTGCCCCCCGATCCGGCACGTCATCGTCGTCGTCGTCGTCGTCTCCTGCAGCGGGCTTCAAGCTCATCATCCTCGACGAGGCCGATGCCATGACCAGCACGGCGCAGATGGCGCTGCGCCGCATCATGGAAAAGTACACGGCTAACACGCGCTTCTGCATCATTGCCAACTACGCGCACAAGCTGAGCCCCGCGCTGCTCAGTCGCTGCACGCGCTTCCGCTTCAGTCCCCTCAAGGAGGCTGATATTCGGCAGCTCGTCGTCCGTGTGGTGGACGAGGAGGGCGTGCGCATTGGCGCCGAGGCCGTCGACGCGCTGGTCAAGCTGAGCAAGGGCGATATGCGACGCGCTCTAAACGTTCTGCAAGCATGCCACGCATCCAGTAAGATCCCCCTCTGCCGACATTTTTTTTCCCTTGGACCCCCCCCGCCCCCAATCTTTTGTTGTCTGCAATACCTCTCTCTCTCTCTCTCTCTCTCTCTCTCTCCTCTCTCTGACACTTGACACGTTAGGCACCCCATTGCGGGCACCCGGCGCGCCCAAGACGCCCGACAGCGAGATTCGCCGCGAAAACATCACCACGGAGACCATTTACACCTGCATCGCGGCGCCGGCGCCCGAGGCCATTGAGCAAATCATGACGACGCTGCTCGGCACGTCCGACGTCACGAGCTGCCTCCACGCCATCAACTCGATCAAGCGCCTGCAGGGACTGGCGCTGGCCGACGTCATCACGGCGCTGGCCGACGAGCTCGCCAAGCTCGACGTGAGCCCTGCCGTCATGATTACCTGGCTCGACGGGCTGGCTGAGATTGAGCATCGTGTGGCGGGAGGTGGCAGCGAGGTGTTGCAGACGGGTGCGGTGGTTGGTGTGGTGAGGACCGGCGTGGAGTTGATGAGTCGGTAAGGGGGCATTTGTAATCACGAGCATAATGAAATGAAAGCAATTTATGACGAATAAAAGCACGAATAATGAACAAAGATGTGCGGGCTGGTATTGTTCAGCTTTGTATTTGGGGTATCATGGTGCAAGTACTACTTAGAGCTCATCATCGTCATCGTCGCTAATAAAAAAAATGGACACCCTCTTGCCATCACCTTCTGGCTTGACATCCGCCATCTTGATATCCTCTACCTCTGACTTTGCGCGGGTCTCATGCTTGACGCCGACGAACTCACTCTTCACCTCATCTTTGACTTCGCTTTTGACCTCATTCTTCGTCTCATCTTTGATTTCTTCGCTCACCTCATCCTTTACCCCGTTCTTGACCTCATCCTTGACCTCGCCCTTGACCTCGCCCTTGACCTCGCCCTCGACCTCGCTCTTAACCTCATGCTTAACTTGGCCTCTAGCCTTGGGTTTAATCTCAGATTTGATTTCTTCCTTGACCTCATCCTCGAGTTCGCCCTTGAACTCACGCTTCACAGGCTCTTGCTTGAACAATGGCTCCACCTTGACATTCTCGTTCTTCACCTCGACGCTCTGCAGGATGGACCCGTCATCGAGCTTCCGCTTTTTCACCTTCACCTTCACGTCCTCTTCCTCCATCCTCTGCTCCGTCTCACGCGCAATCCTTTCCTGACGTCTCTTGTAAAAAGTGTCCAGGCAGTTACGCCGCTCCTCCTGCGTCCACCCCTCCACGACGAGCGCAAAGTCTTGCGCATTCGCAAAGCCAAATTCGCGTGCCATTTCGCAAAACTGTCTCAGTCGGACATCTTCAGGCGGATTGTACACGCTGTGCAGCGCATCCAGGTCGTGAATCTCGTCCTGGCTGCCGGCAAATAAGGCGCTCTGGCCCTGCACGTCGTCTTGCCACGAAGCCATGGTGGCGCGACGCGAGATTTGCTCCTCAATCTTGGAGGTGCCGACGACCTCGGCATTGTCGTGTGTGTACTCGACACCTGCGGATGCGAGAATGGCTTGAACGGCATCGCTCATACGCGGTGTGGTTGTTCGACCATCTTGCTGAAGAGTCTGGTTCTCCGCTGTGAGTAGCGCCGCGAGCTGCCCGACACCGTTGTCGTCGTCGCCGTGCTCGGCTTTGATCGAAAGCAGGTCTTTGTCTTCTTTGGCCGCCTGGTCCATGTCCACTTCAGCCAGGGTCACGCCGACTTTGGCCTCTGCGATGTTGGTCTTGTTGACAATGTCACGTAGCAGGCCGCTATCACTGTGAAACGTGAAAATGTTGGTTAGACCAAAGATTTCGCCCTTGCGGTCTGCATCCTGCTGAACGCCACGAAAATAGCGACGTTCTGATGAAGCAGTGTAGCCTATATTGGCTTGTTGCTGTTTGTAGACTTGGCGTGCGTAGACGATCTCTTCCACAGTACCAAGCGAAATCAGCCGAAATACCTCGACATCGCGAGTCTGGCCGATACGATATGCTCTGTCTTGTGCCTGAAGATCGTAGGAGGGATTCCAATGCGGGTCGACAATGACAACCTTGTTGGCCGACGTAATGTTGAGGCCGACACCACCCGCTCTGGTGGAAATGAGAAAAACAAACTGTGTCGGATCCGAGTTGAACGTATCGACGACTTCCTGCCGCTGCTCGTAGCTCAAGGTACCATCGAGATAGCTCACTGTGTAGCTCGTGTTTGTGAAGAGGTGCTGCAAAATACGCAGCAAGCGCACGCTATGAGAAAAGACGAGCACTTTATCGCCATTGCTGTGCCAAAATTTGAGCAGCTTCTTCATGACCTTCCATTTCCCGCAAAACTCGGGATTAACGAGATTGCCAATCTGGTCGCGCTGCGCATACAGGCTCTGCCATTTGTCCGGCATGCAAATCTTGAGCGTGTTAAGCTCTGAATCCTGCTTGCCGTCCAAGTCAGTCGCCGACGGCACGAGAAGCGTCAGGTGGTTGGAGAGCTTCTGCAGAGACATCATGCTGGGGAAAACGGCGCTCTGCCAGGTCCGACCGTTGCTGAGATATTTTCCGCAGCACCAGCCCGATTTCTTCTCATGCTCACACGTCTCTGAAATGTCTCGTATAGTGGAGACATCATCGCTATCGAGAAAGTTGTCGTATGCTTGTTTTTGTAGGTCTGTTAATGGGCAGAAGACGACGCGGTCCGTCTTTTTTGGCAGCTGATCGGCAATAAGGCTCTTCATTCGCCGCAAAAAGTAGCGAGGAAGTAAGTTATTGACTAGTTTCTGGGCCGTCTGTCTTGCGAGGCTCAGCTGAGCCAATGTGGCTTCGTGAGATTGACCGACGGTAAGCGGCTTGCTGATTGTCTGGCTCCATTGTGATCTGGTACCGAAATTGTCAGGGTTGGTCCAGTCAAGCAGGGCCCAAAGCTCTTCGTATTTGTTTTGAATGGCCGTGCCAGTGAGTCCAATGCGGCAGAGCGCATTGATCTCATTCATGGCCTTGGTCGTTTCGGAATTGTGTCCTTTGAGTTTGTGGCATTCATCGGCGATGACGGCATCCCACTGGACCATGTTGACAGCGCTGCGACTATTCTTGTATGTGTCGTAGGTCGTAATCATGATTTCCGACATGCCTGCTCTCATTGTGCCGAGGATGTCGTCTTTATTGGGTCCATGGTAAATCTCAGCTTGCCACCAGCCCCAACGCTTTAATTCATTCTTCCAGTTCACGAGAAGTGACCCGGGACATATGATTAAGATGCGCGGATACCATCGATCAATGCTGGACCATCGCATTTGTCGAAGCCTTCGCTTATCTCGCTCATCACCCGTTTTGCCAAATGCGGCGGTCAAGAAAGCGACCACTTGCACTGTTTTGCCCAGGCCCATGTCATCACCAAGAATGCAGCCTTCTTGATAGACAAACTTGCGATGCAGGAATTTAACACCTTCGATCTGATAGTCGCGCAGATACTGGGCAATGGGTGCGGGAATCAAGCCGGCAGATTGAGGGAGCTCAATGTCCTCGTACGCCCGCACTGGCCTGATGCCACTATTAGGGGGAAAGACGGGGCGCTCGCTGAGATTCTCGATGCCATTTTCATCACCAAGATCTATACCAGTGTAGTCTGGTGGTAGCATAAGCGCCGCCTCATGATGTTTCTTCCGGTTGGCGTCGAATTCTTGTCGCCGCTCAATCAAATAGTCGGGCAGCCCGAGCTGCCATTCATCTTCAAGCACAACATCGTCGGCGTTTGTTGCTGGCCCGCCAGAGCCCGTACTTTTTCTTTTTGGCGCTGACTTCCTCTTTGCGCGCTTCTTTTTCGGTTTCGCTACGGGGACAGAGTCGGATTCATCGGTCCATTCTATCTTTTCCGAGAATGAGGGCTCGGCTTTGCGTTTCTTGTCTTTTTCTTTTACGTGAGGAATTACGGTCGAATTGTTTGCCGAGTCATCATCGTCGCTGTCCAAGATGACAATGGGTGGTGTTCGGCCGTCTGGGGCCATGATCGTTGACCTGCATTCTTGACGCGTTGATGGTGAGATTGCCGTTGGACGCGCAAGGAGCGCGTGCGCGTAAAGTGGAATGGCTGAGGAGCGTCTTCACGTGATACAATTTTTTTAGGCACCATCGCACTTAGTCAAAGTCAAAGTCTGAGGCAGTTTTCATGATTCGTTGAAACAGTTTTGCAAACCTTAATTCAATTTCATACGCGGTGGCTTCGTGGCTTCGTGGCTTCGCTACGCATGGTATTTCCCCGGATTAATTGACGTGCAAGCAACGATACACGCTCGGCCAAGTCCCGTATTTCGGCCCAGTCCCGGAAAAATCACGAGCTCTCGATCACAAAATTCTAATCACGGGGAATTCTCATGGCTTTTTCAGCCATTTTATCGATATATGCCAAATCCTCGCTTGGCTGTTGAGACCCTCGCTTGGTTGTTTAGTCATGGCGTGTCCTGCGGCGCGTCGCCAGGCTCCTTGGCTCCCTTCCAAGTTCCTTTGCTTCCGGATCGACGGCGCCCCACCACAGCTCCGCCAGCCAGCTCCGTGTTGCGACTGCGTGCGACTTGCCGTTTGTTAAGTCGCACCTATCAACATAATGCCCTTCCAGCGATAAGTGAGTGGCGGGACTGCAGCGCGAATCAGAGATACTCTTAGGCATCTCTATAGATCATTCAAATCCGCACTGGGACTGCGAGGCAAGCCCCGCCGATGCATCATGGCTTCCTCGACTCCAACCGCCGCGGGCGACCAGAGCCATACCGAGCAGACCATTACAAAGATACCCGACATTCTTCCTCGTGAGCGCGTATTTCCGATTCAAATCGGTGGCGAGCTCTTTAAGCTCTCTGGTGCCTCCCTTTCGTCCGACGGTGAGTAAGACTCGAAGCGCATTGTGCAGAGTCGTTGGCCGCGAGCAACCCGCAATTGACACGAAGCTTGATTACCAGCACCCTCCTACTTTTCGCAGTATTTCCTGTGCCAGATCAAAACAGCAGAAGAAAATGGCCAAGACGTCGCCTCGAGCATCCGCACCCTATACATCGACCGCGATCCTGTCACTTTTGGCGACATAGCGCTGCACTTGCAAGGCTACCACATCAAGCCTCGCGACGGCACCCATTTTGTGCGTCTCTTTGCTGACGCCCAATTCTATAATTGTAAGTTGTCGAGCCGAATGGCTGAGTACTGCAGCTAGCTGACTGCGTGCCAGTGCCCAGACTCATCTCCCAGCTGTATGAGGAGAGTATCTTTATTTCGATTGGCCACCGCGAGTTTCAGATCCCGCGTGACGTTCTCACCGATCCAGAAAACTCTCCCAATTATTTTTCCCTAGGCTTCGGTATGTCATTCGCCCGACGCGACATAGTCTTTCCCGGCCTCAGCCGCGAAGGGTTGATTCGGCCGCCCTCCATTCTCCCGCCATGTGTCCCAAACCGAAGCGCGGATACTTTTGCGGAACTACTACGCCTACTACACGGCTACCCTGTCAACATCCGAGACAAGGTTCATCGTGATGAACTGCTTCGCGATGCTCGATACTACCATTTCAAGGGTCTCGAACAGAAGCTTATTCCCCACTCCATCAGCTTCAACTCGCTACGACAGCGCAACGAAATCGTTTTGCGGCTAGAGAATGTGCAGAAAAGTGGAATCCATGTAGTTCACGATCGAGCTGAAGCGGTACTTGAAGATGACAACCTGGTTGACTTTGACGAGACGTTGGCGGGTTGGGTCAACTACTCGCGGCCGTATGTAGACGACGCTCCCGCGGAGCTTGTCCTCGAAATCGGCGGCGAAGCAACTCACATTCACTTTACAACCGACGGACCACGGGCTGAATTCTTTGGCGAAACACGCACCAGAGTGACCAAGCTCTTCGAAGTTATTGCGACGAAGCTTGGCCTGCCGCCGACCACGCAGCCTCTAGGCTTGCTCATGGCATCAGGCGGAGCCCAGTCCTTGCCAGCGACGCCGGGAAATACGCCATTGAGCGAGGACCTCGTCATGATCAAGTTTGGACCTGAAGCTGCTGTGACGTTGGATGGGCAAGACTATGCATATCCCCAGCCGCAATTAATGGAAAACGCAGATTCTGCGAACACGAACTCGCGCAAACGCCGGCGCACAGAGTCAATGGCTGCGAGCGGGCCGCCTGAAGGGGATAAATGGACTATTAATCGAGGGCAATGGAGGCTGCGAATTCAGGGCAGCTTGCAAGGAAAAAGCAACCTCGAGTGCGTCATGGAAGTAGTCTGCCTAGATGCTTTGAGCTCCGAGCTGGGGCGGAACAAGAAGAGGGGCTTTTTGAGGAACTAGAGTCGAACCTGGAGTTCATTTGGCGGTTGGGGAGCTCTGACATGTGTAATTTTTCTTCATTTGGAAACTATGGATGCATCCGATCAAAATGTAAAAGCACACAATAATTGAAAAATCAAAAGATAGCTTAATCATAATTGAAATTCACTGTCCTCAACACTTTGGGGAGACGTCATCGCCTCGTCAATTTTACCGCCCTGATACCCCAACGCCACTACCTAGTAAAACTTTTACGCACCAAAGTCTTTGTTTTCTCATTTCTTCTTGAGAACACCCATTACCCAAGGTATAACCTCGTATCCGGCCTGATCTGTAGGCTGGCCTACATTGACCTCGGAGAATGGCCCCGCAGCCAGTATATTTTGCAATGTTGAACGGCGGAGTTGACAGCCACCCATGACCATACCGTGGAAAAATCCAACATAGGCTAGAGTAGTACCATTAGCATTTGAGACCGTCTCAAAGTGATTTGTAGTACTTACCCTGATAGAGGCTGAGCAGAATACCGCCGCGAGTGACCTTGACGTGCTCATGAATATACCAGCGGCCACCTGGCTTGAGAAGCTTGTAAAGATATTGTATGTTTTTTTCTTGATCGGGGATGCTGCAAAGACAGCAGACACAAACAATGCAATCGAGGCTGCCCTCTGGGATCTGGCCGTTCCAGGCCGTGGGGTCCGTCACCTCCTCGATGCCGACGGGAACGACCTCATAGATGCCATCGAGACCGAGGTCATTGACGCGCTTCCGAAGCGACGCCGCAGATATTTCATTGGGTTCGACGCCATAGATCTTGACGATGCCGCCATCGGAAGCGTCCGTCTTGCGTTTGCGCAAATTGGAGGCGGGGCCGTCGGCGCCAGAGTCGGAAGAGCCGACGGCCGTGAACCCGGCCAGGACGTCGGTCCACATGCCGCTACCCGCACCGACTTCCATGACGATGCCGGAAATGGGCTCGCTGACGGGCTCTTGGACAATTTTGCCGTCGCGGACACGGCCCTCGAGGACGGGGACGACGCGTGGCTTAAAGTCCTCTTTTATTTCGGGGCCGACGGTGCCCCAGAACTGGCCAAAGGCGACGGCGAGGAACTCGGAGGGGGAAAGGAGCTTGGAGTACTGGCCAGAGGAGACGATAGATATAAAGGCCTGCGGGAAATGAGCCACAGCCATGCCGATGAAGATCCACGGGCCAATCATGGCCATGACAAAGTTGCCCACGTTCTCTTTGAGGCCCATAGTGGGAAGAGTA
This sequence comes from Beauveria varroae, assembly GCA_030780425.1. Taxonomy (NCBI): domain Eukaryota; kingdom Fungi; phylum Ascomycota; class Sordariomycetes; order Hypocreales; family Cordycipitaceae; genus Beauveria; species Beauveria varroae. The sequence goes on from JAPFUP010000115.1 coordinate 87,469, forward strand.
AGTTTGGAAGCAGAAGTATTGGGAGAATTGCTATTTGAGGTACCGAGGAGGAGGAGGAGGTGACAAGACAGAGATGGGAGCTGTAAGCATGTTAGTGACACAAGTATAAGGGAGTGAGGGAGGGTGAGTTCACTTACATGGGGGGCAGGTTGACAGTACTGAGGCCAAAGGGTTGCGAAAAGAGGAGAGGTATAGGAATTGGACCACAGAGTGTGGGAGAGATTACCACAGGTGTAAGAGGGCGACGAGCACCTTTTATATCATTGGCAGACTGGGTGTGCGACTAGTATGAGTGAGTAGGAGGGCGGTGGCACAACACGACTGTGGCCGCTGGCCACTGGAGAGACAGCCCAGCCTAGCCCAGCCCAGCCCAGAGCTGGGCGGCGGTAGCAATGGTAGGTAGGCGTGTGTAGGTTCGGGGCTTGTGGGGAGGAAGCTGTTATGAGTTAGCGTATTCCGGAGGTGGAAAAGACGCCGTTGGCTGGCTGGCACTCGCTGCTGGTCCTTTCTGTCTGGGGCTGTCTTTAGTGGCGCCCGTCAAAGTTGAGCGCACCCCCCCCCCCCCCTTTCTTTTATAGACCCGGTGCATAATCACAGGTAGGCAACAGTATTAGTGACCAATTCAAACATGATCCATGGACACGAACCCCAGGACCTGTGGTGGTATCCGGGTATGTTGTGTGTCCGAGCCTGGCTTTTATACGCCCGACGGAGCCCCTCTCAAGCCGTGTCAGCCCGTAGCCGCATAGTTCCACATGCGAGCTTCCCAATCGAGTCCCGTTAGACTCAATAGACGATAATTCCCTACTGCGCGAGCTTATGGTGTTATCATTCACACACCCCTGCAGAAGCGAGATAGCTTGGTAGACTTGGCACTACTCGGATTCCGTACCCTACGTGGCGACTCCTGCGACAATGTGCACTGACGGTTACCTTGGTCATGAAATGCCTTTATTCTCTGCCCTGAATAGACCGAACTCTTCAACAAAGCCTAGTTTTCCGACTACGGCCTTCCTCTCGACACTCATCTCCTGCTCCCACTGATTAAAGTTTTGCTCAACACCATAACGCCGTGAAAATGCCAACTTCCAAAACCATCTTGAACAATCCATACGCCATTATCGAAACCGTCAACGGACCTGCCAGCCTCCTCATTTCTCCCGACCCACCACTGTCCCCTCACAGCAGCTCAAAGTCGTCCAGCTGGTCGCGGTACTTCATAATGTTGCGCTTAATCTTGCTACCGACCGACCACGTCACAAAGTCCTCCGTCGACCGAGTCACCAGGTACGCCGGGTCCGTGATGGTATCGACGCCCACGCGCACGTGGCCCTGCTCAATCATATTGGTCGCCGCCTGCACATTCTCGGCCATGCGCAGCCGCGTCATGACGACCGGCAGGCGCCGGCGCGCAAAGGCGCTCACGGTAGCGCCGTGTTCTACCGCCGACAGCTTCGACGCTGACGACAGCACGCCCATGTCGTAGAGCTTGTTGAGCAGTAGCTCCTCGTGCTTGCGCCGCACGGCGTTGTCGGGCGGGAGGAGTGAGAGCCGGTGGGCGAGTTGGCGGAGCGACTGCAAAACTTTAGGTCAGCGAATGAATCTATTTGTCAGGCTGTTTGATGCTGCAGATGAAAGATCAGCTGCGCAGGGATAATACGTACGCCGCAGATGCGATTGTATTTGTGATAGTCTTCGGGCTTCTGGATATTGTATCGACGAATGACCTCCTTGTCGCGGTGTCCGTTGTCCTGCTTGTAGGTGATAAAGTCCGTCTTGCGCAGAAGCTTTTGCTCGTGATACTTGAGTTTGCGCACCATCTTGGCGAGTCTGCTGGTGTGTCGTGGCGATCTGCAGGAACAGCGAGAAACGACCAACTCGTAATCTCCCAAGAAAGTTGCTGAAAAAATATTGTGGGGCTCCACCGATGGGACGGAGTAGCGGCCGCCGACCCGCCGATGTACTGCGCAGTAATCCCGACTCCGAGAATTGAAGATGACGGGATGTACAACAAGCTCGCAAGCTTGCAATGCCAATAGCCGGCCGTTTCAAATTTCGCGAACATAAATGTCGGAAAGTGGTACTCGTCTTCTCATCCTGTGAGCATTGCAATATACATTCTATTCATAGAGTGTCATGTAAAGATGATGAAGAATACAACTCGAATACGGGAGAGACTAAATATCTAGAATCTTGTGTCTACAAACGAATATGTTATGCCAAATATTCTCACTACTTTCGCTTTCAATTCGACACTCCCGAATATTAGAATCCGTATTAAAATTGCTGATGCTTGGACGAGTTGTTGTGGATCTCACACTCGTCTGTGGTTGGCCAATTAGAATTTCCCATCAAAAGACCTCCAGTGCTCTCGACTGAGAAGAGCGTCAGGCGCACGCTACTCATTGCCGCAATCACAACCTCGACCATAGTCGGGCGACACGACAAGATGCCAGTGCGACTACCGGGGCTGAGCGACATGCGCTCACCTTCGACTTCTATCCTCTCCTTCCTCCGGCCCTTCTCGTCCACCACCGCTGTCGCGCAGCCGCCGCGAGAAACTCGCCCACCGCGAGAGACTCGTCCACCGGCTCGGTCACCCACACCGTCGTCGACGAGCCGCCTCCAATCCATCAACAAGGACCGCATGTCCGTCGGTGGCGGAGTCAAGGGCCGCAGCGCCGCCGCCAGCACCATGCACCGTCTCGGCCAGTCCTACAAGGAGCGCGCGGCCGTAGGCCTCCTCGAGAAACAGAGCCAGATTGACTTTCTCAAGCATCGCAAAATTTCCAAGGACTACCTTCGGCAAATGCCCCGTCGATGGGTGCCCGGTGATGTCTACTCGCCACATGACCTGAGCCCTCGCGAAATGGACAAGTGGCGCAAAAAGAACCAGCGCCAGGTTGATGTCGTGGATCTCTTCGGTCTGCGCCCACTAGACATGTACAAGGTATGGTGGCCACATAGCATGTACGTGTGGACGATTGAGACTAACAGCATGTGCAGAACTTTTCTCTCATCCAAGCGTTTACGACTAGCTCCGGTCAAATCAAGCATTCTAAAGAGACTGCTCTGCGACCCGTAAACCAGCGCAAGGTTGCCAAAATGATTCGCAGAATTCAAGGCATGGGCCTGTACCCGACGATTCACGACCATCCCGAACTTATTCGCTCGGATTTTTACCATCCCGAGCAACGCAGAGGTTAATTACTCCGCGGCTTGTATAATTGCCCGGGGATAAGCTTGCACGAGAGTGGCAGCTGTATACTAAAGGCGGGAGGACGAATTATCAACTTTCTTCTTGTCATTGAATCTAGAATAACCATGTACTATAGCACATTTTAGCTTGAAAAGAGCCTAACCAAATGACACAATATTCTGATGTCTCTGTATAAGTCTAAACTGCGCTGCTGGGGATGAAGCTCGTATTGAAGCTTCTTTAAGCCCCGCCCTAGGGCTAATGCGACTGCTGAAGGACGACAGACATTCTCGATCGAAACCAAGATCTTGAACTGTTTTTCATGCATGATCTTGGCATGTATATGAGACCGAGAACGGTGCATGTGAAGTCGCAGTCTGCGCCGGCGAAACCACGGTTAATCACCTTGCACCCCCTGTAGGTCCACCAGAAATGTTGGTGATGTCCAGCAGCTTCGGCCTTGAAAGCGCTCTAGCTTACCAGATTCTCAGGAGTCTTGCTATTGATTCTACCCCCTACGATGCTACCGTGAGAATATGCCACCTTTGTCTGATCAATTCGAAGAAATCAAATCCTAATAAGCCATCTCAATGCAGATTAACCTCGAAAGCATCATAGAAACTCCACGCCACAGACGATGAGGGCCAACTTTGCCCGCCATGGGCGGCGCCTCCTGGTCTACCGCGTCAGAGCGCCATCCTGTTCCCTCTTGAATCCTTCACGTCCTGCGAGAAGACTCCCATCATCTGCGACGACGGTATGCCCGCGATTCGAGCGCACCTTTTTCAACACCCTTTTCAAGAAGCCACCGCGCGAGATTCGACAACCCGAGTACGAGCCTGGATGGATGCACATCATGGTCTGGCGGAGCCGCATGCTCGACAACTTGCGGCCGCAGCCTAGGCGCGAGCTCATGGAAGCTTGGCGTCGCCTCATGCAGGCCAAGCTCAAGTCCCGCGTGCCGCTCAACAGCACACAGGCTCTGCAGTGCCGACGCCTGCTCGAATACCTCTCCGACCAGCGCATAAGCCTCCAGGAGGACTTCAACGTCAAGCCCCTGACGGCGGCCGACCTTGCCATGGCACGGCAGGTCCTCCTCGAAATTGAGCCGAGCGAAACGACACAGCACCACGTCGACTTTGCGCGCGCACTGTACAAGGCGTGGATGGACAGCGACTTTGCACGGAAGCCTCGTGCCGTGGAGCTGCAATGGACATATCTTGTCAGGGCGTTGTCCTTGTACGGAGGTGGGGTAGAGGCCAAGGAGATGCTGTATGAGAAGTGGGACATGAGCGAGTACGCCGTCTTCCTCACCGGGGACGTTCAATTACTCGATGTCGTTGCGCGAGCCCTGGCCAGAGAGGGCAAGGAAGCCGAGCTTTTGGAGCTGGCGAAACACGCGGAAGAACGGGGCATCGCCCTCGACGCCAATCTACAATCTGTCATTGTACAATACTTTGCCGGCCGCGACCGAATTGAGGAGACAAAGGCCTGGTTTGCAAAGCCTATTGCGCAGAATCAATGCCACCCGGATACTTACCGCGCCGTTGCGTCCTTTGCGAGACGCAATCAGCTACAAGAATGGGCAATGCCATTCTTCATGGACTTGGGCGAGTCCACCCCAAAGAGGCGGCATTGGGATGCATTGCTGCAGTCGATTCTGCTGATGGGTCGCAGCCTCGCCCAAGTTGGCACCATGATGGACCACATGGTCGACCGCAGCGGTGACATTAAGCCTACCATTCACACAATAAACGGTCTCCTTCACGTGGCTGTCGAGCTAAAAGACTATCAGCTTGGCCAGGATGTATTACAGCTTGGCGATGACAAGGGCATCAAAGTGAATGGTGAAAGCTACATGCATATGCTGCGCTTGTGTCTCGAAGCCAAGGACTTTGAACGCGCACAACATGCCTACGAGCAAGTCATATACCTCGAGCCCTGGGGCAGTGACTCCAACTCCGATTTGCAGCTTCAATTCGGGCGGCTCACAAATCACTACCTCGTCACACTCGCCAAGCAAAAACCTCCCAGCTTTCCCCTCATTCTCTCCATACTCCATACGGTCGAAGAGCTTGGCCTTCGCTTAGCACCCGCCACCGTCTCAACGTTATGTCTGCGTTTCCTGGAAAACGACCAGCACTTTGAAGTCATGGACATTCTCTCCATCAATACCTTTCTCTTTAGCGAAGCCGAGCGCGAGGTCGTGCAGTCTGCCTTTATCCAGTTTTGCCTGGACCCCAAAACGAGCACAGCGCGTGCGTGGGGCGGCTACCAGCTACTGCAGCAGTTTTTCGAGGACACGAGCTTTGAGCGCCGCACGCAGCTCATGGAGGCCTTTTTCGCACGAAAGCGGCCCGATATGGCAGCCTACGTCTTTGGCCACATGCGCCAGCACCGCAGTAAGTCGCTGCATCCGCGCATGGAGACGTACATGGCCTGTCTGGCAGGCTTCACGCGCCATCCGGACCTCGCTGGGTTGGAAATGGTGCACAACATGCTCAAGATGGACACGACCGTGCAGACGAATACCAAGCTGCAGACTGCCCTGATGCTCGCCTTTACGGCGTGCGACAAGCCGCTGGTGTCGCTGGACTATTGGCAGCAGATTACGCAGTCGCAAGAGGGGCCGTCGTACGCGACACTCGAAGCCATCTTTTGGGCGCTGGAGCGCAAGCCAGGCGGCTACAAGATGGCGCGCGAGGTCTGGGACCGCATCGAGAGAATGGATCTCGAGGTCTCGGCGCGCGTGTATAATGCGTACATCGGCGCCGTCGCTGGCGCCGGCTCCGAAAAGGAGATTCGCGGGCTGATTATGAAGATGCCCTCCGTGGTCGGGGTCGAGCCCGAGCCAATGACGTGAGTTTCCAAATCTAATTAATCGTGCGAGAAAGTCTGGTACTAACGGAAAGCCCTTTGCAGCCTCGCCATTGCATACAACGCCCTACCCGGGCGGCAGCTGCAGATTGATTTCGAGACGTGGGCGAAGCTGCAATACAAGGTGCAGTGGGAGGAGATTATAAAGGTTGGCCGCAGATTGAATCAGTATTCGCTGTGCCAATTCAAAATCGATCGCGACATGCGAGCAGATGGTTGAATGCCAGGCGCAGTGAAAAGAAAAACATTTTGCATATAGGCGAACAGATCATCTTTTTCTGCTTGAAAAGAGGCGGCAAGAGCCACTTTGTACATTTTCCTGTACTTGTAACAGCGGCATGAGGGCAGAGGCAGAGGACTGAAGGGGCAGGCGAGATTGCATTTCGCATGTACATAACTTTTCTAAAATATAGCCAGGGAGTGTATCGGTGCAAAATATCTGGGTCATTTGTGTACAATGTTCAAGCTGCCCAGTTTGGTAGTAGCAATTGCGAATGATGGCACTGAGACTTCAAGGATCTGTTGGTACGCTTCGCTACAACATCATGCAGACAGTGACCAGTCAAAGGCGCATACACATGCCTTGCATGATTCAAACATCTATTGAAAATCTTGGTGGTACTTATCACACTTCTCTGCGGGCTGCGTGCATGATGACGCCGTGAGACATTTCCAGAATCACGCTGACATCCAATATCGACTCCTCTCTGCGGGCCGCTACCAGCATTGTGCAGCCAAGAAACGACTCCCGCATAATGTCCTGCACAAAGCCCTGTCGCCAAAAGTCAACACTGCTCGTGACCTCATCCACGAGGACAACCTTGCTGCCCGTCTCGCGCTGTCGCAAAATAGCTCTGGCAATGCAAACAAGCTGCATCTCGGCGGGTGAGTAGGCCGCGTCGTCGAGTAAAGTATCGAGACCGTCCTTTCGGAGCAGTTGCTGCCATATACCGAAGCGACTAAGCATTTCTTCGAGCATCTGATCTTGCTGCTTTGCTTGCTCTTGTTCGATTTGCTGTTGCACAGGATCCGTGCTCTCCACCTTGTTCATAGTGAAGGGTAACAAGTTGACTCGGATCGAGGCATCGAGACGGACTTGATCTTCAGAGATTGTGACCAAGCGTGATCGAATCTCGTCTCTCGATAGTGTGGCTATATCTATTCCGTCGATTTTGATCATACCGGTGTACTCGACTAGTCCGAGAATGGCATTGAGGACTGATGTCTTGCCGCTGCCACTCGAGCCGATCAAGCCGACCCGCTGTCCAGGCTCAATAAAGAGAGATAAGTTTTGTAAAGCAGGTGGGTTGTCCGAATACGGCTCATAATTGGCCGTGACGTCCACAAGCTCGATATTTCCCGCCGAAGGCCACAGGGGCGGTGCAGCTGTGACCTCTGGGTCCGGCTCCTGAGGAGTTCTCTGCAGAAAAGTACGCAATCTTTCAAGCGCACCGGTAGATGTGTCAAGCAGCGTGATAACTTCAAAAAGTCTTTCGAGGGTCCAGCTGAACTGGGACAGAGTCAGGAGCGACAGACCAATAGCTGCTTCGGTGGTAGTCTGGGGGAAGAACACCACATACGAGACGAAGCAGACTGCAATACAGCTGGTCAATAGCCCAAGTGCCACTACCAGCCACTGCTGGAAGTAGTAAAGGTAGAAAAATGCCCGCTGGCTAATATTCAAGAGACCAAAGCTGATTCTAGTATCCGCCTTGAGCCAGCGGAAAGCTCGCATATATAAGATGCCCTCGGCGGTTTCCTCAAATCGCTTTAGCAAAGGCGTCTTCGCTTCGACATCCAATTTTCGTAGCTGACGGGAAGTTTTGAAGTAGAAGCGCTGAAGGCGATACAGCGCAAACACAATAAGTGGGAGGATGGCGACGAAATAGGAGGCCCCAGACGCAATGATGACGGTTTTGATGATGATGGAAAATGCGGTATACGCGGTGCGCATGGAGTAGAAAGGCAATTGCCGCGAAAACACGCCCGCGTCTTGGCCGAATAGCGGCAAGATGGACCCCATGTCCACAACTCCCAGATAGGTAAGCGTTGAGCCAGTGATGGTGCCAACAAGCTTTTTATGCAGAGTGAGGGATGCACGTGGCGCGAGTATAACATACAGCAGCCAGTACGAAAAAGTACCAGCTAAGCATGTGCCGCCAGCCACAGAAGCATACAACGTGAAGAAACTGTTATCGTTTGAACCACATTTGAAGTAGTCTCGAAGATAGATGTCTAGGCAATTGTCAGCTCGCGAACAAGAAGAGGTAAGCCATGCGTATCTCACTAGGAAAGTGCTCTCCGAGAGCGAGACAAAACACGAGCAGCGTGTATAAAGTAACGGAGAAGTATCCAATAGGCTCAATATAGAGGGTAGACAACCGTGTGGGCGATGGCTGAATAGCGGTCGGCCCTCCAACAGTAGGACGAGACGACTGCAATTCAAATTTCATGGACCGGCGTATCGCTTCCATTTCGGCGTCTTCCACTCCTTCAGGAGGACCATCGGGTACAGAGCTGAATACGCTTCTAACGGCCGCTGCGAATGCGGGAGTCTGGAAGGGCTGGTCCTCGAGGGAGGCATAACCACGACCATCGAGCAGAAGAACTCTATCAGAGACATCGAGACTCTCGCGCAAATAAGACACCAGAGCAACTGTGATGCCCATTTCCCTTAAGAGACCACTGGCGCCGAATAGATGAAAGATGATGGACACTGCCGTTTTACGGTCGAGAGCGCCGAAAGGGTCATCGAACAGCATCACTGCAGTGCGTGCATAGACTGTCCTTGCGATTCCGATTCTCTGACGCTGACCGGCCGTGAGATTTCTGCCACCGGGGCCAACAATGTAATCAGCCTTGCCGGGAAGACGCTGCAAATCATTCTGGAGCAAGCAGCAACTAATGACCCTTTGGAAAAAATCGGCATTATAAGGCAAAGGTCCGATGATATTGTCCAAAATCGAAACATCCTGCAACCAGGTCACCTGGCCACAAATTGCCATTTCTTCATTCTGGACACAAATTGCCCCTTCTACAAGAGAAGCTTCGCCGAGTATGCCATGCAGTAGTGTGCTCTTTCCCGTTCCAGGCGAGCCGATGACTGCCGTGATTGACCCTTGCACGAGAGAGAAATCGACACGGAAGAGGATAGGCTGCCGTACTCCAGGAGGTGCAATGTCCACGTCAACCATTTCGACAGGATGGACGAATTGTTGATGCCTAGGCGGTATGCGGCGATGCTTGGGAGCATGTTTATCTTTGATGAAGCGGCACTCATCTCGTTCCGGCAAGCTCAGAAAATTCTGAACCCGATCAAAATAGTTGCTGAGAGACGATACGGTAGAGTACATGTCCATAAGTCGACCAAGAGGGCCCTGTATGGCCACAACAAGAGCGAGAATAGGGAAGATGACATTAGCTGGGACGGCTTGGCTGTACTCCTCTTGTGAAAGCGCTTTGCTAGCTATCCAAACAGGCGTCACGAGATTTGCAACTTGAACAAAAGGCATGGTCAACGTCTCGAGGCATCGATGTGTTTTCGATAGATTCACCTCTTCTTGTCGTAGGCGCTGAAGAAAGTTGGCAACGGTAGGGCCGAGTCCCATCATTTTGATTGCTCCAAGTTGATATAGAATGGACGAAGTCTTTGAGACGCGAGTTTCGGAGCTCTTGTTGTATGCTGAGAGTGCCGGCCCGGTTACAAAACCCCAAAACCATGAAAAGATGTTGGAGACCAAGACGGGTACGACCACCAGGAAGCTCGAATTTCCAACAAAAAATGAAAGCGCATAAATGCCAAAGTACGTCTCTAGAAATGTGATTGGAAGCTCCAGCAGTCTGGGTAATGCGACGGCAATGCCATCAATGGCAGTGCTCAATAGAGAGACGGTAGCAGATTCACGTGCATCCTTGTACGAGATACGGTGAGTCTTTTCGATGATCTGGGTAATGAAGCTTCCTCGTAAACGTGTGACCATTAGATAATTCATGTGCGCATATGAAGATTTGCCAATAGTCATACCGACAAAGGCTGCGAGTGTGGCAGAGATCAGGCAAGCTTTGCGCAGCATAGAGGCATGATCTTGGCCACTGACATCGATGACTGCCTTCAAAATGAAGGGTTGACTGAATGTGCATATGGCGAAAACGAGCCGCGGCACCAATATTCGTCGGATTTCAGTATCCCAGACTGTACCGCAGGTTGTCATCAGGCTCTCCAGCTCGAGGTGTGGTGCTGCTTTGCCATCAATTTGTGCCGTGCGTCGCGCTTTCTCCATCTTGTCTGCTTTCTCGGCACTCAGCTGCCAGTAATTCTTCAGCTTTTCATTTAAGCGGTCAGACGCAAACTCGGCAGCAATGGGCATGAGGTTGCCGTTTTCGATGGAGATACGAAGCTGCCTGGAGATGGAGAGCCCTGGGAACACGAAGCAGGCTCGGCGTCTCTTCTGTTCTCGAGCGGTTTCATTCTTGGCGGCGACGGAAACGTTTCCGTGTACCACAAGCTGCTTTGTCGGAAATACCTCCAAAAGCAGAAGAAGAAGCCGGAAGCCTCCAGCCCAAGCAGCAATGGCTGAAGCAGATGACAGACCTCGATCTAGGTAGAAGAGGCGGCACTTGGCAGCGTCAATCACGCAGCCCAAGAGAAGGTATGCACGGAGTAGTTTGGATGCACGAATCCGGTGACCTTGCTCAATGTAGAGCATGATGCCTATTGTGAGTGCAGCAACTAGATCGATCAGTGCCGCGGCGACCATGGTATCGGCTTGCGGGTCGAGTCGCATACGGCGAAGAAGGACATTTAACAGTTCCAGGCATACGAGAGAACCGGCGGCGAACTGGAGAAGAAGCATGTGAGAAGACTTGAGCGACAAGAGCAAGTGTTCTTGACGACGTACCAGTTTTAGGCGTGGAAATGGAAGGTGCCGCAGGTACACTGGCGCCTGGGAGTAGTGATGCAGGAAAAACGGCGACAGTGCCAATACGAGGCTCAGCGGCGATATTTGCAGGACCCATTCCTCGTATGTAAAGGCCGCATTGACGCCGCCGAGTGTCTTTGTCCAGAGTCCTCCCCAGAAGGCCTCGGCCGCGGACCGATCCGCCGCGGTCGACGCCATGCTGCGCAACCGATTGTGGCTGCCAAGATGCAGTGGGCTTCGGATCACAGTGAGCAAGCTCGCGCGCGCGCATGCATCGAAAAGGAGCAACGTCCCGGGTGCGCAAGGACTGGCCGGCCTCTGGACAAATGCTGTGTGTGTGTGTATTGTATGAATTTTGGAGGGGGAAACGAGGTTGCTTTTACGGGCAGCTGTCGGCTGCATCGAGCAACAGGGCAGTGGGGGTTACGGTCCGCCCAGTTTACAGTACGTGGGCAGATTTCTTTCGACCAGACTCCATCATTCCCCATCCCTCCAGCCCCGGCCGTATCAAGCTTGATTATTATTAGCAGCAGGAGAGTTGGGGCCGGTGGACACTATTAATACCGAGTGCGATTCAACAACACAAGGAGGTGATGGCCGCTTTTCCACCAACTAATCACCAAACAAGTTGTCACCACAAACGGGGGCAACGCGGGGATTGGGGGGAACGGGTGGCAGGAAGAGTGTGGCTAACCCCAGCGAGCCACGACAAGGCTCCCCCATGCACGGCCTAGCCCAGTTTTCATACTGATAGTCGACAGCTGAACCGCTTGGTCGCTGAAAATCTCGAGTTATCCGCTTGCGTCCGGAGTACGAATACGGAATATTGCGCTCACGGATAGTCGATGAATACAACCGTCCACTCCTGAATGCGTGCAGCGGCTGTCAGCAGACAAAACAAGCGCCTTTGTTATCCGTGTGAGGCTTTTCAGCGATTTTGGATGCTGTTGATTATCTCATTGCTTGTATAACATGGAGCGACAGTCGCCAAGACGCCACTGGCTCTTTTGCTTCGCGCCGGACCCCCGCCGGCCGTGGCTGAATTCTCCGAGTTGGCGCGGGGAAGAGCCTTCTACGGACATTTACACAGTTCTTGACAAAGGGCTGAAATGGAATGGAAATTATATGTGATGGCAGGTGATCCTTCACCTCGTACTCCGTATCTTGCTATTCAGCCCGATGGCTGCTTACGCCAGGGCGTCAGTCTCGATCTTTACTCGGTCTCATCAGCTCATGAATCAGAAAAATACATGATGCACGACGGCGCAACTCTGGTCCGCCTCGACGCGGCCGGTTCCCATCTGCGCGCGTGCAACCAATATCGGGCACAACACCCTGTCTGGACTGGACACCAATATTTGAATGTTATGACGCCCCGGCACCCTTGGCCTGCAAACCTGCCCACTCACACGGCGCATACCTGTCCAACTGTTTTGCGGTCGAACCTGCCTGCTGCTCAACCAGCTGACAGGGTTGACCGGCACGACAGGTATTAGTAGTCTTCCCGCGCTATTGATGCCGTCTCCCTCCACCAAGCGAATTCCAAGCGCCGAAAACGTAGACGGCACACCCACCGTTCCGCTCTGGTCTATTCTCGGTTCCCGTCTCTTGCCGCAATGCTTGCAGAGTACCTACTTGCATTGGCACCCAGGCATTCGGCAAAGAAGTCTTGGCTCTTTCAGTCTGTCCGCACCATTTGAGCCGCGGTAATGCGAAAGAGAGGTGCGTCCACGGACTAATGAGATTCGTACACATATTTTACATGTACGGAGTAATCATCTGTCCGTTTGTGCGACACTGTGGCGCTTGACTCGGGTGGGCAGGCGTCTGCCGCCAACTCACCGATTGTCCTGCATGCGCAGGGAAGATTTTTCATTTTGCCCCTTCAAAGTACGAATACTCGAAGCCAAATATAACCCATTGACCCGGCATTAATTTAAATGTAGCGTTAGCTTTTGTTGAGGGACTTTTGCGTAGTAGTCACTCCGCCGAAAGACGAGGCCCTTCCGATGCGTCGGAGTAGATTGTGGTGCATGCTGCAGCATTAATTGGGGAGAACGGCGATCCCAATTCTCTTTGTTCTTTGCTACTGTTCTTTTCAATAGCCGCTCAACTTTTCAAAACTGATTATTCTCCTTGGTCGTGATTCGCAACTCTGCCAAATGACCACTAATGCACTGCACAGTAGTATGCCGCCCAGACAAGTCATTCACCCACATGCATACAACCAAGGTGTAGATACGCTGTACGTACGGACTATGGACCAATAGCGAAAGATGTACGGTATGAATTTCAGCCATCTCAATAAAACCTGCCCTGCTTGGTGAGACATGAAGGTATCTTCCTGCTGGGCTTTTTTATTTTGACGTGTGCCTCCAAACACGAAATAGACGCGTTGTAATAAAATTCCTTCGCATTGGATGTTATGCGCAATGTTCTTCTCGTAGTCCGACGTTGCTGGTTTTCACACGATGCGTCATGAAGCCTCTAGTGGTGATGTTGGGAGCTGGTTGGCTTGCAAACCACGCTAAACCTCCCAACTGCGCCCACCGTCGAGTTTACAGGTCGAGAATGATGAACGTTTACATAAAGGCAACTTGCAAGGATGGCGCCATAATAGCCTGTCTACAAACTACGACGCGTCATGACTCTACAGCCAGATATTCGGGGATAAGAGTAGGGGCAACGGCGCCGTCGCGGCGGAAGGACCTCCGCAAACGATGCCGATATGGCGGGCCTGCCAAGCTCCCCCGCACCAAACAAAGCAGAGCTAGTCCAGAGCCAGCTCGCCACCGGCAACTACACATATATCATCGACAGAGACAAAAATATCTCTTAAAGAAAGAACAGCAATGCCTCTCATCGTCCCGACTCGCATCAAGCCCAGGGTCATCCTGGGTCTCATGACATTTGGCCCGAGCAAGGAGGCTGGGGCGCGCATCACCGACGTGGCGACGCTGGGCGAGGCGCTCGACGTGCTGCGAGCGCGGGGTTACGACGAGATCGACACGGCACGCATCTACATTGACGGCGCGCAAGAGGCCTTTACCCGCGAGGCCGGGTGGAAGGACCGGGGCTTCACGCTGGCGACAAAGGTCGAGTACCCGCACAAGCCGGGGGCCAACAACGCGCAGGCCGTGGTTGCGTCGGTGGAAAAGAGCCTGGCGGAGCTGGGCACTGATTGCGTTGATGTGAGTGAGGCTTGTCAAAAAAAAAAACCCCCCCTGCAGAGTACTGACATGTCGGTTGGCAGATCCTCTACCTTCACTGCCCCGACCGCAGCACCCCGTTTGCCGAGACGCTCGAGGCGCTCAACGAGCTGCACAAGGCGGGCAAGTTTGTGCAGCTGGGTCTGAGCAACTTTGCCGCGCACGAGGTGGCCGAGGTGGTGCTGACGTGCAAGTACAACGGCTGGGTGCGTCCGACCGTGTATCAGGGCATGTACAACTGCATCACGCGGCACATTGAGCAGGAGCTGTTTGTCGCGTGCCGCCGGTACGGCCTCGACATTGTCGTCTACAATCCGCTCGCCGGCGGGCTCTTTTCCGGCAAGATCAAGTCCAAGGACGCGGTGCCCGAGAGCGGCCGCTTCTCAGACGAGGCAAGCGTGCAGGGCGGCCGGTACCGCGACCGCTACTTCAAGGACGGCGTGTTTCGCGCGCTGCAGATTGCCGAGGAGGCAGCCGTCGACAAGCACGGACTGACGCTGATTGAGACGGCGCTGCGGTGGACGGCGCACCACTCGAAGCTGAACATGGTCGGCGCCGACGGCGGCAACGACGGCATCATCCTCGGCGTGTCGAGCGTCGAGCAGCTCGAGAGCAACCTGGACAGCATCGAAAAGGGCCCGCTGCCGCAAGACGTTGTCGAGGCGCTGGACCGGGCGTGGGAGGCGGCCAAGCAGGATGCGGCGCCGTACTGGCACGGCAAGCTGGAGTACGGGTATGATACGAAGCGGGTGCTGTTTGCGCCGGGTGCCAAGTAGCTGGGAGAGCTGGGCTGGGAGAAGTCGCGTTTGAGGGGTACGGATCGAATCGAGGTGGGCGCGCATCATGCTGCTGCGATGCAGGTGAGCAGTTGTTGCGACTGATTGTGGCGCCAAGCACATGCGGATGGTATCCAAGATGCAGACCCTGCAAAAAGTTGTGTAAATGACCTGGTCGAACAATGTGAGGGAGAAGAATGCGGACGTCTAGTTATGCTTAATCAAAACGGGCGTCATGCAGATGACTTGTGCGTGTGACCAGGAGATAACTGAGGCTGTGAGCTGACCAGTGACGCGCATGTGCTGCGCTTGGCAATGCGGCCGCAAAGTACGCTGGAATCGCTAGGTACCTCTGTCCCTAGGTACCTACTCAGGTACTGGGTACGGCGCTGCCAAGCCGGCAGGTATTTGTCTTTTCGCCTTTGGGCGCTTGTAGCGGGGTCCAACAAGCGGGCGATTCCTCTCAGCCCTCTAGAAATCCTTATAATTTTGTTCCCCGCTCTTCTTCTCAGGATGCTCCAGTATGGCAACTTCCATACTTTCGTACTGGTACCTAGAGAGGTACAAGAAGAGATACGTACCGCCGCTGTAACCTTTCTCTGGCTGCCTTGTGCAGCCAGAAAATCAGATATGAATAATCTAACAATGTCAAAAGAAAAAAAACCTACCATATTCAGTAGTCATCTCACAATTCCTTTGTGTTCTGTTATTTTTCATGCACTGCAACTGCGGCACCCCCAGCGTCGTCTTCTGCAACCCACACTTGGACCCTTCTTCTTCATCCCTCCCCCCCTTCTGCAGTGGGTTTTGATTCAGTGACGTTTCAGTGGCTGGCTTCAGCCGTCTGTTCTCAGCTCGCCTGCCGTCGTCGCTAGCCAACGTCCCCCAAAACGGGCCGCCAATACGAGCCACATCGCCCAACGCCCTTCTTCCTTTACCCCTTCATTCACGATCATTTCTCTCCTTCTTGTTCCCCCTTCAATTCCCATACTGCCACCGACTTCCAGCCCGGACCCGGGGCCCCAATACTTGGAACTCACATACTGCATACGTGGTTTGCATTGAAGGTCTCCCGCGTTATTCACACCAATACATGCCAGGCGAACGCTTCCTTCAGATCCACGACAAAACGGCAACCCCCATCGCGGAAGCTCCGTTTTCTTCAATCGCCCAATTCATCAGGCTCATGAAGTAGCTTCAACAAACACAAACCCGGATTATCGCTTTCTCTTGCTCGCGTGCCTCCATGCCCTGACCGGCCGACCAACTCTCGTTTTCCCTCCCACTCGGCCATTCTCCCAAACAGGTTTTTCCTCTCCCGCAACCATGCCGCGACCAAATCAGGGCGTCTACGGCACGCCTCTGCTCTCCAAGCCCGAGAATGCCGCCACCGACAATGACGACGACGCCGCCGAGCGCGGCCGCTCCAACAATGGCACCCTCTCCCCAGGCCGCGTTGCCGCCGTGCCCGCCCTCGCTCCCCGGCCGGCCCTCTCGCGGCGCTCCACGGCCATGCGCTCGCGCTCCCCGCGCGGCTTCGCCGCCGAGCAGGCCGCGCGCAAAAAGTACACCTACGCCTTCTTCTTCCTCGTCGTCTCGCTCGTCGCCTTTTGCCTGCAGACGGAGCTGAGCGCGCACATCCAGCACGACCTCGGCTGGGATAAAGCCTACTGCATGATGTACTTTACCCACAGCTCCTGGATCGTGCTGTGGCCCGCGCAGCTGCTCATCTTGCGCCTGCAGCGCCTCGACCAGCCCTGGCCCGTGTTTTGGCGCCGCCACAAGCAGCTGCTCAAGACGACGGCCCTCATGGTCGAGATGCAGACCCTCGACGTCTTTGGCACCACGCTGAGCTACAGCGCCCGCTCCGCCCGCTACATGCTCCGCGTCACGGCCCTCGTCACCACGGCCCTCACCGTCGCCGGGCTCAGCTGGTACATTGCCGTTAGCATGACGACGCCCTCGGACCTCACGGCCATTTACAACTGCTCCGCCTTCTTCGCCTACGCCTTTTCCGTGCCCCTGCTGCGCGAGCCTCTGCGCCTCGACAAGTCCGTCGCCGTCCTCATCGCCATTGTCGGCGTCCTCGTCGTCGCATACGGCGACACTGGCAGCAGCGCACCCGCTGCTGGTGATCAAGCCGGCACGTCCAGCTCCGGCCCCGACGCCAGCGCTGAGAGCCGCTTCCTCGGCAACATGGTCATTGGCTTCGGGTCAGTCCTCTACGGCCTCTACGAGGTACTTTACAAACGCCTCGCCTGCCCGCCCGACGGCGTCTCCCCCGGCCGCGGCATGATCTTTGCCAACACCTTTGGCTCCCTCATCGGCCTCTTTACGCTCCTCGTCCTCTGGATCCCCATCCCCGTCCTCAACTCGCTCGGCTGGGAAAAGTTTGCGCTGCCCGACGCCGCCACCGGCCGCCTCGTGCTCCTCGCCGTGCTCTGCAACGCCATCTTTAGCGGCTCCTTTCTCGTCCTCATCTCGCTCACCTCGCCCGTGCTCTCCTCCGTCGCCGCCCTCCTCACAATCTTCATCGTCGCCCTCGCCGACTGGGCCCTCACCGGTCAACCCTTGAGTGGCGCCGCCACTCTCGGCGGCGCCATGATTGTGCTCGCCTTTTTGGCGCTCAGCTGGAGCACCTATCGTGAGATGACGGAGCACGAGGCGCAGAAGCTGGCTGTCGACTTGACGGACAGCGATGACGAGGGTGGTAATTTGAGCGGAAGCGATGTATAAAGTGGCGCTTGGTCTGTATTCACTCTTAATTTCCGTTGCTTTTTTGCATCTTGTTTCAACAGGCGGGTTTCATATGTCTTTCATTTTTTCTTTTTGGCATTCCTTACTACATGTCCGTCGTGTACAACGTACATTTTCTTATTTTTGGATCAAATTTTGCATATCTGGGTTTGGGGAAACACAATGGCGTATCACAAGTAGACGCCCGTCGAGGCTGGACAGCTTTTATAGAAACTGGGGGAGAAGGGGGTCACACCCGAATGCATGCGGCACGACGTGCCCGAATCTTTTGTTTGACATGTACCATTTGGATTTTGAAGCCCTGCTAAAAGTGTAATGCAACAAAAAAACGCCCCATTCTATGAAAGTACCCAATGCCCAACCTCACTCCACCTCGTCACAAGCCAAGTCGTCGACCATCAGTCATTCACAGCGCCCCGGAAGACGATGACATGACAACATCAGAGCTCGTCTCTCTTCTCCATCTCGCCTCCTCGCGCGCCAGGTCTCGCACAAAGCGGCCGCGCTCCGCCACGTCCCAGCAAGAGGTGCTCGCACGCACTACCTCGATAGCCTCGGCCCACGCCACCGTATCGGCGTTGGCGTCGCCCGTCTCGAACACGCGGAGCGGCTCCCACTCTGGCCGCGGGCCGGGGAGAAAGACGGACCTAAAGAGTATGCCGTAGACGGCGTCGCGCTCCAAGACGAGGTCCTGTATATCGAGGCCCTCGTAGCGTGCGCTAGTGTCGTCGGGGTCAAGGTGGTAGTGGAGGTGGTCCAGGTCGACGCCGCGCGGCATGATTTGGACAAAGAGCTCGGCGATACGGTGCGGCGCGAGGCGGGCGAGCGCAGTGAGTATGGCGTCGAAGTGCGTGGCCATGGGCATGATGGCGACGTAGGCGAAGCGGTGGAGATGGCGCCGCAGGAAGCGCCGGGTGGCGGGGTCGTGCGAGGCGAGCAAGCTGAGGAGCGGCGAGGGTGGCGTCTGCCCGTAGGCGTCAGTCTTGTAGATGGAGACGGAGGAGCCCTCGTTGGCGAGTAGCGCGGTCCAGCGGCGACGGGCAAAGAGCTCGCAGGGCAGGTTGGCGCACATTGGAATGTGAGGATCCGTCATCATCGGCGTCGGTTCCGCCGAGCCCTTGCCATTGTCGGCGTCGACGTCATCGTCGTCGTCGTCGCCTTCTAATGCCATAGGCAGACTGCTTCGGTCCGCGCGCGAGACGGAGAGGAGATGGTAGCGCGTCATGATGAGCGGCTGGCAGCGCGTATACACTTTGCGGCTGAGCATCGTCGCCAGCACCACCGGCGCCGCCAGGATGCTCAGGCGTAGCGGATCGACGACGCTGAAGAGCAAGTCCCAGAACCAGGTATTCGACCACGTGGTATGCCTGTTGGCATCGGCCAGCACCAGGCTCGCCGTCTCCGAGGACACGACGCTCTCCGCATCCCCCTCCTCCCCCTCGACACCGTCCACGCCTTGCATTGTCGTCGTCGTCTCTGCCAAAGCGGCACTTGGCACCAGGCCGAAGCGTCCCACAACCTCGGTCGGGTCGTCAATCAGGTGCTCCGGGCACGGCACGTACAGCGTGACGCTATCCAGTGCTGCCCCGAGGCCATGCTCTTTCAGAAACGCCAGCACCTCAAAACCTTGACTCGCACCTAAAGCCGCCGCCGCGGCTGCCGGTGGCTCCTCCAATCGACGAAAGGTCCAGAGCACATGCCGAAACAGATACGGTCGGGTGGCAGCGCGCCATCTACGACAGACGAGTGACAGCGACTTGAGCGGGTGCTGGCGCGAGGGGCGGTCTCCGCGCGCGGCGTAGTAGCCGTCAATGATGGTGGAGGCGTCGTCGCGGAAGCGTTTCTCGATGGACGACGAGGCGTCGAAGTGGGAGAGGATGCAGTCAAGTAGCTCATTGGGAAGGCTGTGGACCGAGACACGATGAGGCGGCGCCCGGGTACCTGCAGGTGGTGCTGGCCATGGCGGGGTTGGGGACATGGGCGTGATGATGTACCAGAGTAGATGATGATGGTGAACTTTGGTGGATAAGGAACCGGAAGAATACAACCGTAAACGACTTATAAAAGTCAGCAATCCTCGATTACTGCAAGGACCAAGACTTTGAAGCAAGATGGAAATAAAGGCTGCCCATCAAGATTTACGAGGTATTCGCTGACTGGCCTTGCAGCGCAGGAGTGAGGGGTCCCCATCACTTCCTTCTTGTGGGCTTGCCTATTTCACTCCTGCAGATGGTCTGTTCCATCGGCCCTACCAGGCTATTTTTGGAATACTTAGATCATTGGCTATTATCACTTGGTAAACAAATGCTTTTGCATCTCGACTTGAACTCCATTCAGGACTGCAGCATTCTCGGTATCCAGGCCATATGCGCTGTGCGCCCGCTCGCCCGCGCGCCTCCATATATGGCGTTGTCTCGTGCAGCCGCCACTATTCCTCCACCAGATTCGATTACAATACCCAAGTTTCCTCTTTTTGAAGGATATATATTTAGCCCAAGGCGCTTGATGTTAAGTGATTCTTCATATGCTCAAGTGGAAACTATCAAATGAATAGCACCTTGATAACTTTTGCAAGCTGCTGTCTCTTAAAAAAGTAGCGTATCATAATGACAATATCAATTCTAAAGTCTCCTGTCGGTTCAGGTAAGGGGAGAAATACTGCGACTACTACTATTTATATAATCGCCCAACGTAGGACACTGAAGCACAAGCCCGTGGCGAGACGGAAGTGAAATACGAGAGCAGCTCCGACAACGGAGGTCATCAAGCATAGGATCCGCAAAGGCGATACCATTGAAGCTTTCAATACCCGTGACGACCCTACTTGTTTTACCCAAATTGCGTCAATTTAACATGGGAGTCCCATCACGTCAAAGGCAAGGCAACAATAATCAAATTGATTCTGTGGGAAATCTGAAAAGACAAACATGCGACAATACCGGGTTTCACTGTTTGGGGTGCGTAGCCGCCATCTCCAGCTAATGTTGACGGCGGTCATAGAGACGTAAGAGTAGGGTTACTTTGTGAAGCTGAATCACGGTGTGCAAGCAAAAGCTGACCATGAAAGCGCTTGCTGTTACTACTGTGCAGAAGTGGCATCTTTCTGAATAACAGCTCACCATCATGCAAGTGTCATGTGCCATTCTGGCTGTCGGCTTTCGGCTTTCGGCAAAGCTTGTATTGCGTGGCTACCAAGGCATGGCAGCCACGACCGAAATTATATTCTGAAATTTGTACACGAGGCAAAGATGCCGAGCCGTTTTCTAGGCACTTGATTTTTTATTGCTTACATCTCGGTTTCCCTCCGCGAAAGGAAAATAGTGCACCTGGCAAATGGTGTCGTGTAAGTTGGGCCGGGTCGTGTCGAGAGGCAAGCAGGACACTTCATTCGGAATACCACTCCGGCAATGCCACTTCCTGAGATACCCTCTGACTGTGGCAAATGCACGTCATGTATCAGTTCTCATACTATATACTATTACTGTGTACTGAGTAGGATAGCTTTTACCTGGAGGTTTGTCCTGAATCTTGGCGCCTAGATCTAACACTGAATCTCATTTCGCAATCACTACCGGCTAAAGAAAGAACCATCTGAAGGCATCGATAGCTCCAAGGCGAACATCTGCCAGACGACCGTGTCTGGCAGACTCCACCGGCAGTGCTGGACATGAATGCATCATGACAGAGACATTTCTGTACGACATGGCCGACTGCCGTGCAGTTCCGTTCAGCTTTCAGCTTCGAATCATCAGCCGTCGCTCAAGATTTGAGCAATTCTTGCTTTCCAAGATAATACCAAAATCATGGTCACTGCTCGGTAGAGTGTCTGTAAGAGCATCGTCCATGCTCTCTTAGCCGCTTGCTCCCCAAATCTGAGCAAGTGACGATCCGGAAACCAGCTCCCAAAACATGGGCGCGAGAGACCAGCCTGCCGGAGGTCTTTTTCTGACCACTGCATCTTCTTTTATATGTAGTACTTGCATGCTGCAAAAGTAGTTTGGTAGTGTTGTCGGGCAATCGCTCCAGAATAGGACCCTGAAAAACGCCACCGTCCCAAGACAAGCATGGGTAGCTGAACGTCTGTGGCGTTTGCATGGCAGATACACGATGATGATCCCTTCAGCCTCAAGGTCACGACAATGCTACTTCCGAAAGGAGGGTCAGAGACAAGTAAAATACACTTGGTGCCGTTTCTTCCAAGTTATAGAAAGACGCTTCCTTCGTGCTTTGCGACTTTTCCAACAACGCAAACAAATTATCCACACTTATAACAAGCACGCACCAAAACTTGCGTCAATCACTAGCTACGCCATGCATTACAAGTTTGTCTTCGCTCTCGTTTCTGCGGTCGCAGTCGCAGCCGTTGGTAAGCCTCTTTCATGAGGTTATTCATTACATCAGCTGGTCAATATGTGTTTCTGCGGGCGGCCAAGACTGACCAAAAAAAGTTGTCCCGAAAGACGACTCGGCCGACGCTGCCTCTTCCGGCACCACTACACCAGTCGCCGGAAAGGACTACTTTGCTGAAGAGACCTGCCTGTGGTTCGGCACGGCTCCTTTCTGCCAGGGCTCCTGCCCGGCTGGCTGGCGTCTGATACAACGGGCGGGGCTGAATTGCTGGAGTGGCTCCAAGGAGTACTGCTGCAGATAGTGGTTTGTAACGGCTACAAAGTCTTGGTTTAGGTTTTTTTTTTCCCTAACTCGGGGTTTTCCTGCGCTGTGATGCAAATGCATACTTTTTTGCTAGAGAAGAAATCTTCTCCCCTCTTACGAAGCACTTGAAGCTCCATGGTCTATACCTTCATTTATGCCGAGAAATCCCTCGTGCAAGCAACGAATTACATGCACACGTTTCAGCCTCATGATCCAAAAGTCTAATGAAAAGAGTAATCAAGTAATAAATTCGTAAATAAAAAAACATGCTTTAATAAACCAAAAGTTCCGCCTTCGTTTCCCTTTCCCCTTCGTATCATGACCATATGCTATCAACGCCGATTCTAATCCAAGGAAATGGGACAAGAAGTGAAAAAAAGTAAAACGATCAAGTCAACTTTCGCTAAAGATGAATCAAAAGCAGAACCAATGCCCAAAGAGAACAACGGAATCGGGTATGTATACACATTAGCAACAACCTCTGCGGCTCCAACAATTCCGCATGCTCATACAAGTCTTGGTTGCTAGGCAGCCCATCAACTGTCTCTCTAGCCATTCGTCAAGGTGCCAATCTTGTCTGCTGCCGTCGTCATCCCATTGTCATCGGCACTTGCCCGCCCGCCGCTTCCCTCTTTCTTATCGCTGGACAAATTTGATAAGCTCGGATTCGTCGAGATCGAGCTGTGGGCGGACCGGCTGCGCAACGGAAATGACGGCGTCGAAGAGCCAAAAATTGGGCTATCGCACGCGTGCAGCCCCTCCGAGTTGAGCGGCTGATTAAATACAGCGCCCTCCTCCATCGGGTCCATGCTGGCATCTGTCCGCAAGCCTTGGCGGCTCAATGTCTGCTCGCTGCCAGATTCCGCCATCATCTTGACTCTCGCATCATACTCGGCTTGCGAGAATTCCAGCGGGCTCGGCGACGGTGTCGGGAATGCATGCTCTGGTGCATTGACATAGGCGTCCAGCTTCCGCCTCAAAACGTCGGCGCGCACCGGCTTGGCAAGGTAGTCATTCATGCCCGCCGCCAGACACTTTTCTCTATCACCTTGAATGGCCGAGGCCGTCATGGCAATGACGAGGATTTTTCGAACAGCCTCGATAGGATCCTTGCGAATGAGCTTCGTAGCCTCGTATCCATCCAAGACAGGCATCATGACATCCATGAGGATAATGTGGTACGGCTGTCCATCCTTTGCCTTGGTGCGTAGACCCTCAATCGCCTTCATGCCGTTTTCATACGCCACAACGTTGCAGTAGCCTAGTCGCTTCACATACTGAATAGCAATCTTTTGATTGATTGGGTTGTCTTCAGCAATGCAGATGCGGATATCTTCGGTTGCGAGCTTGGACAGATTCATCGGCGGATGCGAAACAATGGCCCGCTCGAAACTCGGCGGCAGGCTCGAGTATCGATCAATCGGCGGCGACGATTTGGCCAGCGCATCGCCAGCCGAAACATCCGCTTCCGTCTTCTCAAAAACGACTGTAAACCAGGCTGTTGTGCCAACCGTCTCTTCACTATCCAGCCGGATCTTGCCCTTCATCATCACCTCAATCAGAGACTTGCAGATGCTTAAACCGAGACCGCTGCCTCCATACTTTCTCGCCGTTCCAGCATCGGCTTGACTAAATGGCTGGAACAGCTTCGCGAGCTGCTGTGGCTGGATGCCGATTCCCGTGTCTCGTACCCAAAATGTGAGAGTCGCACTCTTGGCCGTTTCCGAGTCTAAGCGAGCTCCAATCGTGATGGAACCATCCTCTGTAAACTTCAGGCTGTTGCCGATTAGATTACCCAGAACTTGGTGGAGGCGAATCGGATCTCCATAAATCAGCATCGATGGCAAGTTGATGTCTTGGATGATCTTGACATTCTTCTTGGACGTCTTCTCACGGTTGCTATACGATACAGCACGGACGACCTCGCGAACCATTTCTTCAGGGTTAAAGGCGATAATGTAGAGCTTCATCTTGTCCGCCTCCATCTTGGAAAAGTCAAGAATGTCGTTGATGACAGTCAGAAGAAGATCAGCAGACACTCGAATCGAGTCGGCCATCTCCAGCTGCTCCCTGTTCAAGTCACTATCCCGGAGCAGCTCAGAGTTGCCAATGACACCGTTGAGTGGCGTGCGAAGCTCGTGTGACACGTTGGCCAGGAAAATGGACTTTGCCTTGGCCGCCTCTTCTGCGAGTTTGACGTTGCGGTTGGCTTCGGCTTCTGCATTTTTGGCCTTGGTTTCCGCCTCAATTGCCTTTTCCAGCGCCTGGCGTTGGACAGACACCATCAACCGGTTTTCTGCTGACACTTTCTCGAGATTCTTCATAGTATGGGCGTTGGAATAGCTGATGGCCAGTTGGTTGACCAATAGCTGAAGCACAGTAACATTGCGATCTGTAAATGATCGAGGCTCGCCTTCCATATATAAAACACCAAGAAGTGGCTTGTCGCCGTGCGTAATCGGAATGGCAATGATGGATCTTCCAAGTGGGTTCTTTTGCAGCCACGTGTCGTTGACGTTGCCTACACGCTCATCAACGCTGAGGTCCGGAATGAAAACAGCTTCGCGGAAGCGTGTGCAGTACAGCACGACGTTGTCCGCAATCAATGAGTTTGCGGCAAGTGGAAGTCCCGGATTGTGTGCAGACGCGCCTTTTTCGGGATCACCGCTCGCAGCAATGCACCACGAATTGCCGTCTCCATCAGGGTCCTGCACTACAATAGCCGCCAGAGTCGCCGAGCCGCCGCAAGTCTGTAGAATGACATCACACATAGTCTTGAGCAGTTCATCAACCTGCAAGACGGAGGAAATGACCTGGGAAGAAACCAGAATGGCATGCAGGTCAATCATGTCGAGCGTGGGGAGCCCCGACACATCGTCGTTTTGCATAGTCATGGAACCGCGCCAGGCCCCTATCCTGTCGCCTTTGGCCTGCATAAGAGTATGAGAATTGACTCGCGAAAGCTCATGGTCGTCCTCTCCATCCGCGTGAGGATACTGGTCCGACGTGGCGTCCGACACAAAATCTGTCTGAATTGCGGCGTCGGCTGTCTGGTGGCTTCGGGTAGGTCCGCGAAGCAGCAAAGAGTGCTCTTCCTCAATGGCTCTGGCTACTCCGGTAGCACCCAGCTGACGATAGAGCCCGACGGTTTCGAGCAGGGCGGATCGTGCGGAACGTCTCGCACGCCGGCGAAGGAAGAAGCCAGCCATGAGATAATTGCCCAGCGCCTCTTCAAAGACGAACCCATGCTCACTGGCATGGTCAAGTGCCTCTTCATAATGCTGCACTGATTCGCCATGATCTCCAACCAGCTCCACCATCTGTGCCTCAAGTAGCCGTGACCAACAGAGATAGTTGACGTCTGACACTGCTGACCACTGCTTAATCTTGTCGACGAAGCCCTGCATTTCCTTGACAATCTCCTGTGTCTGCGCTGAAAAGTTGGCCGTGGGCGAGCGCGGATCTTGCATCTGTCTCAAAAGCTGTCCAGCCCGGGCTAGACCGTAAAACAGCACAATGAGCCGGCTGTTGCGTGCAGACCAAATGGCATTCAGGTGATCGAAGCATTTTCTGCCTAGTTCAACTGCTCTTTCATAATGCCCGTATAAGAATAAATTGACCAGCTCAACACTTTCGTACAGAAGAATGGCACGATTGCTCTCTTGCTCCTGCGTCATGAGCCATTTCTTATATCGAGGACCGTTATGCTGGTCATCAGACATGATGTCAATAGCATCGTCCACGCGAGTCTTGCCTTGAAGAGCGCGACATGTTTGGCGGATAGCCAAAATCATGACACCACCTCTCGTATCAGACAGCCAGGTAGGAATCTCTTCGCATGCAAATTGACAGTAGCTCTCCAGGTCGTCAAGATTTTCGCTCGCAAAGAACTTGGCATGAGCAGTAAGTCCATAGCTGAGAATAGTCGACATTCGATCCCCTCCCACGGAAGCCAATTCGACGGCGTCTTCAGTTTGCGCCACGGCGAGCGGCAAGGAGCAATGAATGTGCGCAAGAAAACATGTATGAAGCATTTGACCGCGAGCAATGGAAAACATATCGCGCCCATCGTAGAGCAGATCCTGTGACATGATACCGAGCTCAACTGCAAACTCTGCCATAGAAAAGCGACAGAGAGCTATGACCCCCATGTTCAGAAATGCCATGCCAGACTGCGGGAATGCCCCCCGAGTGAGATGGGTATCAAGCATGACCAGGGTGAGATAGTAGTACTCCAAGCAGTCGCTCCACCAGGCAGCACTCAGACATTCAGACAATACGGCGCCAATTGACGTCATGACCTGGTCGTAGCTCTGCTGGGCAGTTGTGATTTTGGAGCGGTCCATCGACTTGATCTTCGCCGCCAGCGCCCCAAACTTTTTATCGCACGCTTCATATGTCGGCTCTCGTTCCACTTTGACACCAATGGTAGACATGCAATCTTTGAGTGAAATCAGAGCAGCCATTGAGTTGCCATTTTGCGCAAAGATGCGGGACTGCAAGATGTAGGCCGGAGCCTTGTCCAATGGTGTTTTGGCGTTGGCAAAGATGATGGTCAGTAAATCGTTGGCCTTGGATAGCTTGCTCATGTAGAGATAGCATTCGGCTGTGCGCAGGTATAATCGAAGGGTTTCGTCATAGCTGACATCGGTATTTTCCGACTCCCATGGATTGGGCTGCAGCAATTGGAGTGCCTTGCTATAGTATTTGGAAGCCGTTGGTCGGGCTCCATTCTCGACGGCATCTTGGGCGCATTCTGTGAGGAGTTTGCGGAAATGCTCTCGTTCCGGAACGCGCGCCTTGATCAAGGGGACCGCCTTGCAGATGTGTCTAGCAGCTCCAGTCCGTTCCCTCGGATTATCAGCATAATATTTCATCAGTGTTTGCGCAATAACGAAGTGCATCTTTTGCTCGTTGCATTCTTTCAGGCCCGAAGAGGCTTGTATATAGCGGTCGTGTGCGAATCGAAAACGATCCTCATTCTCACTCTGCACAAGAATGTAAGCTTGCACAGCCGCCTGCAGACCCTCAATAGCCTCGCCTTCTGTGTATTTACTTTGCATTGGGGAGTCGAGAGCGCAAAGTGTGGTTCCGTCGTCAAAGTCGAACTCGCCACTCATCAAACGGCAAATGAGTCTAAAAGAAAATGAGCTTCCTATGAGGGCAGCCCAGGCAAGGACGGCGCGTGCTGCGGCAGGCAATTCGTTGAGTCGTCGGGTAATAAAATCGGTGTCGAGCACGTCAAAGTCTTTTTCGCCCTGAAACTGGGCAAATATCTTGTCCAGGTCATAGTGCCATTGCGAGTCGCGATAGTTGTACCAGATGCATCGCTTGCGGTTACATGTGCTGAGCATTTCTCGTATATAGAACGGATTGCCTGCCGTCTTGGACTGGATGACCATGGCGAGTGACAGTATGTCGTCGGTTGGTCTTGCCAATGTGGTGGCAACATATTTCAAGACCTCGGCTTCCGTCAATGGGGCCAATTTCAGCTTCGTTACGGTTGGTCGACTGCTCTTGGGCAGTTCTTGAATCTCGGGAGGTGACACTACACTCTGCATCTTGTCGGGTGAGAGTTCTTCAGGCCGATGCGTAAGTATAATGACCATACGCATACGCGAGGAGATGATTTGTGAAATAAGCTCCAGAGACTCTTCATCAGCAAAGTTGAGGTCCTCCAAGCAGAAGCATATAAGCTTGTAGTGTGTAAAGACGCGCAAAACGTCGAGAAAGGTGTTGACGAATCGTTTCGTCTTTGTCGAGACACCAGCACGCAAAAAATCATGGGCCGTCTGGGAAGCAATACTGGGGCCGCCAGCGGAGGGGCTGGGCGATATACCTGGTGAGGAGCCTCTGCGCTTGCCACCACGATTGGTATTTCGTAGCGCCGGATTTTGCGACAACGAAATGGTACGAGAAGCTACGGTATCTGCCGGGCCGAGTAGAAACTCGGGCAGACCCAGAATTTTATGCAGCGTGGGCCAGACGGGGCGGACGTACTGCTTCAGCGCCTGGTGGAACGGCGTGTCTGTGTTTCTCTCACCCCAGACTTGCTTAAAGAGCGAGGACAGGAGCTTGATGAGAGGACCGTGTGCGGCTCTTCTAGCCGAGTCAAATTTCGCCGTGGCACAATATCCACGTCTGCGAATATCAGGCAGTACAGATTGTATCAAGCAACTCTTGCCCATGCCACCAGCGCTCTCGATGACAACGACTTCGCATTGACCTCTACGCCTGAATTTGGCCGTACCGAGATGTCGAGACAAGGTGGACGCCCCAGAATCCACACCACCGTGACGGCTTCCGTCATAGGCAGAGCTATCGGCAGCCGAGTGAGTGTCGTTTGACATGGACTGGTGACGCTCCCAGCGACGGGTAATGCGAGGCGCTGGGACGGTGTTGGTCGAGTGTGAGGTGGAGGCACTGTCGGAATTGTGCGAATCGGCCGGCAGCGAGGACTGAAAGCTCGCCTTGAACGTCTTTTGGTCGCTAATAGAGGCATGGGTGAATGAGCCGCTTCGGCGGGTGTGGCCGTCACCAGTGGAACTAGCGCCTTCACTAGAGGCGTCATCGGCGAGAAGGACGTCGTTGAGGAAGCTAGAGCCGTCAGAAGATTTAGGATGAGGGCCCACGGCCTGTATCGAGTGACTTCTGGATACCCGATCAATGACACGAAGCAGCTCATTCCTCTCCTTGTCTCTACCAATCATGACCGTGGGCAGAAGGAAGAAAGACGCTACATCGTTGGTACCAAGCTGCATGTCAGCAAGAGCCTGTACATCTCCTTTACCAAGATACTCCTGCACCAAAAGTAAATCGTGGCGCAATCCACTGGCGGAGAGGTAGCGGTCAGCCACATTTTTGGCAGTACACCTTTGGATGATGCGTCCAATGATGTCAGGGACGCCCATGTGAATAGTGGTGACGTTGGGAATTTTCTTGTTCAAAACGCCCTGGACGATGTCAAGGGGACTGTCGCCACTAAATACAGGCTGTCGGGCGAGTAAGGTCCAAAATAGAACGCCGAGGGAGTAGATGTCGGTGCGGCTATCGGGCTCAGCGGGCATGCGGCCCGTCTGCTCGGGGCTAATGTAGAGGAGCTTATTTTTGGCGCCTATTTCCTTGGACAGAGTCGACCAGCCGGTACTAGTCAGGCCATGCTCAAAAGATCGCAAGCCCGAGCCGAAAGACACAATTCGAACACGGCCCGTCTCGGCGTTGAAGTGGAAGGCATCACCACGAATCTCGCCGTGGATCATACCGTGGTGATGGTGGAGGATCTCGAGGCACTCTGCGGCCCCTATAGCGAAATCAAGAAAGCTTTCCAAGCTAATGGCCTGCTTGGGCACAGCTTCAAACTCGGAGTAGGAGTGAAAGGACTCGCCATCCTTGCGTGCCCTGTAGAGGGCGGGGCCCATGTCGAGTACATCAAAGAGGTAGTTGGGGCCAAGACGGTGGCAGACGGCGACGACCAGGGCACCACGGTCGCCCGAGGTAGGTGGCAGCCTAATGAGATCGATGGGCTTAACGATGTGGTGGGCGTGGGGATCGGCCTTGGCCAAGAAGGTTTTGCTTATTTGAAAAGCGCGCTCCTCGCGGACGGTGTGGTAGGATATGCGGGCGACAATGGGCTCTTCGGCGTAGGAGGACTCGGTAGCAGAGGTAGAGGAGGCGGTAGAGGGCGGGCGCGGGAAGCTGGAAGGCGAGGGGAGGGGGTCGCCGTCGTGGGTATTTATCGGGGTTTGTTGGCCGCCATAATCCGAGGTTGAGGGCCGCAGCTTGCCTGGCAGTGTAGAGCTCGGTGTGTGATGCGATGAGGTGGAAGGTGTCGGGACCTGTGGCACAAGTCGAGTCCCAAAGACGTACCTGCAGCACGGAACATAATTAGAAGAGGGGAAACACAAGGGTAGCGGCCAAGGGAAAAGCCAAGACAGGACGAGGAAACGCCATGGGGCGGCATGATCGAGGCGGTGGGCAACGAAGAAGAGCCTGCAGAAGACTTACCAGTAGTCGTATGTCGAGTGAATAGGGTGAATAGATTCGTCCCAGGTATAGCCGGCAATTTGACGCAGGCGTTCAAAAAGACGTGGGGGAGGCGGAGGGGGGTCAAGGGCCTCCTCTGTCACGACACCGGCACCGACCATGTTGGCGGGCGGCGCGCAACCGGAGCGGCCGCGCTGGCGGGTGTCGCTGCGGGTGTGATTGGCGTGCGGAGGAGCGTGGCAAGACCAAGAGTGATGGACGTGTGGTCTGTCGAGGAGAGAAAGGGGGGCGGAAGAGCCCAACAAAGGACGTTGAACGGCGGAAGAGGCCGAGGTGGGTGGAAGGAGGAAAGGACGTCGGGGCGGGCAGATCAATCGAACGGAGAATATGACTGGGCGGACAGCATGGTTGGAATCGGATGCGGCGACGGTTGACGGCGGTTTTTGGCGAGTGAAAATGGTGCTTTTGCTCAACTCAACGGCGCGCGGTGTGTGGGAGAGAAGCAAAATGGCCCAATACGTCACTTGCAGCAGGGCACAGAGACAGAATCTGCAAGTCCGAACCAAGAGCAAGAAGCAAGCAGCGCAATAAGAATATTTACAAGGCAGGTAGCGTAGCAGAGGCAGGCAAGCAGGTACCTCGTAGAGTGGCCCAGAGTATGCGTCCGAGGCGGTACCTCGGGGATTGTGGTAGGGTAAGACACAGAGCGGGCGCCGATTCGTCGCGGAACGGTAGACGTTTTGCCGCGGCGGGACCGTAGCGGGAGAAGAGGCAAAAAGAAAAAAAAATGCAAGGAAAAAAAGGCGTTCACACGATGCTACCTTGCGTGCGCGGTCCGGAAGCGGTTGCGAATTTTGATATTTGTCTCTAGTTAGTTACAAAATGTGCTGGGCTTTTTTTGCCGGCACGATCAGCACACATTTGAGGAGAAGCTTAGAAGCAAGTGGGCAGCGGCTGGGGCAATGGGGCAAGCAAAAGCCAGATGCATGCGCAGTTTGCTGGGCCCTGGGCCACCTCACATTGTTAAGGTACTTGGTCAGTGGAGAGCGCAGACTGGGCTGCTGTGGGTCCTTGCAGTGCGCCGTGCGCCGTGCTTTTGGAGGTCTGCAGTGGGCTGCCAATGCTAAATCAACAACAGATTTTGAAGATCCAGCAACACAAAGCAGTGCGCCGCAGCCAGCCTTCCAAGTACTCCTTTGTACCTACAGAAAATTTACAGTAAACGGCCACTTCCTGGCCTATTCGTAGGTCTTTTTGATGCTATTTTCCCAGGGTATCTGTAGGCAGGCAGGCTTTAGCTCTTTGGAGCCAGGGACAGATCCCGAAGCGCACGGCGCCGGAGACGAATTGGGACACCCCCGAGTTCCCGCCACCCGCACCATCATCGCCGCCGCCAACTACCTCAGAGGCATTTCGCCTTCGGGGAGAAAGAGACGCCGAAGCGGCCCTAGTGGCCCTTGAACGCCGCCTCGGGCGCGACCCCCGGCCACCAAGTCGCTTGGCGCAGTGAAGTGAGGCGATCCGCCCCGAGTTTGCAGTAAAGCTTCACAATCAGCCAGTCAATCAATCAGTAGCCAGTCAATCAGGAGCCGGTCAGTCAGCAGCTAGTTAATTAGCAGCCGGTAAATCAGCCGGTAAATCGAATCAATTAGTTGCTTATTAACTGTAAACCAAGACTTGCTGTTGATTGACTGGCTGCTGGTTGATTGACTCTGCTGGTTGATTGACTCTGCTGGTTGATTACTGGCTGCTGGTTGATTAACTGGCTGCTGAGGTATTACCTATATCCGCATCTTTCGCTCGGTTTCTTTTCACTTGCCTTTTTCACAACCCAACACCAATCAATGGTGACGATCAAGTGAGCGTGAATGAAATTGCAAACGCACACGACCGCGTCAATGAGAACAAACGGACGCGACCGCTTTCACATAAAAAGGCACGATGTAGACGAGCATAGATCTTCATCTTGGATCTACTTCATTTCTTTTACAGATGCCGTCACTTCAGAACCAGTGCCCAACACGCTTGGCAGATGGGCCAAGTTGGCGAATCAACATGGGATGCAGAGCACCGTGATCCATAACTTGCCGGATCCTAAATCAGGCTCGGACATAAAGCTGCCTCAGTACCTGACGCTTCGTGTCCTCGTCAAAATCATTCCATCAGGGTGAATATCACGACGGAGATGATTGACTCGGAGCTCCTGAGCAGAGCAAAGGATCTTCTGGATGCCGACGGAGATTGGCAATCGTATCTCAATTCAATCAGGCGAATCTATGCCGGTCCTTTCTTGCGGCGCTTTCTTTGTCCAGGCGCCTGTTGGTCTCACAGGAATGGGCGACGTTTTCTTGACAGTGGCTTCGTTCAGCGACGACTACGAGCGTACGCTCAGCGCCTACTGACGCTCACGTCTGCTTGCATTTTGCCTCAAAGGGGGACTCACCTAATTAACTATTACTACGAAGTAAGTTGACACCTGGCCCACACGACTAATCGAATACACAGACACATCGATCCACCACAAATGGTAGCAACACCATCAGATTTAGGGCCCGCCAGCTATAATTTTCTTTGACGATATCACCACGAGCCGGCCTACGCGCACCAGCCTCTCAGCCCACAACGAATACACAGACACACTAACCCATCACTATCTTCTGGCCGTGGTGGCGGAGTGCTTATCCGTCGCAGGCAGCCTTCTCGTGGACTCCACGAGAGGCGGTTGGTTCGAATCCAGCCAGGGTCGCACTTTCAACCAGTCTAGGCACCTTTGTACTTGACTTCTTCCGCCGAGTCTAATCTCTCGCCACAATTCGCCAGCCGCAAACTGCACATTCGCAAAATGTCTTCCTCCAACTTGCCGCGCCGGGAGTCTCGCCAGCAATCTACAAATATTGCGCGGCTCAAAATCAACGTGAAAAGGGTCGCAGAAATTGTCCGCAAGTTGAAAGAGCCAGATGTTGCCGCCTTCTCCCACGAGCAACTGCGCGCCGAGTTTGGAGTTTCTATGCAGCAGCTCAACATCGTCACCGGTGTCCCCTGTTCCCATGGTCAGGCCTACATCGAGCCTGTTCCACCAGATGTAATTACCGAGTGGCTCAAGAAGTACGCGCCCGAGGAGTGTGAGGATCTGGAATCTCGTGACATTGATTTTCTGGACCTCGACGCCACCGAACTGAGTCCCGGCTTCGACTTTCACGAAGCAGTCGAGCTCTCCGACCTACTACTCAACCGCGTGAAACACTCAAAGGACGAGAACATGGGCGTCATGATGGGTAAGGAGTCACACTGGAATGAAGCCGAGTAAGTGAGACGCCTTTATCCAGAATAGCAAAGAGAAACGTTGGCTAACGACATTCCTTCTTCTTTTCTTCCCCCTCCTATTTAGTTTGCCCAACGAGTGTATCAGCCTGTCTCACTCGGATTGGGAGGCGAGAGAGCCTTTCCATCAAGTGCACCCCAACCAGTATGGCCTTGATTTCGACAACGTCACAGAATCGAATCCTGAACTCCCGCATATGCAATGCTGGCTAGCCGATGATCTCCCTATCAAGAACGGCCTGTACTTGTCTCCGGCTGAACTCATCACGACCCTCGGTCTGGCAATCGCAAAGATCAAAGCCCAGAAGTACTACCAACCAACTGTTATACCAGTGAGTCTGCTCATCTTTTCAATGCTTACTGCGTACCGGGCCGTGCTAATCCAGTCTCTCTTCAGATTACAGTGTTCTCCTGCTCTGCGCGGAAGTTGCGCATCGTTCAAGGTGCTATCAATTTTCACAACCTCGACTTGGATTTCCGTTGCAGCCCCGTGATAGACTTTTCGGTTGGCGGATTGCACTCTAATGGCCAAAACGCGAAGGCCGTCGCCAGGGTTCTCAGCTGGGTCTTGGGACGCCCGGTTGGCCAAACTTTTGCTGAGAAAAACCAGTGAGCGAACCGATGGTACACCATCCGTGAAAGGAGAAGAGACGACGTCTTTCGGCCGAGCGCTTCTGCGCCTCTGTTGTTCTTTTTTAGGCTAGGGGTCGGAATTCTACTGAGCCACTGCTCGATGAATCGTTTTCTGTTTTCGAGATTCACGATTGCTACTTTGCCGACGCGACATTTGATTACTGGCGTTACATGGACTTTGATGAAATGATACCTTTACTTTTTTTGCCTTGACATGCCACCATTCTGCTGCTCTTCTGTGATGTGAAAACACCCATTAAGCTAATGCGTACTCACTCCTACATTGCATAGTCAAGCATCATTTCAACCTTGTCCACCCCGAAAGTGCAGCCTTTGTGAAGGCGCCAACTGCCTGTAACTACTTCCGTGGCGTAACTAGACTACGTAATAAAGCACGACTTGGGGAAGATGCGAGTCAAATATCAAAAGACGAGTATCATCATAAAGGTGCCATTCACATCAAATGAAGAATAGATTTGCCTAACAAGTAAAAGAAAACAATGTGCCTCACCATTTTATGCGCAGAAATTAATAACTACAAGAGCCAGAGCTTTTTGCCTTTTGCCCTTTTTTCAAGGACAAGAAGCTAGTGGGCAGTGGCTGGGGCAAGCAAAGCCAAGATGCCAAATGCGTGAACAAGTTGGACAATGGCTTTGCTTGCAGTGCGCCGTGCCGCTGCGCTTTTTGGGTTCCAGGTGCCATCCACCATTTAGCCACGGCGTCAATCTTCAGCCGCCGATGATTTCGTAATGTCACAATTTGGAAGCTAAACAATTTAGTAGAGTGGTCACTTGTTCTTGGTAAAGCGAGCCAGTGGAGTCGCTGCACGTCCGCCCTTTTGCATTTTCCTGGTGCTTCTTTTCTGAACGTCTGCATGCAATATGCAGGGTGCTGACTTGTTGTTAATACTAGCAACCTGAATGAATACACCAGCTGTGAGAATAAACCCTCTTCAGCGCTCACAACCAATACATCTACATATGGGATAGATTGCTAATTGCCCGCATCTATGAAAATCCCCACACACTTCCATTCTAGCCCATTTTTCCTCTCTTCATTATCTGACGTGTCTGATTACTCGCTCACAAGCTTGCTTCATTTCTTGCCCCTCCTTTTCCCCCGCCCCTCGCCGCTCTTCTCCGTCCCCTCTTCCATCTCCCCCACCTTGTAGCAACAACAACTTGACCTCTCCGAGTATTTAGCTCATAAATAACTATCCACAACCATCATTCCTCTTGCCTCTCTCCTTTCCCCGGCTTCACCTTCGTGGCCAGGCACACAACAACCCTGCATCCTGGCTTGAGCCTGCAGCTTTTCTGCTCATATGCATTTCTCTGACCGCTTCCCACAAAGCGCCCTCTGTTCGGTTGACGATCTGGATGCTGCAGATCGGGCCATGACCAGCCACCAGCATGGCAACCTGAGTGGGCGGAAACAATTAACTACTCGGAGCTTCATCCTCTTTCATCCACAATTTATGCAGGCCTGTAGTCCAATACTACGTCAATTTGATCAGCCTACAAGTACAGGGGACCGACCATCCTCGCAGACTACCGATTGCCCAACTTTTTCGGCGACCTTCCCTGCCGGCTGCCTGTCAATGCCATGTACGTCCAAACTCATTCAATGTGCCGTCACCAATCACAGTACTCGAATGGTCATGTAGCTGAACCATTCCTTGGTTGAGACAGCACACAGCAAAGAGACCTCGGTTTCCATCCCGCAATATGCGGCGTCTATTAAATTATTCTACCTTTTCTTTTCGTCTCATACATCAACCCAAGAGGCTCTATATCTAGCAACCCTCGATTCGAATTCACATCCATTCCGTCTGAGTGTAAATGTCACTCCACCGTCCTTCATCCTTTCGCCCACTTAATTGCGTAGAGGCAGGCCGTTGGACTTGCTATAGTCAAACGACTGTGCAAGGCGTCTCTCCGTATTCTTGCGCGTGTTGACAAAGTTGGGGTGGTTGAGAGTCAGCTCAACCGCGCCGTTGTGGACAGCATCAACAGCCTCCACGCCCAGCATGAAGGAGTGGTCCTGGTTGCCAACCTCGTAACGCCAGCTGCCAAAGCGACCGCGCGACAGAATGTCCTGAGCCTCCAGCTTGGGGAGAAGTTCTTTCAAGACACCCTCACGCTCCAGGCTCGGCGTCGGGTAGCCGTGATCGAAGCGGCGCACGTAGGTGGAAACAATCTCGTCCTCTGGGCGAATCATATCCGTATTGATGAGGCCCTGGATGCAGTCCTTGAGCAGCGTTTCCTGGTTAACGGGCTTCATCGTAGACTCGGAAACCTCGAGCATGATGGACCAGTAGGGGCCCTCCTTGGCCTCCGACGAGGCGGTCTTGTCACCGTTGGCCAGGTACAGAGTGGGCAGCTTGACCTTGTCGTCTGGCTGGTTGTAGGGGGAGTAGTTGGAGAAAATGGTCGCGCGATAGAAGGGGCTGTCGTCCTCGGGAAAGTACAGCTATTGTCATGTCAGCGTCAACACGTCTGAGTTGACTGTCTCTCGGCGAGGGTGCAAACTTACCCAGCACTTGTCACCGATACGCTCAGGGCGGGCGCCGCGGATACCAACACCGATGACGTTGGTAGAAGAATAGTACAGTCCCTTGGACAAGCTGATGAGCTCTTGATTGCCCATCTTCTGCACCAGGTCGTCAACGGCCATGGTGTTGATGAGCTTGTTGTAGCTGACGGTGGAACCGTCCTTGAAGCTGACAGTCTTCTTGTCGGCGTCGATCTTGGTCACTTCACCCTGGGCACCGAAGCGCTTCTTCTCCTTGGGGATAGTGTTGGCGACGGCGATCCAGATACCGCCGGTGCCGTCGCGGGCAGGGAAGCGAAAGGTGGCATTGGGGCCCCAGTTGCCGGCGACCTTGCCCAGAATGGCGTTGCTAGTGACGAGCTTCACGTCGGGGGCAGCGACACGCTCACCAAGCCACTCGCATTGCATCTAGAGAAGAGTCAGTCAGTCAGAGCTCATGCCTAGAGCTGTGCGGCGGGAAGATGTGACTTACCTTGGTGGTGGGAACAGCCCAGACCTTGTAGTTGTAGGGACGCATAAACATGTCGGCAAGTCCGCTACCCATGGAGCGCAAAATCCACTCGTCAAAGTCCTTGGGCTTGCCGGTGGCAACGCGGGCCTCAAGCGAGGCGTCAATGAGGCCCTCGATGGCCTTGACCTGGTCCTCTTTTGGCAGCATAGAAATGTTGTTCTGGAAGGGGTACGGAACCCACAGGCCCTTGTAACGGACATACGAGATGCGCTGATGAGTGTACCAGTCGTCGTCTTTGGGCAGAGCCTCGTCGATGCAGTCGTCAAAGTACTTGTAGTGGGAGAAGATGACGTGACCGCCAACGTCGTAGAGCTACCAGCATGGTCAGCGGGGAGGAATCCAATTGTGTGACGACGGGCTGGAGATGAGACTTACGAAGCCTTCGGGAGTAACATCAGTACTGGCAAGACCACCGGCCTTGTCACCAGAGTCGACAATTAGCCATGAGGGGCCGTTCTGTGGCTTGTTAGCACGGGAGAAGCTCGTTTGCGTGGGATGGAGGGGCAGCGACTCACGATCTGGTGCAGACGCTTGGCAGCACCGAGACCAGTAGGTCCCATGCCAATGACGAGAACATCAACGTGTCTGCATGATAACGTTTGTCAGTACTGCAAAGCTCGTATTCTTGGGCCGACGTCGAGCAACGTCTGTTCGTCGGGGCAGGCGGTTTGCGGGGGTGGGAAACGGTGAAGCTACCTACTGGTGGGCGCCCATTGTAACGGTGGGGGAAGCGTGCCAAGTTTGAACAGTTGTGAAGAAAGGACGGGAGCTGGAAGAAATACGAAAATGCAACGCGCAGCGCAGACGAGAAAAACAGTGTCAGATAAGCAGAAAGTGGTATTATGAGAGGAAAAGAATGTCTCCAATACTGCAGACAGTGAGGGAGGCGGAAGTGGTACACAGAAGCTTGGCCAGAAGTGCGGCCAACCCTTTTTTTTTTCTGCCATTGTCCCCTGAGAAACTCTCGAACCTCTTATTGAGCGCCCGGAAAATTGAAATGGAGCCAGCCCGAATGGTCTTGGACGCTAAAATTAATGGCTTCGGGGGGGGAGAGGTGTGTTACGTGTGTAGTCTAGTTTGCCCCACCTCATGACTTCAGGCTTGATAGGTACCTGATGGGCCGTCGATCGTTTGGAGGAATCTTGAGGGAGAACTCCAGGCTCGACAGCTTGTTGATTGCTCGACTTTCTGAACTGCTGGCATAATTACCATGGTGTTGGTGTGTTTGGCCGCTCGTCACGCAGCTTCTGTTGTTAAATGAAGTAGGCAGCCAATGCCACCTTGCTGCTAGGCGCTGCTAATTTGGATCCGCGCTCAATGTCACCATGCAGAAAGAATCCCGAAGGAATCCTCAATGACACATCACACTCCGCAACGCCGGGATAACCGCCTCGATGGCCCATATCACCACATCTCTCGGGAGGGTCAGGTTTGATGCCATGACTTGCCCCGTGCCCCCGTCGCTGCTATAGATGCCATTGCAGGGTAGTTCAAGCCATCTGTGTTACATGTGAAGATGTGCACGCGAGGAGCAAATTATACAAGCCAAAAAGCAAGCCTAGCCCCTCTTTCCTGGTATTTACTGCAATGTTCCGGTAATCACACGTGCATCTTAGTTCCTAGGCACTGGCTAGTGTGGCTGCCAAGTTTCTGCAGGTCTGTGATGAGCAAGCTCGCAATCTGCGCCTCAAGATGCTCTAGCGGGAGCCTTTATTACCGTAATCTCCCCTAATCCACCATAGTGGTTCATTCGAAAATTTGAACAACATGTCCCTCGTCTCAAGTGTGACAAGCTCTGCACATCATCCGTCTTGCCGTGCCATGGCACTCTACTTTGCCAGCTGCTAGCAAAACATGTAGCTACCTTATTGGTCAAAGATTAGTTAGCTTACTCGATCTACCAAGTCCCTGACTATCATTACCGCGTGCTCACTTATATGAATGTGGCTGATCTTGCTACATTTACGACGATTATCAAATTGCACGTGAATACAAGAAAGTCAGTATCAAAATTTCCCAACTCAACAACCAACCAACACCCAGCTTGCCAGCTGGCAGGCACGCCATAGGTGATCCTTGTGCCGATCGACGGATAGCCCTTGATGTCTCTGCATTTGCTCGCCAAAGTATCTTCGCGGCAGCCAAGCAAATAAGCATTTTCATTTTTCTCGCGTCTGTCGAAAGATCGGCGCTAGTCTTCATGGCCCAAACCACTTGCCACAGTGCCACAGTGCCACAGTGCCACTCAACCACGGAGAGCAAAACTGCACGTTTCTGGCGTGCACAGCATAGCAATGTGGGTTGGCCCTTGGGCATGTAGCCACAATTCTGAAACGACAGATCACCGTTCATCCCCGTCGGCGTTGCACCAGCTTGACAAGCCAAAGCAAGCATGAATTGCGTCAGACCTAACTCGACCAACGCTGGAATGGACACATGGCATCGAGACATGACGTACGGACGCAACAATCGTAGGCGACGAAAGCAAGAAGGCTACAGTCAAAGACAAGCTAAGGGTATCAATACGAGCTATACTCGGAGAAGCGAATACTATGTAAAAAATTTACATGATACTGATTCTGGGCCGGAGACGCTGATTCATGAATTATAGTGTTATACCAGTAGTAGTAACACGTGCTCCCTATTTTCATGTTGATGAATTGTCTTTTTTTTCTGTTTTGGGTTTTTGGGACCTGCCCTTTCGGGCTGAGAGTCTGGTGACGGATCCCGCTTTTGCCGGAGTCATTGTCGGAGATCTATCATTTAAGAACATGGTATTTATATGTGCATGAACCGTTTCGTTGAGATACTATACCACAGGCGGGATGCCAAGCTTTCTACTTGGCTTTTGACGCTATCCCAGCTCCGGCCCACAGCCTCGCGCGATACGAAGTGCATCAGTCGATGCGGCTAGTCAGCCTCGTGGCAGTCTCCGGTTGGCTCCTCCATTTCTTGTTCCTGCGAAAGAAGGAGTTGCAAACGACGAGTCTAGATGACGAAACACGGGCATGAAATCACAATAATAGCATGCGGCGCGGCATGCTTCATGCAGGCGGTGCCGTAGCTGTAACGGGCGTATGCTATCCGTTCTTGAGGAAAGGGAAAAACAAAGAAAAAGGAGGTGACCATCTAATGTTGCAAGAGTTTAAATTACGAGCAGCCTTCAACATCAGCACCGGTTTTAAGTCGGCCAGATGCCATTTTCGACGCCCAACGTGCTTGGTTTGATTCGTTGAGAAGCGCTTATCTGAGGTGCTAGTGCTGCAGTAACCCGGTGCGCAGCCCCACTCAGTAGCGGATGGCTAAATTCCCTCCCGGCACCCCGCCATAATGACCCCTGTCTTGGAATTTTCAAACAGCACAAGTCGTGCCGGTCTGGTCTAGAACCCTATATCAAAGTAGATGAATGTAGTGGAAAGAGAAAGAAAAACGGTTCGCTGACTTGTTCGTTTCAATCAAAGCTGGCTGGCCCCCAAAAAATTCGGGAAGGGCGCAGGCGACAAGCAGAAACATATTCCTGGTGTTGCGCCGTTTGACATTGATACCGGTACCATGCATATGCGTCCAGCCATAGCCCACTCTACCTCTACGTACGATCGCCGCCTCTTACGCGTCACTGGCTCGACCCGCCGACTATCACTTTCAGGGGCAAAGCAGCAAACTGTCCTGTGCCACGCATCAGAGGGATGACGGACAGTGTATGTGATGGCTGTAATGACTGTGATATACTCCGGATGTGAGCAGTAAAGGTGGTGGGGTGGACATTCGTCTTTGTACAGAGCACTGCCGAGCAGTGTTTGCCGTCGCTTCGGGCCAGATACAC
Organism: Beauveria varroae; assembly: GCA_030780425.1. Classification (NCBI taxonomy): domain Eukaryota; kingdom Fungi; phylum Ascomycota; class Sordariomycetes; order Hypocreales; family Cordycipitaceae; genus Beauveria; species Beauveria varroae. The sequence goes on from JAPFUP010000115.1 coordinate 128,683, forward strand.
AGAGTTGAGAAAAAGAAAGCTGAAACACAGAGAAGCATACTCCGTAGTATGCAACACAAAGCTGGACCTGAAAGACGACGATGGAAGTCAGTTGTGATTGAAGGGAATGTGAAAATAACCATATTCTTATCGTGCTGCGCCCCAAAGGTGATGATGAATGATTGCGTAAATTGAAGTTGCATACCTCGCCAACCGCCAACTTCTAGCGCAAAGTCTGCCACTAGTGAGTTCTGCCAGTCGCCAACTCCCGTTTATTATTTATTTTTAGGTAGCAACATTGCCCGCCCACGCCGCCTTTCCCAATGGAACTTTCCAGTTCCCAATCAAAGAGGAACTCGTCGATTATCGATGCCGTCTTCTGGACCAAAAGTACGCACTAGAAGAAGCTGTATGAATACTTGGGAAAATTCAAAAGATGAGTGAATGATCAATCTAGAGTGAAAAACAAGGATCTTTATGGAGAAAACAGCTCATTGCTATGGAAATAGGCACTTGCAAGAAGGTGTCTTTCCCGGACTGGTCGACCTTGTCCAGAGACCTAGTGCTCGGCCCGCTGAACATGTTCGCCAAACCCACTGTAGCCCCTCAGCTGGAGCTATCCGCTCCCCTGTAAACTCTGCCTGAGAGAGCATCGGGTAAGCTGCTGTCGAGAGCCTGAGAGGCGATGAGTCGTCAAATCAGTTCAAAAACCAGTCTCACTTTGCTTACCCAGGTGAAGGTACCTAAGGTACTCGTGCTACTGTGGCGCTCCACGCCGCTCTTCACTTAAATCTTCCGCTAATCAACTGCAACGTTAGGTTTTTTCCGCCGCTCCCCCGTCCTCCCACCCCCACGACTTCATCCTCCTCGCCAAGGCCTTATTCCCCAAACCTTTTTTTCCTCTGCGGCGCGTCTCGTCTCTCTTCCCTTCCATTCCTTCTCTTTGTGTTCCTATCACAGGAACCTCCCAGCTTCTCTTTTATTTTTCTAATCTGTTACTGTCCAAAACCGCTCTTTACCTGTCTCCATCATTTGCACTGCTCCTCCAACCAACCGTTACCGTTGTCTCGCCCCCCTTGAGATTGCGTCAGTGGCCAACAGCTTCGCGATACCCAGCATCTCACAATAACGATATTTGCCACTGTTCGGCCGTCTTGCACACTTATTTAATCCTCGATACTACAGTACATACCGGCCATGTCTACCGAAGACAAGGTGCGCGTGTCTGGCGATGCGCCTCGCAACGCTGCGCCAGTTCTCCCTACGGTCAACCCTGCGTCGGAGAAGCCCCAGCCTGCTACCGGCAGCATTCACCCGGCTCTTTATGTCCTGTAGGTTCATCTTGCGCGCTGCTTTCTGCTCGCATAGTCTGCGAACGACCGACACAATTGACTAACTCGTTCAAGCGTTTGGATTGGCTTCTCCTCCTCCGTCATCCTGTTCAACAAGTGGATTCTGGATACCCTCAAGTTCCGTACGTGTCCACTCGATCGCGACGCCTTTTGCGACACTCGTATACTGAAACTAATACATACACAGGCTACCCTGTTATCCTCACCACCTATCACTTGGTCTTTGCTACCGTCGTCACCCAGGCCCTCGCCCGCTGGACTACTGTCCTCGATGGTCGCAAAAATGTCAAGATGACTGGCCGCGTCTACCTCCGCGCCGTCGTCCCTATCGGTCTTTTCTTCAGCCTGAGCTTGATTTGCGGTAACCTGACCTACCTCTACCTGTCTGTTGCCTTTATTCAGATGCTCAAGGCTACCACGCCCGTCGCTGTCCTTCTCGCCGGCTGGTGCCTGGGTGTCTCGCAGCCCAACATCAAGCAGTTCCTCAACGTTTCCGCCATCGTCGTTGGTGTCATCATTGCCTCATTTGGTGAAATTGACTTTGTCCTTGTCGGCTTCCTCTTCCAGATGGCCGGTATTCTCTTCGAGGCCCTTCGTCTTACCATGGTCCAACGTCTTCTGAGCTCTGCCGACTTCAAGATGGACCCCCTCGTCTCCCTCTACTACTTTGCTCCTGTCTGTGCTGCTATGAACGGTCTCGTTGCTCTGTTCTGGGAGGTCCCCAAGGTCAGCATGGCCGAGGTCTACCATGTCGGTCTCTTTACCTTTTTCCTTAACGGTCTTTGCGCCTTTATGCTCAATGTCTCGGTTGTTTTTCTTGTAAGTTCCATCTCTGCACCTGCGCCATACTTTTGCTTACACTGTCTACTTAGATTGGCAAGACATCCGCTGTCGTCTTGACCCTCTGCGGTGTCTTTAAGGACATTTTGCTCGTCGTCGCCTCCATGATGATCTGGGGCACGCCCGTTACTCCCCTGCAGTTCTTCGGTTACTCAATCGCCCTCGGCGGCATGGTCTACTACAAGCTTGGCTACGATCAGCTCAAGGGTTATGCTGGTGAGGCTTCTCGTCAATGGGCCGAGTTTGGTGCTCGCAAGCCTATTCTGCGCAAGCTCAGCATCATTTTCATGATCTTCTTCACCGTCGCCCTCTTGTTCAGCGGCCTGGCCCCTTCATATGCGCCCAACTACAGCTCTGGGGGGCTTGTTGCCGACGTCACTAGTGAGATGGGCAAGACTGATGCCAACTGAGTTGGTCACAATGCACAATCAAAAGTAGACGACGTACCACTCGTCAGGAGCAACTCGCGGTGTAGACCTGGCACCGCTTTGTAATACAGTCTGCATGCTCAACGACCCAATGGAGCCGCAGCGCAGGAAAAGTGTCAACTTTTGGAACCTTGACCCGTGTATAATCATCCAAGCTAGGCGCAGGACGCGAGGACAGCTTGCCACGACGCACTACGAAGATCAAGAGCAGCGAAAGTCCGCAATGCAGGCAGGCATGCAAAAATCAAACTGCAACTCGCCGAAAACAAAAAGTAGTCTAGCCCTCATTTTCTTTAAACGGCGTTGAACAATGGACAGTATACATATAGAAATGCAGAGATGATTTGAAATCTGAAATCTTGCGTCAATTGAGAACTGTACATAGTGGTGTAGAGACTGAGTACTGTTGAGGTGGTGTAGAGAAAGGGGTTCCATGTTTATTTGCTATTGACGCCAGAATCATATCAACCCTGAAAGAAGACAAAAAAAACATTGCTTTTATACCTCCATTTCATTCACCGCCAAAACCATGTCATCACAGTGTTAAGGCGAGATGCACGTAAAATTTTTGTGTCGTTTTTATTTTTTTGTGTTGTAATTGGACGAATTTCACATGAAGCCCATTATAAAAGAAAAACCCTGGGTTCCTCAAGTGCCATCCGAATGCTCTTTACATCCCGCCAACTCCCATGACCATAACGGAAGAATCCCGTATGACTCAAAATCCTGATTCCACCTTGTTAGCAAAAGGAATCTCGTCTCAACCACCTCGCTTCTCTCTACGTCCATATCGAGCGAAGCGAGCAAAAAAAAAAAACTTACTCAAGGGGGTGAAGAACCAGCGGTTCTTGCCGCTGGTGTAGCGGTCTTCGAGGGCCTTCTTGACCGTCTTCTTGGCGTCCTCGCGCTGCGAGACCTCCTTGAAGGTGTCGGCGGTGACGGAGCCCTTGAGGCCCTCAAGCTCGAGGGTGTAGCGGGTGGGCATCAGGTGATTATAGTTAATCACCTTGATGAAGGGCTTGACCTTGGAGCGCTTCTCCTGGCGAGTCTTGGACATGCGGCGGGTGATCTTGGAGGGGTAGCGCTCGATGCCGGCGACGACGGCGTGGCCGAAGGGGTGGGGCTTGTTGCCGTTGTCGACGGGCTGGATGATGACAACCTAAAGGAAAAGGGTTAGCATGGGGCGAGGTCGGACGGCACGGAGAGAGGGTTTGCATCGCGGGTCGTGGGTTCGGCGTGGAGGCAAAGTTGGATGTCGCATGCCAGGGTCTGAGGTCTATTGATAACGTCCAGCGGTCCAAATCGAGAGAGAAGCTGCCGTAATATTTGAGATTGTAGCAATCGGTCAAAATCGGTGCTGAACACATATATCTTGTAGCGTCGCAGAAATATGACGGTGATCGGAAGGGATTCTTGCGCTCGAATTCAGCATGGCGTCGTTCCAATCGATGCCAGTGTCAACAGACCTCATCCCGTCGTAGCTCGGTCGCATGTTCAGTAAATCAACCACAGGTGAATGATCAATGACGGTAATCGGATGTCAATTCGTATGCGCATTGTCGTAGCAGCTTTCTCTCTTCATCGTTTCCGTTGGATCATTTCTCAAGACCCTGACCAACTTTTGGCGGCGACCAATCTCCTCTGAACCCAGCAACGGCGAATCTCCCAAAGAATTAAAAAGTCGTACCTTCTTGCCGGCATAGCGGCCTCGGGTGATGATGGCGACACGGCCGACCTTGAGGAACTTCATCTTGTCGGGCGGGGGGGCTGTGGTGTGTGGGATCAGAGGTTTTTCAGAAACACACTTTCGGGACACAAAAGCCGTGATACAGTAAATTTGGGCTTGGTAAATTTTTTGGGGTTTGTGGGCTGTTTCCCAAGCGAGCGTGCCCGGTCACGTGAAGCATGAAGCAAAAGTGCAGCAGGTGGGATGCACTGCACGTGATCTCAGTTTAGAGGCAACGTTTTCTTAGTCATCACCTCATCTCGGACTTTTTGTCGCTCAACAGCTCACTCACCCTCTAACCAATTCATTCAGAGCTGCATTTGCCGCTTCTCAAAATGCCTGCGCCGACTTACATTATATCAAAAGTGGCTGATCCCATCTTTGCGGTCGTCATTGGTTTGGCGGCGGCCGGCCTACGCATCAACCGAGAGGAAGAGGCCAAGGGTAACAGCACGAGCCAGACTATTCAAACAGGACTCCGGTACGTTCACTGACAGTATTAATCAGTCCTCATTTTTCAAAAATGTTGACTCATTTTCTATAGACGACTCGGCCTCAAATCGGCGCCGGCCTCATAAAATCGTCATAAAGCAGACACCAAAACGCCATTATAATGTCCTCCCAATGCTAGTAGCTACTGTATAGTAATACGATCTTGATACCCCCAAATGAGCACACAGACCAAACAAAAGAAAACGATCTGCCGAGAACCAGCTTTTGCGGGACATCGCGAATGGTTCTCTACTCCTCAGCCTCGGGTCCCATGAAGCCAGGCCCATACTCTTTGCGCATCGCCTCGCGGACAATTTGGCCGCACAGCTTCGCGGTCGGATTGACGCTCACGGCGAGGTTCTTTGCGATTTCGTTGCCGTAGCGGCCGCCCAGCGCGAGATCGTGCGACGCGGCCTCCTGGAAGCGATGCGCCGACCACGCGCTCTCGCGACGGCCGGGGTCGACGTCGAGCGCGCGGTGGTGGTCCGCGGCCAGCATCTTGCCCGTCTGCAGGTAGACGGCGCCGCGCTGCGTCAGCGCGCTCGACAGCGTGCGCGCCGCTGTCGGGGCCATGGGCGTCGCGAGCCGCTCGGGCGTGAGCAGGGCGACCGAGGCGTCTAGATCCTCGAGCGCGAGCGCGGCCGCGGCGCGCTTCTCGGCGTGGTCGGGCGCGGGCAGCAGCGGCATCGAGGCGGCGCTGCTGCTGGCGGAGGTGGTGACGCCGAGCAGCATCAGGTCACCGTAGAGGCGGCGCGTAGCCTGCGCGCGGTTGTTGCGGGCGCTGGCGTACTGCGGGTGCGCGGCGATGAGGGCGCCGAGCTGTGTGATGGCGGAGCGGTAGCCGGCGACGGCGCGCTCGTCGCTGTCGGGGGCCTGCGTCTGCGCGAGCTCCGTCTCGAGCGCCTGCAGGGACTGGATGATGGCGCGCTCGCGGGCCGACACTTCGTCGTAGAGGTCCGGGTCGGTCAGGTGCGGGTCGCGCGGCAGTCGCTCGTCGAGCACGAGGCTAGCTTCCGGGTTGAAGTCGGGGTCGCGCATCTTTTCGAGGACGTTCATGTCCCGCTGGGAGAGGTCGACGTGGACAGCCATGACGGGCAGGTGTGATGCGAACGGGAAGACGTTCGATGTGTCGCGTATCGCTGTCTTGGGGTTTTAGGAGCTACGGCTTGTATGTGAGGTTAGGGTGTGCTGATGTATTTATTATATGTTTCCTGGTTTCGGAGGTGTGTAGTCTTTACCACGTTGAACCGGACGCCACCCCACCACTTCCGTCATGGCGCGGGGCTTAGTCTGCGCCGACCTGCGTGATGGATTCCGCGTTTTCCACGGCGATGATTCTTTATACTTGCTTGCTAAAATGAAAGCTACTGATTTTCCTTCATCGTGATCTTGATACTTGTTCAAGATGCTCCAATGACTCTGTTATTACAAGCGGTTATTCCTCATGCCGTTGCCAACTACAAGAGAACTGCCCTGCGGCTAACGACGGCATATTCTCCACGCAATGTCTGCCGCCCAACAGCCTTGATGCATTTGTGCAAATGTCGCCCACGCCGCGATTGGGAGCTTAGAATTCAGCGTTTCGTGTATTCAAGGTCTCCCAGACTCGATATTTGAAGAGTGCCTCAGCAGTATATCCTAGAGGAGCATGATTCTGGTAGTGTCAGGGTGACACATCCTCTCAACGGTATGCTGACGATCTGTAAGTGAACAAGAGATGTGTGTAACACAGTCGATATTCGACTGCTATTTGTCCTGTCATTTCGTGCGACAGATCTCCTCACATTTATTACCTCCTTGGCGTGTTGGCGGTTCAACTATATGAAAGAGGATGAATGTCAGGTTACATACGCCAGAAGACATGGCGGAAATCATGTTTTGCTTCTACAGAGGCATGTTATCAAACACGCGGAAAAACACTCCACCAGCGACATTTATCTTTAGAAACTCCAAGTTCAGGTGTCTGCGCTTCGTCCTCCTCTAAATATAATACATGACCTTTTCGTTGGTGCTGGTTAAGGCGCACAGCCTTGTACAGCGGCGCGGCATCGTAGAACCTCTGGATTGTCTTAGATGTTGAGGCCTAGCCTGCGGAAAGCCTATTCCGCGCCCATTCATCATCAGCGAATTCTCTCGCCCAAAAGAGAAAGCTCAAAGCCATCAAGCAGTTTTCGCCATATCTGGTGCAGCTTGCATAAACAATTACACCAGCTAGCGACGATCCAAAAGCGGCAAATGTGGAGACGCGACCCAAGCGGATGGCCAGAATACTGGGGACGGCAAGGAGCGGCTTTGAACGGAGCCAGACTCTTTTTCCTTTTTCTTTCTGCCTTTTCAACTCGAACACTTTCGAACTAGCGGCGGTTTTATTCTAGGCGCGCTCCAATTCCGCATCCTTTTTCGCCCCCTTCCCCGAGATTTGCGGCAAATGGGGACCGCCACCCGGGCGGCGGCTTTGCGAAATGGGTTGCGGTTGTGTGACGTTGTTGGCTATTTGGGCCACGGCGAGTAAACATTACATCAATTCACGTGTACAGTTGAATCTAAGTACTTGATGCTTTTAATGATTTTTGCTTAAATGAGCTAGACAATGGCAGACACGAGTGAGACACTGTCAATTTCGATCCCGGGGTGACGGCTTGCTGTTTCCCCACCAACACATCGATTCTGAACAGGGGAGAATGCCGTTGTCGAAAATCAAATTCTCCCCTTTAAAAAAGAGTAACTCATTAAGAAAAATCATTCCGAATAGCTGGAACAAAAAAAACCCTTACGTGCTGTACATATTCGCCGTCGAGAGCCGTCACATGAGCATCCACCAGTGCGGAACGAGCAAAGATGTGCGGCTCAAATCGCACCGGCCGCGGGGATGGGGGGCGCGGGGCATTTCCGGCGCGGCTTTCACGGGTTCGGCGGCAGACAGCAAAAAAGTAGGTAGGCAACCAGCGACCGCCGCTGCCGTCATTTCGAACATACGGGGGAGGAGGGGGGGAGACCTGGGCCTACATGCTTGGAGACGAATGAGGATTCTTGAAAATAAGCCTGACACACACACTTTGCTTTCTCCCTCCTTCCCCCAGCTAAGCCGACCGAGCGACATGACCCCCCCCAGGGCTTTTATAAGACTTCTGAGACCCCCCCTTCTTCGACACTAGATTGTTTCTGCTTCTTGTTACTTTTAACCCTGTACAATCATCTTGTCCATCTATGTCCATTACTCCAACAGATTAGAAAGTCATTTACTCTCACAGTGCAAGTGCTTGACATCACACCCCCCCATCAAGCACCACCACCTTGTCACTCTCCTATAAACCAACACCCATCACCAACCGCTTCACACTTCACATCATGGCTCCCTCCGCCATCACTACCCTCTCCCGCCCCACCGACGCCGCCGCCGCCGCAGCCGCGCCCGTCGGCAATTTCACCGGCTACGACCACGTCACCTGGTGGGTAGGCAACGCCAAGCAGGCCGCCTCGTACTACACGACGCTGTTTGGCTTCCACGTCGAGGCCTACCGCGGTCTCGAGACGGGCTCGCGCTTCTTTGCCTCGTACGTCGTCTCCAACAATGCCGTGCGCTTCGTCTTTACCTCGCCGCTGCGCTCCGCCGCGCACCTGCCCGCCGATGAGGCGGCCAATATCCCGGGCGACGAGCGCCAGCTGCTCGTTGACATGTATGCGCATTTGGAGCGTCATGGCGACGCCGTCAAGGACGTGGCTTTTGAAGTGGACAATGTCGCGGCCGTGTATGATAGTGCGGTCCGGGGCGGCGCGGTGGCGGTGCAACCGCCGCGGACATTTACCGACGATGAGCACGGTACGGTGACGACGGCTGTCATCCGCACGTATGGCGATACGACGCACACGCTTGTCAACCGCGCGGGCTACACGGGCATATTTATGCCCGGTTTCCGCGCCGGAAAGCCGTCGACCAGCAGCGTCAGCGCGCCGGCGGTACCGCTCGCCCGCATCGACCACTGCGTCGGCAACCAAGACTGGGACGAGATGAACGCTGCCTGCAATTTCTACGAGACGGCCCTCTCCTTTCACCGCTTCTGGTCCGTCGACGACAACCAAATCAGCACCGAGTTCTCCGCGCTCTCGTCCGTCGTCATGGCGTCGCCCAACAACCTCGTCAAGATGCCCATCAACGAGCCCGCGCCGGGCAAGAAAAAGTCGCAGATTGAAGAGTACGTCGTCTTCAACAGCGGGCCGGGCGTCCAGCACATTGCCCTCCTCACGCCGGACATTATCGGCGCCGTCACCGCGCTGCGCGCCCGCGGCGTCGACTTCATCAACGTCCCGCAGACATACTACGACACCATGCGCCACCGCCTCAAGACGGAGAAGCGCGCGTGGGAGCTGCGCGAGGACCTCGATACCATTCAGCGCCTCAACATCCTCATCGACTACGACGAGGGCGGCTATCTGCTCCAGCTCTTCACCAAGCCCCTCATGGACCGCCCGACCGTCTTCATTGAGATTATCCAGCGTAATCACTTTGAGGGCTTTGGCGCCGGCAACTTCAAGAGTCTCTTTGAGGCCATTGAGCGTGAGCAGGCCGAGCGTGGTAACCTGTAAAGCAAGTGCTGCTTGCAGGAATCCCCGCCCAAAGCTGCGAAGATTCCCTTCGTCTTGTCGTGTAACTCGGTCACGTCGCTTTCTTTTGTTTTGCAAACTGGCCTTGTTGCCAAGAGTGGTGCAAGGTTCTCGCACGCAAGACTCTCATTTTGATTGTTAGCACGCTTCTTCATGATATAAACTTGTCTGGCATTTGCACGGTACATAGCTAGGTTTTTGTTTTTAACTGCTGACTTATGAGCACCGACTCATATCAAGTCTCTTTATTTCAGCTATTTAAAGAACAATAATACATTGAAAAAAAAATCCAAGAATAGAATCAAACTCCGTTCGAAAACTGACGTTCTTGTGCTTTACACCCGTGTATGCGCCTGTAACTATGCTAAAATGTGCAAATCCATGAAATTTACAAGCTCCAAGACATACGCGTACTGTGGCCTTGCCTGGCCTTTTTTTTCCCGTTCAAAAAACCCATGATTAGATGCTTCAACGCCCTCCAGTCAAGATGTATACACTCTGGCGAGTGTCGTCTCTTGCCGTTCTATACTCAAGTGGCCCACGTCACAACGGTACCGTGTTACGAATCAATGGCCATGGCGCCGTTGGTGTGCCCATTGCTTGTATCATGCCCATTCGTTTGTGCACCATTCTCCTGCGGCGGCTGCACGTTACTCTGGCATCCGGGACAATTATGTATAACCTCGTGCGCGTACACGTCGCAGTCGATGCAAAAGTGGTTCCCGCACACCTCGCACGCATATCGCCCGCTCTCACTGACACCCTTTGCCGCCAGCCGGCGCCCAGTCTCCTGCGTGTCAGCATGCTTCTCTCCGTTGACGGCCCCCTCAACCGTCCGCGGCGGCGCAGAAAAGGGGCACTGGCAGGCAAAGCACGCTGCGGACTGCGTGGCGTCGGCCCACGGCACCTCGACCCAGTTGCGCAGCGGAAAGAGGTGGTGGTAGGAGCGCGCTAGGTGAGTCGAGAGGATGAGCGTCAGACCGCACGCGGGGCACTCGGCGGGAAGGCGGCAGACGCGGCTGCCACAGCGCGTGCATAGAAAGCCCTCGCGGCAGGGCTTGTTGTGGCAGGCGCAGTAGCTCACGGCGCCGCCGGGCGCGAGCACCCGCGAGGGGAAGCCCATCATCAGAAGACTGGCCGTGCTCTGTTCCTGCGTGCGCGTGACGGGCGGCGTGGTGGCGGCCAGAAACAGCTCCCGAAAGTGCACCTCGTCCATGACGACGTTATACTGCGACGTGTCGCCCGCGTTGGTGCGCGAGCACAGCTCCGCGCAGATCGAGAGGTGCGCCGACAGACCAACGATGGAAACGCGGATTCGATCGCTGATGAGACTCGTCATGGTGTCGTGAATGTCGCCGGGGTCGCTGGACAGGAGCGCGCCGTAGATGATGAGGACCTCTCTGGTGCCGTGCGACGGTGCATGGCTGCGTAGCTACCTGTTAGCATAATTCAGATCACTTCCATAAACAGAGAAAGACGTACAAGAGCGCGCCACGGCACATTTCCAGCGCGTTCTGCAGGCTAGGGTTCCCCTGCGGATCCTGGCCCTCGAGAGCCTTGAGCCGCTCGAGATGCTCAGCTGGATTGCCGCCCAGGTCACTGATACGCACCGCCACGCCGTCGCGCATGCCAACTATGCCCAGCTGGGAGATGGGATTCTGCTCGAAAAACTCGCGCACAAAGGCGGCCGCGTAGCGCAGCGTCAGACGGTGCCGTGTAGGCAGCATGTCCTTGTCCGCCATGGCAAACGACATGTCGAGCACCAGCATCAGGTGCCGGATGATGCCGCGCTGCAGCGGCGTCGTGTCGCGCCGCAGCCGCCGCCTCTTCTCCGCCTCGAGCGTCGTCAGGTCCAGCGTCCCGTCCTCGCCCTCCTCAGGCAGATCCGTCTCCCATGTTCGCTTTGATTTCTCCCACGCCTGCGCCGTATTCTTCTTCTTCTTGCGGCTGCCGCCGCTGTCCTTTTTGCTGCGCTTCGGTCGTCCACCGCCGGATGCGCCGCCAGCTCGTGAGGGTCGCCCGCTCGCCGGGGCATGGTGGTCGTGATCGTCATCCTCGTCTTCGATGGTGTGGTCCATGAGGTCGTCCGACATGTTGTCAGCGACAAACTCGCCATCGGAATCGGCCATTCTGTGTGCTGGTCCCTGGCTGTGCAAGATGAGATAAAAATGACAGAGCTTTGAGAATGGAGAGACGCGCCGTGCGGAGTAATGCAAGGAACAAGTCCTGCTTGGCTGCAGGCGTCAAGTTGAACGTGAAAGGTGCACTGGCAGAAAGCTCTAGCCTTGGCCTTGCACACCCAAAAGCCTTCCCCACAGCGGCCACTCACCACTTAGAGCCAAAGCATTACAGCATCGATTTCTAAACTTTTAATTTCAATTTCCATCAAAAATGTAAGTAGCGAGAAATAATTCTTTCTGATACAAGCCAACGCGTGGCAAAACCATCAAAGCAATAGTTATTGATTGCTAAGCTACATGAGCATTAGTTGCATCTGGGGTATACTACGAACGTGTATAAATCAATACAGCAGCTGGTTCATCAGCGCGTTAGTCTTAGAAGTGAACAAATATCCCCTCGTCCTCCACGTCGCGTCTTGCTTTTTGCTCCATACGAATACATGTTCGTCGTAATCAGAAAATGAACCACTTCAGTCATATGCAAAGCAAAGCTCCGTGAGTCGTAACCAAGCTGGTACTCTCAAGTCAATCCGCTATTGAGAGCGGCAAAGGGTAGTTTTGTTGGCGTCGTGGTATCCAGGCCTGCAAGAGCACCATTGGTGAGGAAATTATTGATTATGTGTGTAGAGTATTTGAGTGTTGTGTGAGGTGTTCCTGCTGCCTGGAGAGCGCCGATAGATAGAAGATCGGTATAATAAGAAAATCAAGAGTAGAAATGCAGTGAACAGCAGCCCCTCCGTGAATAACGCCGTTTGCCGAAAAGAAAAAGTTATGGGTCTAAGGATAGGATCGGAGTCGAGGCGGGTTAGGGGTATGTGCTCTCCTGGGTTGACCAGTCATCCTCGGTGATGCTGGACCAAAAGGCCCAGACAGCAACGACGGACAAGAGGGTGAAGAGAGTTTGGAACAGGGCGCCGTCGATTTTGCCGCTGGTTCCGTTGCAGATATGGGGCGAAATAGTATAGTTGAAAACCTGACCGATGGCGAATAGAACAGCAGCGCCGGTCAGGTAGAGCATGGGACGAATTTCGCCGAGGATGCGAAGGACGAGAATGACCTCGAGGACGTAGAATGCGACGAGAAAGATGAGCGGCACAAGCTGATAGAGGACGTAGAGAGCAAGGTTGCGGTTGGGCAGGGCGTAACTCGAGTCCCAGAATCCAGTAAAGCCGAAGCCAGTATCAAGAGCAATGTAGCCGGTACCAATGAAGAAGGCGGCGGCGGATGCAAGAACGAGACTCAAAGAGAGCACAGTGCCGTCATCAATCAATTGGTAGCCGATCACAGCGTTGAGCATGAGGATCCAAGTCGTGGCAATGATCATGCCAATGTGAATAGCGCTAAAGGCCTGAGAAACGGTCAGTGTTTGTCGGTGTTGGGGCGAGCAGCGCAACGTACGACGCGGACTTTGCCAGAGAGCGGGAATTCGCCGACGGAAAAGATTTCACAAATGCTTATAACAATGTAGCCAATGAGGAACAATTGCATTTCCCTGCACCTGTTAGCGTCGGCATGCAACTTGATGGGCGCGAACTTTTGCAAACCTTCGGCCAACAGCTGCCTTTTTCTTGTCCGACTTGAGCAGCAGGAAGACGGATGTGAGAATGGCAATAGCAGCCAGGAGGATGGAGCCAAGATTACCAAGGTGCCGACCTCCACTAAGGGGGATTCCGGTTAATTGACAGCCATCCCATGGTCCCGTTTGGTTGCGCTCGTCTGTTAGAAGCTGGGTACTCTTAGCATTGTGGTCGCAAGGAGTCGGAATAGATGTTGTGCACTCACGTTGCAGACTGGCAGAGTAGAATCTCTGCAGAATTTCTGTCGAATGTCGAATTAGCAAACATGCCTAATGGCGATTGAGAGGGGATATGGTACATTGAAGTTGCCAAAGTCGGTCGAGCCCATCGCGACTGCGGAGAATGGAGTAGATTGGGGGAATTGGAGTCAAGCAAGCCCGCAGTCTTTTGAATATGAGAGAATCGGCACTTGCCCCGCGATCAAAGGGGACGGTGCGTGAGCTCTGTGTCGAGGGCGAACCAAGCGGGAGGGCTCGTCGGGGATGCTGTTTGCGGAACTGGGTCCAGCAGAGAGACGCGCACTGTCGAGGGGTTCGGAATTCGTTCAAGCAACGTGTATAGGTTTTGCGCCCCTGTATATCATGTAGTGAAATAAATCGAATGTTGTAGCCCTTAGTATGCTTCGACGGGCGAGTTCGGACACAACTAGGTTTAATTTTTTTTTTTTGTGCGCCTTCGTTGTGTTGGGCTTGTCGTGGTTCAGCGGCTCGGGGGTTGGTGTGGTGGCTGGGCGAATTCGCGGGCGGTACGATTCTGGCACAGCAACGCGCTAGGGTCTGCCAATCCTGAGAGAGGATGTCGATGGGAAAGCAAGCGACCAATGCGAAAGCTGCACGAAATGTCGACGGGATGGTGAATTGGAGAAGAAGCAGCAAAGAGGTGAGGCTGGTGAGGCTTCGAAAAGCAAGAGAAAAAGGTTGGTGTGCAATGAGGAGATTATTGACGATCCGGGGGGTGTGGCAGGGAAATGGGGAACAAGAGCAAGAGCAAGCGCAGAGAAGGCTGGCTAACAAGAGAAGGGAATCAAGGCAAGACAGGTTGGCAGGTTGGGGGGGAGGGCAGGTACTTGTGCCAGTTAGCAGAGGTACCTATTTGACAGACAAGCCAGACCGCAGGAAGCTGAGCTAAAGTGATTACAGGGGTGGAGGGGCCAAGATGGCGGGCGTCGGCGAGGTTCTAGTGGACGGCCGGCCGCCTGCACCATCTGCGGCGCACGCGGTCGTACCTGATTAACTGCCTCTGGCTGGCAATGATGAAGAAATACTGACTGGACTGCGAACGGGACCTGCGGGGTGCCTGTTTGCCTCGTGTGGCTGGGTTCAGGCTGTCCCGTACCCAGCGACCGGGCAGCAAGTAGTAGCAAGTAATGATTTTCCGACTGACTGTCCACAGGTTGTCCTAAATACTTGCAGCCGCCAGCCTCGACAAAAAGCAGGTACACGAGCGACGGCCTCGACGAGCACAGAACCTCCCATCACACCTGGCGCAATATGGAGAGGGCTGTCGAAGAAGGCGAGGTGAGAAAGATTAAAATTGCCATAACCATTTATGCTGCTACCATTCCCTGTCTGATGATGTATCCCTTGCCTGTCCTGCAGGCTAATACAGCCCGGCAAACTACAGTGTAGCACCCTGCTGCGGGCTTGATGAAATCCGGTCCTTCTATTGGCCAACCATCTAATATTAGATATTCCCCTAGCCCAGTCACAGCGACCCCTTCCCTCCTCTACAGAAGCTCCTCATGTACCTCGACGCCGACTCGCAGGTACCACGCTTCCTTCCGGCGTCATCTTTTTCAAGTCACCTATTGTGATTTGTGAGACACGCCCAACTCATGGGTCAGTCATTTCCTCATCCGATGTTGCGACTGGTATTTGAATGTTTGGTTTCGGCCTAGATAACCCATTGCTACTGCGCATCATATCCTTTGTTCTTTATCGATTCATTACACCAGATTCACCCTGTTCCGTAAAGCAAAGCCCACATCACAACATCGCGTCAGTTAATGGACAGTAAAGATGGGCCTGGAATCAGACTTTGGAAATCTCTCTCTCTCTTGAATTGGCTCTTGTCTTGAATACTCCCAATCATGACGACTTGCGTCTCTGATTTGTTGCTGTTACAATGGCTATAACCGATCGAGAAAAAGGTCCCTGCACTACCCCGACCCGGACATCTCCATCTTATCACTCGCTTATGCGCATCATTGCAAACTACTATATAATAATGGAATTACGAATCTGTACCACAGCTTTCTTCTGCAGCGGCGCATTTGCTTCTCTGATTGCATTGTGTGGCTCTGACTCCTCCCACAGTTGCATATCTCCCGCCACTAACCAATATGCCAGTCCCATGGATGTCTTGCCTTTGCGGCGCTCACAATGCTGCTCCATCGCACTAGTTTCTGGATGCACCATCGGCATTTTGACACCGTCTTGTTACATTCAGGCGGCCACCGTATGCGGCCGTCCGTGCTGCTCAAGTGCTCCCTTGAATGAATCGCCCTATCACCCTCAGAGGCTAACTAGTCGAACGACACTAACTTTGATAGCTACGCGGTGAACGCATCGTCCTTTTAAAACATTTTTCCAAACATATGGTGTGCAGCCTGGATCGAATCCTCCACCCAGCCGTCTGACGGTACACTAACTAGACGAAGCTCTCCTGGCCAACAGCTGGGCCGGGGATATATTTTGGCACTGAGTTGGCATTGACCTTGAACATTGCATTGTCGCAACACGCAGTAGTCCTGAGAACCTCGAATCACCCCTGGCAAGCTGTTCATGCTCTTCCAGGCACCTGTGCTTACCGGCCGGCGGCCCGCCCTTGCTCATGCCCGTCTTCTCATCTCACTTTGAGCCCTGGAGCATTTAAGATTAAAGCGGAGTCTAGTGTACCGCCAACCGCTCAACCACGTGGATGCGGTAGGCCGGCTTCTGTCATTGGCGGCACAGACCCTCCGAGCATCTCGTTTCCGGAGTCAGATGGACTCATTTTCAGCTCCTGCAGGTGCTCGGCGCATCCTCTTTCAGATGCCTGCGCCGACAGTCTTTCCACCTGATAATACTAACTCGCGACCGGGCTTGGACGTCCCATTTTATAGACTTGCATGCCCGTCATGGTTCCGTTCAAGCCATAACCCATCACCATCCTCGACGTCCAACTCAACCAACTTTCCGCGAATTGCCTCCCAAGAAACAGTTGGAGTCGCGTGAAACCAAGCAATAACCCGCTTTAAGCTATGTGTTTCCCTGTTGCCTGGCACCACTTTACACAGCTTGTACCATCCCGCGAAACCAGTAAAGGTCTGTGTCGGTCAACGAAGTGGTAGTCACATCACAACAGCACACAACTCTGCCCTTGCTGTGAAACGCGCTCCATTTGCTGAAACCATCGACAGCAGCACACTAATGCTGTCCCTCTTGTTCGAATAAAAACCTCCCTGTCATGCCTCGTTTGCCACTACTGAAACGGACCAGAAACCTAGCGCTAACGAAAGCCCCTCGTATTGTGCCCACTGCCAAGAAGACGAGCAAAAAGATTTCAGGAGCCAGCAAGAAGAGTGTGCGTATGCTTCGTATGTATTTTGCACTGCCGGGTGCCATGAGTCGTCTTCTCTGTTGTCGTTTGTTCCTGATTCATGGTCATTCAAGCAAGTAACAATGGACCTGTTCGCCTGTGCCGATGGCAAGCCACTCTGACCCATCCATCTACAAAGCGGTCTGTCCCTCATGCACGTCATCTTTCAGCTTGCTCGAATTAGCAACGTCTGTATGCACTCATGACGGGCAGAACAATGAAGAGGCCGATCCAGAGGCCAACTTTGTGCAACTCACCAAAGCCTTGCATGTAACACAATTATCGCTACGCTCTATATTAGTCATTGTCATGACAGAAGGGTCGCCGATATGCCATTAGTCACTTCGCCTCGCTGACCAACAACTGCGGGCCGCCGCGACGGGGTAAATGCGTCTGGGTAAATGCAAGACGAAATCAACTGCAATCATCACAAACAGGATTCAAGCACTAAATGTCAATTCCGTGCATGCCGTTGAGGAACATACTTGCTTTTGATCCTGCTCAATCTTCGCTTCAGAGCGGAAAACGGAAGCCATGTACTATAGCCTCGCCTGGGGCAGCATGCACGGCTCCCTCGCGCTCGCCTTTGTTCAGCTTTTCGTTAAGCTTCGCCAGCGTCCAACGCAACAAGGTCCGCTACCACAAGCATTTATGAGGTAGTTGTGCGTCAGGGCCGCCTCGTACTGTGGCGCGGCTGCGGGGGATCCGGGTAGCTCGTGTTACTGGTTGGCGCGTTGACACTGTGTTGATGAAGCCCAGCGCCGCGGCGCGCTTGGCGGGTGGGCAAGGCAGCGTATTGCTTATCTAGCCGGCGCAGGCGTGTAACCGCTATTCATACTATCCTGAGATTTTTTTAAGGGCTGGTGTTGGCTAAAAGCTGATATCGACCAGTGTCTACTCCATAGCCGTCCAAGACAGGAACTAACCATGAGCATGATGCTGGCATAGCGCTCTGCCATATCAGTTGTGGATATGGCGATGATGAATGTAGCCATTGCCAGACAACCATTCGGAAGAGATTGATGATGAATGCTGCAGAAACAATGCCGAACAGGATGACAAGCTGAATTGCGTCTTGTTAGACTTTCATGGCCGTCGCAACTAGACCTGTCACAGGCCATGAGAGTCCCCATACGAATAGACGGCTTCGACGAAGCCGAGAAAGGAATGCCAGTAAGACTCTGAATCGCGAACTGCGGTCGTAACTGGTGATATGACATCCAGCACTGCCATCTAAGTGGTCCAAGTGTGTTAGCAACTGCAATGGTCAGGATGGGTTTCGAAAAGTGCATCTTACGCAAGCGGGGAGGTGGAGGCCCGGTCTTCCATTGGATTCAACAGCAAGTTGATAATACCCAACGAATATGATGCTGATGACAGTCTATCTCCTCGTCCGTCAGTAGAATCTGCTCACAGCTGAAGAGTATCTAATCGACTGAAACATGGGTGCCGCTGGCATTGAGCTTCAGATCCTGCTCCAGCCCTGCCAGCCTCGCGGTGGCAATGCTGTTTCTGCCAACAAGGTCAGCTCCTGTAGACCGTATCATTCGGAATAGTGATCTCACCTGTCAACGTAACCCAAGCATGTATGCGCAAAATGACCATCAGGAGTAGTCAAAGGACAATATTTCGCCGCCGATGGCGCTCTTACCGCGCTGATCACCGCTCACGGACGAGCAGAGGTGGCATGGCGACTTCATGAACTCGATTCGGTCCGTTATGCTTCCGCGGCAGCATCCTCGGCCAGTTTGACGTCGGGTGCGGCATCGCGCTTCGTCGCTGTACCGTCCATTGGGAACCGCGTGTTGCACAGGCACTCCCTCACAGCGTAGGGACAAGGTGGTCCAGGGGAAAGAAAACCCTTCTAGCGGCGTGCAAGACATTTCCATGTACAACGCAATTGGTACAAGGCCCTCGGCGATCGCTGTCGGCTTTCACTAGCGTTGTGTGGGGGAGGCGATGGGCGATGGATCGTTGCCGTGCAATGCGGGGAAACACCACGGCCTGGCCGGTGCTGATGCTGCTGATGGTAGCTGCGGATGGAAATCTATGTGAGATCATGTCCGCAAACTATCAATGCACATGTAGCAACTTGGGACGAACCAGGGCCGAACAATGTTGGAGAGATTCCCCGCAGCATCCTAGCACGAGTGTGTGCATGCAACGAGTTGCAGACGCAAGATAGACGCAATGAATGACTTTTCACTGCCAAGCTTGCCTTTGAGATGATTGGCTTTAATTTATCAATTGAAAAGCTAGCTAAATGGAGATGTAATCCTTCACTGCCAAAGACATGTATGTTCCTTGATGGCAGTATGCCCGCCCAAACGCCGGGGGTAATGATGCATAACAAAAGGAATTTATGAGGGTTGAAGAATGAGTCATTCCTCTTTTCTCAGAATATTGGTTCGAATGCTGCTTGTGTAACTGTTGGTTACTGACTGCGCCTTAGACATGGCCATCGACAGCCTTGGCGGCGAGCAATGGCCAGCCAAGCAGCAGGCCAATACCAGGAACGAACCTTGACAACAGTCAGTATGAAACAATGATTGCCAGCATAAGAGGAAGAGCACATGACTCACAGTGATATTTGTACGCCGAAACGCTTCGCTTCGCCGGCCCAGTTGGCGGGCGCCGACTTTTGCGTCTTGGATAGACGCTCAAAGGGATGCGACTCCATGGAGCGGCCGACAGCGCGCATTGATTGCAGCAGAGAAAACTGGCGGCGGCCGATGATGCAAGCAGCAGGTAGCATTTTGATGGTATTCCGAAAGATAGGTATAAAGATTCGTCAACAATCGTTAAGAGTAGAGTTGTTGGTTGCTAGCTCGACGATGGGAGTGAGTGGTGAAGGGCTTCGTATATAGACAGAAATGAGTAGAGATGTTTCTTGAAGTGATTGACTTGATAATGCAAGATGATACAAGATGCAAATATACGCGGCTCCGCGGCACCTTTTTGTATTCTGTCCTCGCCTTTGTCCATGCCATGACTCCTCCCGGCCGCGGCCCCCCGATACGCTCTATCCCACGATAATGGCCCGCGCCGCCCTTGAACCCAAAATAAAAAAATCTCACCGGGCTCTGGGCGCGCCGTCTTCAGGCGCCATGGGCCGACAACGATGGCGAGACGAGCCAACGCGCTGGGCGGGCACCCGCGAATCACACCACCAAGGGCGCATAGTCTGGTGAGGGCGGTTGTCGTGGCTCGCGCCGGAAGGGGTGAGTCGCAGCGATTGTGGCACCATTTTGCAGGGCAGCCAGACCAGCCGGGCGGGTCCCGGGGGAAAGATGCGGTTCTTTGCGGAATGGTTACTGTGCTGAGGCGGCCCGGATGTGGCCTGATGGTCGGGAGACCATTGGGGACCCTCGAAAAGGGCCCAGATGACGCATACGAATCCAATCAAAGACGAATCAATGAATTGGATTTTTAATATGCTTCTGGGAAAATCCGGGGACCGTTGAGAAATGCTTTGTGTGTGTGCCTGGGTCGTCTTCTAGAATCTGCCTCCGCCAACTAGATCACCAGATCACTGCCCTGAGCGACTGATCAGCTGAGGCAAGCAATGAACATTGATCAAAACTACATTCAAAACGATCATCTTTTGAGCAGTTCTTTGAAAGCTTGCTCCCAGTCATCACATCGAAATTTAACAAGGTTACGCCTCAGTTGCTTATACCCGTCAAACCAGCAGGCAGGCTGCACGTGACTTCGCGATGGAGATGCAGCCATTTCCACCACGTATTGGCGCGCAAAGCTCACCCTGACGGCCCTTGGACAATACAACGTCTACCGCACACCCATCCAACACTCATGTCCTCGGCCAAGACGACAACGACGGCCGCCGCCGGCTCTGGGCCCGAGGCCACCGAAGCGAAGCCCAAGATCCTGCTGCACCCGGTGCCCGTGTACGACTCGCCGCTGGCCAAGGGCGTCTCCGTAGGCCGCGTCGCGGTGCTGCTGGGCCTGTTGGCGTGGCAGATGGACAACCTCGTCGTCGACCCCGCGTCGACGCTGTGGAGGGCGCTGCCGGTAGTGGCAGCCGTGCAGGCCGTCTACGCGGTGCTGTGTATTTCGCCCGCCGGGTCGCCGGGCAAGGCGAGCAAGAAGCCGCGGCCGGGCGAAAAGGCCCGCAAGAATGACGGGGGAGCCAATCCCATTTCCGTACGTCTTATCTACACACACACACATATGTTGAAATATACGACTACGAGGCTTTCAAAAGGGCATACTGGGCAATCTCAGACATTCGCTAACTATCAACCACTCCCCACTCGCAGAGCGCCATCATCGCCCTCCTCCTCTCGACGCTGACGGTCCCGGCTTTGTACGCGTTGTTCGTGCTCTTTGGCGCGCCGTTCCTCTCACACACGGTGCACACGGCGCTGTGCGCGGCGCACTTTGCGCTGCTGGGCGTGTTTCCGGTGGTGCACGCGCGGGGGCTGGACCGGACGGCGCTGGTCGCGGTGGCGGGCGCGACGGCGCCGCTGGACGAGACGTTTGGCGCGCTGGTCGGGGCGGCGGCGGGCGCGTGGCTCGGCGCGGTGCCGATTCCACTCGACTGGGACCGCGACTGGCAGCGGTGGCCGGTGACGATTGTCGTGGGCGTGTACCTGGGCGCGGCGGCGGGGAGCCTGCTGGCGGGCACGGTGCTGTACGGCAAGAGGATGGCGGGAAGCCCGGTCAAGGCGGATTAAGGGGGAGGGAGAGTGTTGGGGGGGAGATCTGTAAAGAGAGATGATGGATATGATGTGGCCCATCCTGTGTATCATCAAGTTAAGTGCCGAGGCTGTCCGTCTTTGGGTCTGGGCTGTAATCATAATAGAGGTCGTTCACTTTTGCACTGTGAGCGGTTCCTTGTCGACGGATCGGGCTCTGCATGATTGTAAACAGACGAAAGCTCCGATCAGGGCAAAGATTTGACGGGAAGCATCTAGACGCCCGTCAAGAGCACACCGCTCGGTTCTGGCTGCAGGCTGGACAAGAAAGGCTTCGCCATTTTGCCAAGCATCTAGCGTCGAGCAACGCATCCTTTGTGGGCGCGGGAACCCGAACGCAGCACGGCCGCCTCGGCGTCAAGCAACGCCATGTGTACTGTGGTGTTATTTTTTTAAATCATAAATCCATGTGTGCGTGTGACGAGCCTGACCAGGCGTGCCAGACATGCACAAATTCGACTGCAGGTCAGCACAGCCACCGGCCTGGAATACATGTTGCATATGGTAATCTGCGGGAGCGGGAGACTAGGGGAGCGAGTGAGGCACCTGCAGACGGGAGTTGGCAGATTTCAAGAGCACTTGCATCAAGATGAGGTAGCTCCCAGATGGAAGAATCTCGTTGTCGGGATGGTGGACTTTTCGAGCAAAGGGGATAGTAAAATCAGGGCATGTGGGAAAAGCACGGCTAAGTCGGCCGCTGCGCCACAGGCAAGGACGGACGAAAGACGTGAGTGTGATGTAACTAATGACAAACGGACGATTTGTAGTTGTGGCGGGTGACGCAAGGTGCCACAGTAGGTATATTATGCTGGCGTGGTGATAATAGCTGCATTGTTTGATTGGAAATTGGCAAGAGAAAAGCAGGGAAGCGAAATGGTCATGCCTTGCCGCCTTGCCCCAAGTCTAGCAATCATTCTGGAGCCAATTCCTAGAGCTGGGTCGTAATAAGTGGCATGGTTAACGCAGGGGTAATGCGACGACGAGGGCCAATAGAGGTCGGTAATCGGGGGTATGGGGTAGATTCGGCCTTGCCTGGTCGAATTCGCCAATAGGCAACGTCGTACCGTTTCTTCCGTGCTCTGCGATACTGCCACATTGTATCCGTAACGGAGTATCCGTACCAAGGCGTGCATTGTGGTAATTTAATATCGATTGTTGTTGGGTGACATGGTTGCATGGCCAAGCAACCAGGTATTGGCGACGCATCGGCACTGGCCCAAGGCAAGGCTCCTCTTAGTGCAAGCTGTGGTAGGGTTCGTTTGGGCGTTTCTAGGCATGTTTAACACGTCCCCGGCCCCAAGCCCCCAATGACGTACGAGCAAACGACAGGCATGTGGCCCAGCGATACGCCCAGGCTTCGCCAAGGGGGAGTGACCGGATCAGCGATGAGAGACGACTGTCGCAGACCCTCTAGGACGTCAGCTGACGGCTTTGAAACGGGTGGTGCTGTCTATACATTGATATTGGTTTTGTTGGGTGTTCTTTCATTGATTTCTCATTTGCTATCGCGTCCGGATCTCGCAAAGGCTTGCAAGCGCCTCGACGATTCTTACGTGGTGCGACCCAGGTCAGAACTCAAAAATCGAAGATGGATTAAGAAAGAAAAAAAGAGAGAATATAATAGAAATAAAAAAACAATAAAGAAATGGCCCCAGTGGAGCATGGCTGCCAGCAACTGTGGCTTGTCGATGACGCAGTACAGCTTGATTCACAGTAAAGCTGCCCCGCCAGAGCGCCAGTTTATTTTGTTCTGGACGGGTCAAATCGACGATGGAATTGAGCAGAGAATTCAGCGTGGTTGTATCAAGTAGAGTAGAGCAAGTTCATTTTTTTTTTCACTGCCATTACTGGCTGATAAAGGAAGAACCAAGGAAAGATTTTTCCCATCTCGCACAGAGAATGGAGAAGCTTGGCCAAGCTGCTCAGCCGATTGGGCGCAGTCTGTGGGGCTGAAGCTGCCCTGTAGCTTTGCCAAACCAGTAGGTACGCCGACAAAGACCAGTTGCACAGCTTTTCTCTGCAAGGTGCAAGGCTGCTCAAAACCTCGGGATTCGGAGCGCAAGCGAGGAAAAGAAGCTGTAGATGATATAAAAAAAATAAAAACACCCTGTACGCAGCAAGGTTGACAGCCAAGACAGCCAAAGCAGCGCCAGCCTGGGAGTCAACAGTGTTGCATCGAGCCAGGGCTGGTTGCTGTGGCTTAGCAAGTCCGTGTCCGGCCAAGGCGGAGACACCGGCCCCAGCTCAAGTTTGTGTTGTGGGCTTTGTCAGTTGTTGTCAGTGATGTCTGTCTACCTGGCCTGCCACAGTAATCCGCCCAAACAAAAAGTTCCCCGAACCGGCCCTACCAAATCTCACCTGCCGCTGCACTACATTCATTGCCATTTTTGCTCTGAGCTCCCTTCTTTGATCCCATTCCGAGCGCCTGCCAAGTTTACCGCAAGGGTAGGTACCGTAAGTAGCCCTTAAGCTCCGGCCCGCGCTGGGCTGTCCTTTTTTTTCCCTTCTTATAAGCTTCTTGCTGCCCCCCTCCCCGCCACCCGTCGCCTTCTCTACTTTTGTTCTCCAACATATTCACGTCCACCCATTCACAACACCACCACACAGCTATAAAGTAAAATTCACTTATTCTCGTTGCCGTCTTCAATCCGCCAACATGCCTTTCACCGCCAGGTAAGCTTCATCGCCCTCGCTGCCGCAGCTATCAGCACCTCGCTCGTCAGCGCAATTCTGGCGCCCGTTTACTGTTGCGCGCCATGGCGCCCATTCTTCCGGAACAGCCGAGCTAACTTGATCCTCTCTTCTCTAGCGACATTTGCGTACGTCTACGAGCAACCTTGCCAGGAGTTTACTCCCGGAAACTAACCAATTCTTAGAAAATCCTCCTTGCCATCATCCTTCCTCCCATCGGTGTCCTTCTGGAGCGTGGCTGTGGTGCTGACCTCTGCATCAACATCTGCTTGACCATCCTTGGTAAGCTTCACTTGCCTACTTTGGCGCTTGGCTTTCTACCAAAAATCGCCCTGTACTAATTACTTTCCTCCCTCGCAGGTTACATTCCCGGTATCATCCACGCTTTGTACATCATTCTCAAGTATTAAGTGCCTCGGCGTCTCACAGCGCCTCATGTGAGAGTCGCGACAAGAGCCTAGCCATTGCACCATGACTCCCTGTGCAAACCGCCAAGCGCCCCACGGTGGCGACCGTCCGCCGGTCTTCCGAGCTCACCCGCTGCATTTTGTAACGATCGTATCTTGCGTGCAAAGAGTGCTAAGCTTTTAATTGCTTCCGGATCTCCTCGGCTCAAGTCGCCAGCGCCTCTCATCACGCTCATTTTACGCTTTACTCTATCTCAACGCACTTGTTGCTCATTTTACTCCCGCGACATTATTCGCACGCTCCCTCAATCTTCACGACGACCGACGGCGACTTCTTTCATTTGCTTTTTTGGCTTCCTTAGTGTAATGAGCAACGGTCTACGACTGTTCTGCTCTCCTAATGACGAATTGGAGATGCGGAGGGTCGCTGGGTTGCATGACGCGGGCGATATTTGGCCACGATAATTTTCTCTTCGATACCCATCAATCCAAAGACTTTTTCCTAGATGTTTATGTTCTATTATTCACCTTCATCCGTGACTGAATAATGCCCATGCCAAAGTTTGTCATCGTGGCTGTAACGCTATCCCTCTGTGGTCTGCGCATCATTACGTCAGGCCGCAGACGCCGCCACCCCAGTTCTGGCCCACTGGATCGAACCACCCGATTCACGAGCGAGCGCTGCATGCCATTCTTTGTAACCCCAGCCTACCGCTTAGTCTTTTCCCATCTATATTCTTGACATAGTGAGACCGCGGCGGTCAGGGGCTTCCTTTTGATGCGCGATTGTCTATCGAACGTTGCACGCGGTTCCCTGCACGGCCACGCAAGCTACACGCGAACGCACACAAACTACCAGACACACTATGTGAGATCACGAGCATCAGTTGAATCAAAATTGAAATGAATAGACGTCGTTGCTATACAAATGTTTCCCCAAAAGACGCCAACGGATTCGCAGAAAAATAAATAAAAATATATCCTAGTGTACGCCATTGTCGATCTCCTTCATACCTGTAGTATAAGCCCATACCCGTCATCATCGTTTCAACAACCCCATGTTCCTCTCTACATGTGCTGGTTCACATCACCAATAGCCATAGTGTCCCTTCTTCTCGCTTCTCCTCCTCCTCCTCTTCCTTCACAGCCCATCCATCACCGCAGCTCGCCGTCGTCGTCATTGCCCGCCAGGCCCTCGTCTTCATCGTCCCAGTCCAGCTCGTCCGCCATTTCCTCAGCGCGGCGCTGCACCTCGGCCAGGCCGGAGAGCTCAGCCACGTAGTCCTTTTCCTGGAGGGCGCGCCGCAGAAACTGCCACCCGTCGGCGCGGTACGCGGCGAGCACTTTCGGGCTGCACGCGCTGCAGCAGTCGTAACTCTGGCCGCGAATTACGAGGCTAGTAAATGTCGACACGTAGCCGCGGATCTGGTGTGGCACGAGGCCGAGAGGATGGGTCGGGGGGTCGCGCTCGGCCGACGACGGGGGATGCTGCGGCGCGGGCGCGGCGTTGCGGAGCGGGTGCTGCAGGAGGCTGGTAAGCATCTCGACGAGTAGGGCGGACGCGATGGCGGCGACGCCAGGGCGGGTCACGGTGCATTGCTGGTCGAGAGTCTGATCCTTCATGGACTGCGAGTACTGGTTAGTATAAATCTGAGGGGTTGCTGAGAGGGGAAAAAGCCTACATCTGCCGGTGCAACGACATCGTTGCAAAAGTAACATCCCAGAGGTAGATGGCCCTCCTGCATCGTCTCGGCGCCGTGTCGCATGACAACGTAGGAATCGAATCCCAGCGCCGCATTCATGACGATCTTTCCCGCAGCCTTGCCCATGACGGTTGGCAGCCACCGCGACTCGCGCGTGTCCATGAGGAGGAAAATTACGTCATGTTCGTCAATCAGCGTCTTAAGTCTGTCTAGGTCCGCCTTTGTGCGCGCCTCGTCGGTGAACGGATGGCCGAGCATGGGCACCGCGAGCGAATGACCTTGAGCGTCGACACCGGGATATATGCGGCGAAGCATAGCGGCCGCCGCCTCGGCTTTCGGCTTCCCACCGCCGACGCAGTCCTCAAACTCAAAGAGCGGCTGCCGCACGGGGTTCGAGTACGACACCCGACCATAGTCGACGAAGGTGATCTTGCGGACTCCCCATCCGAGAAGGTTACGCGACACGTAGCCTCCGAGAGTGCCAGCGCCAAGCAGCAGGCATTTTGTGCTCTTGATGCCGTCGAGATCGAGTTCTGGCGCCAGCCGCCACTTCATGAGCTTGAGATTGAGGTCGACCGACGAGTCGGCGAGCCGCGCCGGGTCCATGTACTCGCCCAGGTTAGCCTGCTGCGCCTGGAGCTTGCCGTTGCGTGAGCGCTCCCAGCCCGTCACCTTGGGCATCTCGGCCATTTCCATGCTGCTGACCGCGTCCATCTCCAGCGGCAAGACCACACTCCTGGCCTCGTGCCGCCGCGCCCGCGTGTCCCGGTAGCAGAGGATCTTGACCCGCGTCTGGCGGAACCGCTGGCGGATCAGCACCAGCAGGTTTCGCAGGGGCCATGACGGACCTTCATCGTGCGTGGACGAGTCGACGAAGCATATGTACCG
Organism: Beauveria varroae; assembly: GCA_030780425.1. Taxonomy (NCBI): domain Eukaryota; kingdom Fungi; phylum Ascomycota; class Sordariomycetes; order Hypocreales; family Cordycipitaceae; genus Beauveria; species Beauveria varroae. Next base: position 155,845 of record JAPFUP010000115.1, read on the forward strand.
GTCCTCCTCGGCGACGTTGTTGAAAAAGCCGTCTTCGAAGCGGCGCAGCGAGCCCACGTTCCAGTGGTATGCCAGTTTGCTGGCAGCCGTTTCGGCCTCTGTATCGGGTTCCATGTCTTCAGCTTCGTCTGCGTATTCGTTGTGGTTCTCGCTCTCAGGTCCGTGAACCTTTTTGGCGAGAAAGAAGCCGTGCTCGCGCCCGTCAACCGAGTAGCGCCATGTGCCGACACGGTCGACCAGGGCCGTCGTTTCATCGGGTGTGAGCCGCTCGCTGGGGCCGGAGCGGCGCCAGGCTGGGTCGGAATGAAGCGCCGGAAAGGCGAACCAGTATGTGAATTTATATTTTTTGAGATCCGCGTACGAGAGAATGACGAATGAGGAGAGGAGGGAAGGGACCGAGTAGATTGTACCGTCATTGATGGCATCCCAAATCTTGTACACGTCAGTAGTGCTGCAGTAAGTAGCTACCACACATCTTACCTGTCGCCCTGCCGTCTTCAGCATGGCAGTCTTGTCCATGTTCTTGAAGTCCTCCAAAGTGTTCACGTTTCGTATGATACCTTCGGCTCTGGCTGTGCCCAGCGGCGCACTGCACCTTGGTCAGTCGCGGAACCAAACATTGCCATACTTGCATTCTGTGCAGAAAGGTCATGCCCGACAATAGACCATACTTTTTGCTTGTTAGGGCATTACCCAAAATCTGCATCTTGCTACTCGCTTCGGGCTGCTCTACTCGCGGCTCATACAGCCCGAGAACCCCGCGCGCCGAGTCATCAAGCTTGTCATAGTCGAGCTTGGATGCAAAGAGTGCCGAGTAGAATGGCAACTCAATCTCGGATGCGAATGGGGCAAACTGTAAAGGAGTCGCCATGGTTGCTGCTGCGCGTGTCGCGCGCGGTGTTGCCGCAAGCGCTCGTGGAGCTTGGTATCGAAGACGTTAACGCGCTGTTGTTTGCCTTTGCTCGCATTCGATGTACCTGCTCTGGAAAGAGTCTGGAAAGAGGATTGAAGGTGCGCTCGTGTATGGATAATTGTTGTTTCTGATAAGTCTGGTTGGCAGCGTGCTGTGGTCAATAATAAAGCGCATGCGGTTTGTCATCTGACCAAGACAGTCATCATGACAACTTGAGCAGGCGGACGTCCTGGTCGGCTGCCCCGCCGCGGGGCAAGCGCCTCCCGGGCAGCAAAGGGCGCCAGCCAACAAGAAATTGCGGAAAAGAGATATTCATAATTGTCGAAGAAGCTCTCAGAGGTAGCTGCAAGTTTTTAACGGACGCGGACGAGACTCAAATAGCTCAGACTGTTGATCGGGCTCCGCAAGTTGGGCTCAAGCATCTCAGCAATACTTAGAGTCCTTCATATAATCCTTTAAGCTAATCTCCTTCAACAAGAAAACATCCGGTATGGTGTAGTGGCTAACATCGCTCGCTCTCAATAAAGATCCGAGCAGCCCAGGGTTCGATTCCCTGTACCGGAGAACTTTTCTTTTTGGCATGTCAACCCTTGAAGATGAGATAAGCTTTTTTCTACGAATGGCAATTCTATTTTTTTGTTCTTTTTCTTCTTCTCCCATCTCGTCGCACTTTGTCGAGATTTATACCAGTGTTCTCTACTTTCTTTGCTGTCTTTGGATGGCACTGACATGCAGGGATCGCGTGGCCTTTGAGGTGTCAAATTGAAGGGCTACAGAAAACGCCTGGAGATCGGCTCGTACACCACTTTGTTATCTTACGAACATGTTCTAGAAGTCCTTCCATGTCTCTTCTGCCAATATACTCAGCTAGTGACAAGGGCCGCTGTCTTGATTCGGACAGCTGAGGCAGAACCTGTTAAATTCGAAGACCCACCTCGAACCGCGCCCGAGACACGTCCCTCCAATATTCTCACGACCTTGCCCGTGCTTGCTCAACTTTTGGCAGAATAAGATTAGAACCCATCTGCAGGTCTTTGGCGGCTGACGATTGATTCAGCATGCTCATCGGTGTATGCGGAAGTAAGATGAATCGTGCTAAAGATGGCAGAGTGTCTCGCAATATACTGACACCCGCGGGACAGGCATCTGCTCCGGCAAGAAGACGGTGGCGCAGTATCTGGTCGACCACCATGGCTTCAAACCGCTCTACTTGCGTGGCGAGCCCAAGGGGGTGAATGGCTTCGGCAGCAAACCAGCGAATGGTTCCGCCGATTCTGGCCCGGCCGCCGCTCAAGCGAGCACGTCGTCAAGGTTGCCGTTTGCGAGAGGGCCCGACAGCCAGACCTTTGACACGGCCGAGGCGCTTCTCGACTTTGTGACGCTCGGCTGGCGCAGTCGCTTCGTCACGACCGACATTCCTACGGAAAAGGTGCTTGATGTCTTCCTACGGCGCCCCTTTTTCATGCTCATCTCGACGGACGCGCCGCTGCTCGTGCGCTGGCGGCGCCACACGGCGCGCATCGAGGCGGCCGGCAGCGACGACGACGCGGCCGCGCCACTCACCCTCGAGGCCTTTGCCGCGGCCAGCGACCAGCATCTGTACTGCCCGCAGCAAGGCCTGCAGCCGCTCATCTCGCGCGCGACGGTGCGCCTCGTCAACACGTCGCCGACGCTGGCGCACCTGTACGCGACGCTCGGCAAGCTGGACCTTGCGGACCCGGAGCGGCTGCGGCCCGGGTGGGACACGTACTTTATGGCGCTGGCCTCGCTGGCCGCGCACCGCAGCAACTGCATGAAGCGGCGCGTCGGGTGCGTGCTCGTCGGGGAGGGCAAGCGCGTGGTATCGACGGGGTACAATGGCACGCCGAGGGGCTTGCGCAACTGCGCCGAGGGCGGCTGCCCGCGCTGCAACAGCGGCAACTCGTCGGGCGTCGGCCTCGCGACGTGCCTGTGCATCCACGCCGAGGAGAATGCGCTGCTCGAGGCCGGCCGCGAGCGCATCCGCGGCGGCTCCGTCTTATACTGCGACACGTGTCCGTGCCTGACGTGCAGCATCAAGATCTGCCAGGTGGGCATCAGCGAGGTCGTCTACGCGCATGGCTATAGCATGGATACGGAGACGGCGGCCGTCTTCCGCGAGGCTGGCGTCAAGCTACGGCAGTTTACGCCGGTGAGTTGTTTCCTGTGTGCAGTGTGGCTTACGCCGTGCCCCGATCCTTGTCGGGGCTGGTGTCTGCTTTTCTTGAGTCGATGGCTGACTTTTTTCTCCTCTTCACTGCGGATAGCCCGCTAATGGATTAATTCATCTCGAAAAGATGGACCTGTATTGAGTAATTGGTTTTATGAATTGGCGAGTTACAATTGCATGATAGTGGGTGAAATATGGCAAGGCGTTGGCGAGGTGTTGTTGCATGTAAGCGTTGAGTTAAATTGGTCCTGTGTGGAATCATTGTCGGTTCTGCCAAACTATTCAGGCCGTGTTGGCATTGTGCATTTGTTGGCATTGTGCATTCGCTTGTGTACAGTTGCAGCGAGGCCTGTAAATTACAAATCGCATCCCTTGCAATATGAGTACGTGTAAGTCGAAGTCGTAATCTTACACGGCGGCATCCCACGACAGATATAGCATGGAGGTATCTCCGAGGAACGAATCATTTGTCATTCTCGGTCACCAACTTACAAAATTATGCACATAAAGCATGACGACATGAATAAAAATTTGCAAGGAAACGATGTCGCCAATGCGCATTGCGCATGAAAAACAATTAGCCGAGTGTTTCGCAAATATCCAAATACAACCTCGAATATAGGGTAATGGTCTAAATTTGACGATGACGACACATTTCACAGATATCATGCTGCCGTTTCGCCTATTAGGTAGGGCAAGCAAATCCACCTCCATCCACCACAGATCCAGTATCAAGACGCGTTGCCCTTGTTATCGCACGACCAGGGTGAATTTTTTTTTATTCCATGGTCAGGATTCCCCGCCACCAGAAAAACAGAAAGATGATGTGCCATTCAGCCACCCGTCTAGTCTGTCGTTCATGCACTGTGCGTGAGGCGGTCAATGGGCGGCCAGCACCCCATGCCCTTGCACTTTCGGCTGTTCCCCTTGCAGCTCTGCCCTACTTTTTCGTACAGGCCCTTCTCCCCCAGCCTCGTGGGTTTTCGAAAACGGCAGTCGCACGAAGTCGCATGTCAGATGCGGTGAGCAACACAGACGCCCGGGAAAATGGCGAATCTTTCGTCTTTACCGCCTTGTGTTTAGCAGAGTGTCACTGGCGCTACACTGAAGAGGGCTGGGTCGGCACCGGCCTTGTGCGCACAAAGCGGTCAGCAACACAGACGCGCACAACCAACAGTCAAAGGAACACAAGAAAGAAGAAGAAGAAGGGGTCGGTCCGCAGAGTGTCACCTTGTCACGCGCATAAATCGAGTAAAAGAAAGAAAAGGGGTCAATGGGTCGCCAGAAGAGCGTAGGACCTTGGTGGCCAGCTGCTTCAAGGCGGCAGTGACAGCCCTCTGGCCACAACAGAGACCGACTCGTCTGAGCTTCGGCATTCCCTGGCCGCGATTCAGCAGCTGCCCACCAGTTTGCATGAACAGGTGAAAATATTTTAGGGGCAGGCATTTAAAAGGACCAGGTTGCTGGGCCTCTGCGTTGATGGCAACATGACGAGTAGCAATACACCCAAACAGATAGCAGCGAGTGTCGCATGAACTCGGGACGCCCCGACGGGAAGCAGTTGACACCAACTGTGTTACAAGGACGGCGCGCTCCTCTCAGGCGCAAGAAGCCAGCCCAAGAGGGCAAGATGGAAACAATAGGCTGGCGGAAAGACCGGGTTCGACTCCGTGTGCTGCGGGTCGGGCCTAGGCTGGCCTGCCCGGCCGCAGCTAGCGCAGACGGGGTGAACGAGACGTTGACTGGGGTTGAGACCTAGTTATTTAATCAATATTGAATAGGTTGAATAGGGGTTAAAAAGTGCAATGGCGGAGCGAAAGTTGGACGGAGCAGTCTTCCCACCGTCCACGACGGCGATGGTCTGGCCTGAGCTGCACTTGATGCCGAATACTAACCAAGCCCCGTAGTGTGGAGAGGCCGGGGAATAGGGGCAGCATTGATAATACCTGACTGATAATGCTACGTAAGAGTGGTCTTGTTTATTTTGTCCCGATCTGGACAGCGGCAGAGGTCGCGTCTTGTACAACGAGTATAACGAGAATGTAACCGATGTAACCGCCTGTCCAACAGAGGGCTATGCGTGACAGTCAGACAAGGCGGCAAGAGGCAAGAGGTAAGAGGAAGAGCACGAGAATCCTGCCATGAATGCCCGATGTGGCAAACGTTGGGCATCGGAGGGAGCGCAATGATGACCAGCGCCAGAGTGTTTGACTGCTCGGCTGCCCTATCACGTCAACGACCCACCAGCGGCGAGTGTCTTGGAGACATGATGCGTGCGATGATGTGGATGACAATGATGGGAAGGCAGAGCAATTCCAAGTCCAAGGAGGTGGCGAAAAGCACAGAGCAACAGCAGCTGACAACTGAGCCGAGACTTGCCCAAGATTTCTTTTCTTGGTGAGAAAAGCAGCAAAACAAGAAAAAAAAGACAAGTTTCAAGGCGTAGAGAACAAGGATGAAATAGATGGCTGACGAGCGGCATGAGCGGGCGAGCGGCAGCCAGACGATCAGGTCAGGGTCGTTCTGATGGATCATGGAGGCCCGAAAAAAGTTGGGCTTACCGGCGAGGGGGTCTTGAGGGTCCAGCCGACCAGTGTGGACGGCACACGTTGGCAACTCGGCGCAAGCAGCTCTAGCTTGATGCACGATGCAGTCCAGCGTGGCAGCAAGGGATTTTCTGATGCGTCCTGGCTTGCTGACGGTGCGATTATTCGCTGCCAGACGTGCCAGATGTGCTCCGAGCTGGTGGTCCGTTGAGGGCCGGGATGGGGCTTGTACGGTTGTACCTGGCGCCAAACTTGTTTACTTTTGTGCGTAGATGCTGAGACCTGGCGCAAACGTGGTGGAACCGTGCCACGGCGTGCGCACGATGGAAGATGGAGCAATTTGTCGCAGAGTTTCTTTGGTTTCTCAGAGAGCTTGCTTGATGAGCTGGTTTCCAATAGTCTCGGAGGCTGGTGGCTGGCTGGAGACGGGACAAGAAAAAGGCCTGCACGTCTGTAGGAGGGATAGGCAGAAGGATAGGGGCACAGGAACAGACGAGGAGGCGGGGGAAAGGACAGGAAACACGGTTTTCACAGATAATAACAAAAAACAACAAACGGGAAGCTGCAGAGTGCATGCTGATAGCCCGGAGAACTGGTACTCGCAGCAGGTCCCCTGTTTGGCGAGCCAGCCTCGTAATTAACAGAGTCGATAGATGGCAAACGGAGAAATGAACGACATTGGCAGTGGAAATTAGCATATTGATATTTTCTAAAGTAATTTGGCATTCTTATCCCTGTGAGAACTGGTGGTGGTAAAGATGTGCTTGGACGGGGAGACGATAAGCCCACCGAGTTGAATTTACAGCACTGTCAGAGTATTTCAGGACATTTCAGCGCATTCAGGCAAATCTATAGCACATTTACAGCGACCCCTTGCCACTGAACCCTTGGGTTACAGCAGTTCGCGGGCTCCTCCGGGGTCTTGTGGCGCTGTGGGCTGCACCGCTGCAGCACCTTTTCAGTGGGCTCCTGGTGGACTCTGTGGACTCTGTGGACTCGCACCCCCTGTAACCTCGCCGCTATTACCCCCCTGTACAACCCCCCTGTGACATCCCCGGTAGTGGGTCGAACCAGCCCAGAAATTAAAGCATGCCTCTTTCTCGACGCGTCTCGGGCGCGACACGCTAGCCAAATCAGGAAACATTGTAAACAAATGCGTCACCCGCCTCGTCGCGACTCCCTCTCTCTTTCTCCTGTCCCTCGTTGGCCTTCTCCACGCACCCCGTCAAATAGCTGGACCCAAGACCCGGGCCGCGACAAACCCAACAGTATTCGAACTCGGCTTGTCAAAGTGGGCTTTATATCGGCTGCGCTAACTCCTCTTCTACTGCCCGTCAGTGCCCATCCTGCTCACTGCTCACCACGCCACTGCTCACTGCTCGCTCACCACTACTGCTAGGTACCCACGCTACCACCACGCTACTGCTGCTCTCGTCAAGGACACCCTGCGCCTGCCTTTTACATTCCTCACATTAGCTGCCCATCCGCACGCATCCTCTACCCCCTTCGACAAAGGACCCTTTTACCGCACATATCTCGCCCTTGGATCGAAATAAGTCGATCCCTTGTTTCGACGAATTCCCTCAGACACTTGTGCTGCCATTACCCCGGAGGTATGGTCAACGGTTGAGGCGCGATACTCGACCGCAGTGTGGACCTTCGCATCGCTGAAGGAATCTGGGTACAACCACAGGATCGACAACCTGAGCAAGAGACGGATGTGATTGTGACAGGCCATACCATCACAAGACATCACAACTTTCGACTCGCACTCTCATCGAGCAGGAGCGATTTGCAAGTGCCCGTCTCGTGACCCGCCATGTGCTAACTGCCTCTCCTGACCCGACGACTCGATTGCGCCGCATTATCGCGATTTACTACTCTCGCAACCAGCTCAACGTCTTCATTACGTCTACGTTCGCCAAATCATCGTCTATACCTGATCAGCCTGCTGTATTTCGACTTGTTCTTGAGTCTGCCTCGATAGAGCAAACGACACTCTGCCGTCATCTACATTGACACACGACAGCCCATTGGATGCTTCGAGATTTATCGACGCATAGCTTTATACCCCAAACTCGAATTTCTGCCTTATTGTTTTGAAACCGTCTTGTTAAATCGGTTTCTCCAGCTTCTGCTTGTCATATTTGCCTTTGGGGCCTAGCAGTTGTTTCGTCAACATTCCTCGCTTGTGTGCGCCCCGCTGTCAACGCCGTCGGCGCGCATTCCTCCAAACACAAACACAATGTCATTCTCTAACTCGGGCGGCACCTTGGCTCTGCCATCACCCACTCACGCCCATCAGATCGATGTTTCTTCTGCTGTTCGCACCCTCCGTCGCTCGTTGTCGCGATCTCCCTCCAAATTTCTCTCCCGCACAAGTTCCCAGAGCTCCGATCACTCGCTGCCAACTTCTCCCAGAACTCCCTCTAGGCGCTTTGTGCTCACTCCCAAACATCAACATCGCCTTGTTTCTGCGCATCCTCAATCTGCGCCTCCCGCTCCTGCACCTGTGCAATCTACAACGCCCTTGCAGTCGCCCGTCTTGACCCCTCTTCGCCCTAGCGTCCGCTTGTCGTTGCGCAGTGCAAAGGCTGCGAAAACGCTTTCGCCCGCCCGCCAGCTGACACGCCGCGCCTCACCCAAGAGCCCGATCAAACGCAGCCTCAACACCACCTCAGATACCATCACCTACGCGCGTCCCGCAACATCAGCATCCCCTCGAACCCGATTTTCTCCCGGTCAGGAAAATACACGTGCAAGCGCCGCAATTCTCAAGACTCTAGACAAGAAACCTTCGCGCCACAGTCTGCATCTCGACGTTTCTGGGTCTTCCCAGACCGCGTTTCTCAAAGCTCTGGACCTGACCCCAGAACACATGCTCTCGACCACTGGCTCTCTGAAGCGTAGTGATGCGACCATGAATCTCGACCATCCCAGTCAAGGCAGCCCCGTGGCCAAACGCCGCAGCATGCACGGCATCGCCACCTTTGGCAGCCCCGAAAGCTTCAGCGTTTTTGGCAGCAACACCACCTCGTCTCAAAGTTTTGACATTCACGAGGACTCTCATCCTGAATATGAGCTCTCAGCCATGCCCGTCGCTTTCCACGGCGATGCTCTCGCTTCTCCCTCTCCCTCAGCTTCCGTTCCTAAGCGCTCTTCTTCTCTCCGCAAGTCAACACTGCAGCAGCGTTCCCTAGGCAGACGCACTGGTGAACGCCAGCTCGCCCAAATATCTTCCGATCTCTCGACTCCTGGTAGAAGCAGGCCACGACTATCTACCGACCACTTTGTCCCCCCGCTGGTGCCCAGAGACAGTCCATTTTCCAATGTGTCTCCTCTACCAAATGCTTCCATTCACCCCATGGAAAGCAAATCGCACCAACCTCACCCTCTCTCCAAGACTCTTACCACTTCCTCCTCCGGCAACAGCTTGACTGAACAAGAGCCTGCCCTCTACGCACCGGTCAAGCCAACCTTTGAACGACCTCGGCCGCATCCGTTCTCGCGCTCCCTCCCTCTTAACGCCACTCGTCCTACCGCGCGTCCTACGCATGACCACACAAAAGCTGTTGCCACGCCCAACCATTCAAATCTCTGGGTTGGCGCATTCAACTCGACCGGCTTAATTTCCAAGGTGAACCGCAACCCCGAGGAGGAGGCGGACAAGAAGTTCGCCCCGCCCGATACGCCTTGTAAAAAGCACAGCAATCCGTTTGCCACCTTTCCCCCCCAAGCAGGCAGCGGTCTGAGGAAGAGAGGTAACAGCCGAGGCTCCTTTGCTGGCATGCCGTCAACTCCATTTTCGGCTGCACCTATCCGTGCCCCCGACACATTTGGCAATGTCGCCAAGGGCATGACTATTTTCCAGCGCGGTCCATCCGGGCTTGGCGCTCGTCGAGGAAGCGTCCTCAGTCTCGATGGCGAGGACCGCCCCCTTTTTGGCGAAAACACCGATCTGACAACTAGCTTGGACGCCGATGTTCCTCCAACACCCACCAAGAACAGCTTGACTCCTAGCCTGAGCAACCTGAGCGAGCAATCCTTGGAGAGTCCTAGCGCAAACCGAACCTTTGCGCTACCTCCACTGTCTGCTGTGAAGCATATGCCTCCGAGATCCTCAACCGCGTCTCCTATTGAAAGACAGCGTACTCCCCAGACTCCACATGAGGGCATGCTGCCGCTTGACACAAGTCGCCTCTCCCTCTCGCAGTTCAACGAGGCTACTGAAAGCTCCATGCCGCCTCCAGTCACACCTACAGCTGGCAGGGACTTCCGCTCGTCTACTAGCATCTTCGTCACTCCTGTCAATGACCGCACTAGCGATCTTGACATTGATGCAAGCCTGTATTCAAAGTTTGACAAGGTTGAGCAGGTGGGCAAAGGCGAATTCTCTACCGTTTATCGCGTAACCAAGACGAACCAGACTCTATTCTCTGAGTCTCTTGCCATGACGCCAGCTCGAAAGACTGGCCAAAGCCCAACGATGAGCCAAGTGTACGCGGTGAAAAAGAGCAGGCATCCTTATCATGGCCCCAAGGATCGTGAGCTCAAGCTCCGTGAAGCTCGCATCCTTCAAGCTCTGTCCCATGCTGAGCATGTTGTTCACTACATTGACGACTGGGAGCACAATTTCCATCTTTACATCCAGACTGAGTACTGCGAAGAGGGCACTCTGGAAAAGTTTCTGGGCAACGTGGGCCGTGGTGGACGCTTGGACGACTTTCGCATCTTCAAGATTCTGCAGGATCTTTCACTGGGCTTGAAGGAAATTCACGATGCTGGCTTCATGCACTTGGATATGAAGCCTGCCAACATCCTCATCAACTTTGAAGGGGCTCTGAAAATTAGTGATTTCGGTCTAGCACAGGCCTGCTCTGCCACTTCTAGCGTGGACACTGAAGGCGACAGGGAGTACATGGCTCCCGAAATGCTCAAGGGTCAGGTTGGTCAGCCGGCCGATGTCTTTTCCCTCGGGCTCATCACTCTGGAGGTTGCAGCCAATGTCGTGCTTCCGGACAACGGTCCTACTTGGATTGCTCTTCGATCTGGAGATCTTTCCGAAGTTCCCAGCCTCACTTGGATGCCCTCCAACGAAGTAAAACGAGATGCCAGTGGCGTTCCGCTTGAAGCTGTGCACAGCAGCGAAGTGCTGGCCAACAAAGACAGCAGAGGCAACGTTCCCGATGCTTTCAAGAACGCAGATTTTGGCCAGCAGCCCCCCTTTATGGTCGATGCTTTTCATCCCAGCTCTCTCGACTCTATTGTTCGCTGGATGACTGCTCAAGAGCCTGGCGACAGACCCCGCATCGACCAAGTTTTGGATCTCGAAGGGCTGCAGTGGGTCGCTGAGCATCGCAATGCGCCCGCCACCGTCTACGAAGGAAGCTGGGGTCTCGAAGATTTGCCCCCAGTAGCCATTGCTGTCGACAGCGATACCGAAATGACGGATGTCTAAAACATTTAGACGAGCATCCAATCTAGCCGAAAAGCAACGCTGGATATATATGAAAGGATACACCTCTAGCTTCGATTGGATTGGAAGCAGTGCGGAGAAACGTACAGAGAGATATCGCCGAGTTGTTGGAAACGTGGCATCGACCTTGTGACGCGGCGACGAATTTATGAGCCGCCGCCGATATAATCAGGGCAGCCACTATTGCGGAGTTACACTACGACATGATTTATTCGGAGTTTTTGTCATTACAACACATACGGCCATCGGGCGTCAGCAGCCTCGCTACAGAAATAATGGCGGACCTAACAGGCGACACTCGTTTACGAATTACACTTGAGATACTAGATATATGGCCGACGGATACAAGGTGCAAGAGCTAGCTTGGGATTATATATATATGGAGAAAGATATCATGCTATGGAAGCAAAAAAAGGAAAGGCTACACAGAATCTGGCTTGTATTGCCACAGAACCGAGATACGGTTACTACTCAGGAATGATTTTCGGCGTTCAAGGATCATGTAAATATATATCTATCATAGTAGATGGGAGGACATCGATAGCACCGGGAAGAGATATGGATCTCAGCAAGGGGAGTCGCGAACACATTAGCGGACGTTCATTTGTCACGTATGAGTCTAACGAAGAAATGGTATGAACACATTATGGCTTAATTGAAGAACTACTTGCTTCGTGAATGTCGACACGCTGCGGCTTAAAAGGCCACGCACCCATCGGCCACCTTGGACGACGCACAGAGGGAAGCATCAACTAGAAAGTCCCAGCTCAGGAAGCGGAGTTTGTACCCGACTCTTGGATGAAGAAAGATTGCGAGGAACTCGTCATCAGGTTGCGTAGCAGTGCCCTGCAGGGCATCGAGGTCACAGTGTGGCGCTGCGCCGATCTGATGGGACGGGATACCCCGCCCAAGTGATGCGCGGCCTCGACCATTACCAGGCTGCTTCTTTCCACATCAGAGTCGCCATCCGGCAAAGAAAAGCAGAGGTAGCATACGTCGACGCTCGCCATATCTGTGAATACATCAAGATGACGCAGATTAAATTGCAAGAGGGCCAGGCCGAGCTGCCGACGCCTGAAAGCACCCATTCCTACTGGCACCGCGACCCATCGCTCGCGCTGCTGGGCCACCGCACCACCGACAAGCTCCCCGAGCAGGCCGACGTCGTTGTTGTAGGCAGCGGCATCACAGGCGCATTCGCCGCGAGGGAACTCGTGGATGGAGGACGTGATGTGCTCATGCTCGAGGCACGCGAGGCGTGCTGGGGCGCCACTGGCCGAGTACGTTGAACACCACAAGACGTTACGCACGCTTTGCATTACTGACCAACGGGATTGGACATTGTAGAATGGCGGCCACTGCCACCCGATGATCTTCATCACCAAGCCAAATGTGGCGCAGTTTGAGCTCGACAATTATTTTTTTCTGCGGGATCTGGTCAGCACCCGCCAGGTGTCGTGCGACTGGGAGTCGACAGGCGCCGTGTGCCGCCTTGCCACCGAAGCCGAGGCTGAGGCCGCCAGGGAGAATGTGCGGCTTTTGCGCAGATACCACCCGTCCCTCGCGGACAAGGTGCGTTACGTCGAGGATCAGCGGGAGCTGACGGAGCTGCGCGTGCCCGGCGCCCGCGCCGCGGTGCTGCACCCCCACGCGGCCAAGCTGTGGCCTTATAAGCTCGTGGCGTGGGTACTGGAGACGTTACTAGGGAAGAACGATGATGAAACGGCGCGGTCGCGGCAGGTCAAATTCAACCTGCAGACGACGACGCCGGTGACGAGCCTCCAGCGGTACGGGGGCTTGTGGGTGCTGCACACGCCGCGCGGCCAGGTCGTCGCCAAGCAGGTCCTGCTCGCGACCAACGGCTACACGTCGCATCTGCTGCCCCGGATGACGGGCCTCATTAGGCCTACGCGCGGGCAAGTCTCGGCGCTACGGCCACCACCCGCCGGGCACACGCCGCTGCGGCGTACCTATATATGGAGCACAGCCGACGGCGCCGACGACTACCTCGTGCAGCGCGACGATGACGACGATGAAAACGGCGTGCTGATATCCGGCGGGGAGCGTGCCGGCGACGCCGAGCTGCGCAGCCACACCTCGCGCGACGACGTCATCGACGACGAGATTAGCGCGCGGCTGCGCAGAGGCCTGCATGGGGCTATTGAGCTACGGCCCGGGAAGGAAGAGGTGGAGGAGCTGCGGGCGACGTATGAGTGGACGGGCATCATGGGCTACTCGCGGGACGGCCATCCATGGGTCGGGCAGGTGCCGGAGGTGCTGGGCGGGGGGGAGGGGGGTTTGTATATGAGTGCGGGATACACGGGGCACGGGATGCCGGCGGCGGCGCGGAGCGGCGCGGCGGCGGCGCGCATGATGCTGGGAGAGGGGCGGGGGATGTGAAGCTGCCGCATGAGTTTGCGATTTCGGAGCAGAGGGTCAAGGAGGCGGAGAGGGTGGTGTTGCCGCGGACGCTGGAGGAGGAATTGAGGATGAATGCATTTTGGATTGAGCAGCAGGCAGAGCAGTGAGTGTGCGATGATGGTGTCAGTGATGGTCGTTGGATTATGGCGCTGTAGCGTCCAAGGAAGTAGAACGGTATTTCACTGTATATATAAATGCGCATTTATTTTCAGAGAGTCGCAGATGATATCACAACACAATACTGGTTGCTGTTAGCCACGATCGAGTACTCCCGTTTCAACACGGGTGCGATAGCCGCGCTTCACTTCCTGTGGTAAGGTAGCCAAGAGGTGCTGGACATACATCAAAATCTGTCTTGATATAAACATGATCGCTGTTCATGAGTTTGAAAATAGGGGCCCTTGACAGCTCATAGGTTGGAAGGTGATTTGGTAGAGGAATAGGGTCAAAGTTGGTCGAGTCAAAGGACTCGAGTGTTTCAGCGGAACCCATGTTATGAGTAGGTAAAATTTAGAGGCAAATAATGGGTGAAGTTGTTCTTTCAATCTTGACTCGAACTTTTACTCAACTGCATAGTTGTGGCAGAGGGGGGAAATAAAGAATTCACATAGCATATGCGGGCTCCGGCCTAGAGTGCAATCCAAAGATGCGTGGAAATGCTAAGAACATTCTCGAAGAAGAGCTAAAAAGCGAAACGATGTGAGAGTAGACCATTCTGGAATAAGGGAAATATTACCGTGATGCGTCGCGTCGCACACAGCGTGCATTAGCTTACTGCCAACAGGATGGATGGACGAGCTTTCTAGCCCTCGTAGCTAAATGATGGTGTAATGTTGACTTGCATGCTGCCAAGTTTTGATTGCGGCTCAGCCGCATGAAGCAGGAATGAATGATCAAAACTTTGTGCCCGTGATGCTTGATGGACCGGCCTAGGACCGGACTGAGGACTCTCACATGCTGCATGCGCCAAGTCCGCCTTGCATGCTTCCACTGCGAAGCTCCGCTGAGGAGGGGTTCGGCGCGCAATGGCGTTGTTGACCTTGATAAATGGCTCATGTCAATCATAAGTTCCCTCTGAATCGTCGTCTAGGGAATTGTACAAGGTACATTCAGTCGAGGGTATCGGCTGAGAACTGTGCGCCACGGAATATATGATCGAAAGCCTTGACCCCCAACCTGGAGAAGACGCGAGATGAGCCAAGGTTGAAGGAGAAGAGCTATACGAGGACGTCAAACTAAACGATTCAAGTCCCGAGCCTGTGAGAAAAAGTGCGCTGCCTTCCCTTGTCTACTCGAATAGTGTTCTCAATGGAAAAGCTTGTCACGCTGATTACAGGCAAGTACCCCGACTAATGCGTTTCTGATACTCGTATGTTTGTGTCTAACAGAGAAATCAGGCGGAAACCGGGGGATTGGATTCGAGGTTGCAAAAAGTCTTTTACTCTCTAGTGCCTCTTATCATGTCATCATCGGAAGCCGGACTCAAGAGAGAGGTGAGGCCGCTCTGGCACTATTGTCCAATCTTGCAGAATTAAAAGGGACCGTTTCCTTTATACAACTCGATGTCACCGACGATGCGAGCGTGGATGCTGCAGCCGCCTCCATCATGGCCTCTCACGGCCGTCTCGATGTGCTGGTCAACAATGCCGGCATCGTTGTCCGCGGCGAAGCACGAGACGCTGCCCGGCGCATTTTCCAGACCAACGTCATTGGCTACATTAGCGTCACCGAAGCCTTCTTGCCGCTTTTGCGCCAGGCGTCCAAGCCACGACTTGTCTTCTTGTCAAGCAGCTTGGGGTCCCTAACCCACGCTTCCAACCCAGAGAGCAAGTACTATGCGTCGCGCGCAACCGAATACAGGGCAGCGACAGCAGCGCGAAACATGATTATGAACCAGTATTGGGTGCGGCTGCAGCAAGAAGGCGGCGGCGGCGGCGGCGGCAAGTTTCTGGTTCACGGGGCGGCTCCGGGCCTGGTGGCGACGAATTTGTTTGATACGCCGGAGCAGCTGAGAGCAAGAGGAGCGGCAGAGCCAGAAGTGGGCGGAGAGCGCGTGGCGGCAATCATTAGAGGGGAAAGAGACGCGGATGCTGGACGGGTGTGCGCAGAGGACGGTGTTGTGCCTTGGTGATGATGCACAAAATCTACCAGACGGGAGAATTTCGTGGAAAAAAGATTCGTTGTTGAGATCCAAGGTACCATTGCAGCACTTGAGCCATAAACTACTTCAAGTGGAATCATTCACCTCATGTTTTTTACTTCTCTCAAACCTGGGGATCTGGTGATAGCTACGCGGAGAAGAGTCAGAAGTCTCGTCACTGGTTGGTAGAGAGACCGGCCAAGGTGCTTATAAAATACTGATTTTAGCGGCAATTGGAGACCTGTGAGCAGAAAAACACTCAACAATTCCGTCCATCGTCTGCCGTGTGATTTGACAGCGTTTCGTAGTATATGATCGTAAGGAGTCGGGATCAACGACTAAGAGGCAATGGGGATATATTCCTAACCTCGTAAAGTGACCATCTATCACGACTGATTTTCGGCTTCTGTACTTCGTGCCAGCATCTTACGCATTCTAAATCGTCAACAAACTTCTCTGTCTACCTGACAATGTCCACAAACTCGAGTGTTCAGTCTATTCTTCCGACAAGTTATGAGCTGAGACTTACGGTCGGCTTGGCGTGTTTGTACCTGCTAGACAACACTCGCCCGGCGCGTCATCTTTTATATGAGCTTATAATGTGCCTCAGTATGAATATTTCGCTACAGGTAGTGCACGACTTTGTGGACCATACGACGAAGCCGGAACCATTCCGCATGGAGCTCCTCGCTGCGGTGAATCCATCAGTCCGCCAGCTCCGTATGCCTGACTTGCCTATTCTCGAGACCTGAGCCTCTCTCTCTCTCCCTCATTCCTGTTGCCTGGTTGCATCTCATCACTCTGGACCGGGACCTGCCGCTGGTCACCTGAGTGGATGAACTACTCGCCGTAGCATTTCTCCACACTGAGCTTCAGTACAACTTTTATATAGTGTCGAATTAAAAATTGGGTATCTACATACTTGGCGTCTGAGATGGCATTGCTAGATTGCAGCTCTTCTTGAAAGCTAAGCGCAACTCGGCCTTGCGCGTCTTGAGCTAGACACAGAAACACTTCTCATTGAAGACTCCGTAAAGGCGCATGTTCACCTTTCTTTGCCATGTAACTCTCCGTAGAATCTGTGTTGACTTTGCCATTGTTTGTGGGCTTCTCTTCGGCCTTGACGCTCTTCCATTCCATCCCCAGGACTGCGAGGGCGCTCAAGCAGGTAGTGATGAGGGCAGTTTTGAACGTCCACACGAGCGCGTTGTTATATACAACTTTCATTTGAGACAAAACATTGGGGTCAGTGATGCCGAAAAGCGCCGAGTCGGTTGTTGCTCCCGCTCCCGCTATGCTCTTGGGATCAACGCCAAGGTTGGAAATGCCTGCCAGACCTTCCACAAGCTTCGTGATGAACACGTTCTGTGCGACACTTATAAATAGACTACCGCCAAACATTTGGGAAAAAATGATGATGGCAGTGCCTATTGGGATATCGCTGAGGGGGACAACAGCCTGCACGAGGAGAATGGGCTGCTGCATGCCAATGCCGATCCCGAAGCCAAACAGGATCTGATAGCCAATCCATTTGCCCGTCGTAATATCGACTGTATACAGAGTCAAGAGTCCAGCTCCAATGGACCCAATGACAGAAAGAGCATACATGAAAGGTGTGGGATATCCGAGTTTGGTGACGACGGATCCGGCTCCCATGGCGCCGACGGTGAAGGAGATGAGGAGGGGCAAGGTATTGACGCCTGCAGTTGTGGCCGACGTGCCTCGAACAACTTGAAACCAAATTGGTATGTAGTATATATTGACAAAGAAAGAGGCCCCGACAAACATGGCAAAAGCGGCAGCGCTTGCCAAGCTGCGCTGTTTGATGAGGCGGCCGGGTATCGTCGCGTTCTCGCCCATGAAGTACTGGACAACTGTAAAGGCCACTAGCAAAATGGCAAACACTACGAGCAACGCAACAATGCGGCCGCTACCCCACGAGTACTTGCTGCCACCCCAGAACAAGGCGAGAAGGATGCAGATGACGCTGGCCAGGAAGAAAATGGTTCCAAAAGGGTCAAAGCTGTTGATGGATTGCCAGAACGAGGTACCGGCTGCACGGCTTTTCTGAGGCTTGGGCAAATGCAGAAAGAATATGAGCGAAGTAGCTGTAATGGCTCCAAAGGGCAGATTGATGTAGAAGCACCAGCGCCAGGTGACGTGATCGGCAAAGGCACCACCCACCAATGGACCAATGATACTCGCAATTCCATACATGGCACCAAAGAGACCCGTGTAGATGGGTCGTTTAGCGAGGGGTGTGGTATACGCAAGGATGACCAGGGCACCTGAGAAGATGCCCGAGCCACCGAGACCTGCGATGGCGCGTCCGATAATCAAGGCAACGGAGCTTGGGGCGACGGCACAGATGAGGGAGCCGATTTCGAATAGGGCCAGGCAGCTCAGAAACACCCACTTGACGCTGAACATCTTGAACAGTCGACCAAAGAGCAGAGTAAGAGCACAGAAAGTGAGCAGGTAGGCGGAGCCGTACCATCCAACATCACTGAGAGCTTGAAACTGATCCGTAATCTTGGGAATGGCAGTGGCAATGATTGTGTTGTCGAGAGAGACACAGAGCACAGCGAGCTGAAGGCCAACCATTAGAGCGAAGAGTTTGAGCCCAGAGGGGTATTGGATGGCATCCTTCCCGCTCGGTGTCCTGGCATCGAGTGCAGTTTCAACATCATGGTCATTTGGGCTAGTGAGGCTGTTTTGATCGAGTAAGCCGTTGACCGTTGGGTTTGTCTGGTCTAGACGAGGTGTAGCAGCCTTATCGTTGTCGTAAGCCATCTTCGTGGCATGGGAAAGCAGCTATTCTCAGTCAGAATATTCGTTGCCCGAAGTAGGCCAGAATGCACTTGCCTGGAGATGTGGGTGTAAAGTTGGCCAGCAAACACAGCCAGGACGAGCCCGTTTGCAGATATGCGCATTCTGGTTATCGGTAGAGAAAAGCAGAAAACCAGAGGAATGCCTTAAATAGTAATTAGACGCCTCAAGGCAAGACGATGGAATGGGCACAACGGACAATCCTGTGGGGTCCGCACTGCAGCCGTTCACCTCGCATCAGCCTAGCCCTTGTCTCCTCGTCATCTGATCCGTGCCGTTCCTCTGATCTTCTTGAATAACAGGTACTTTGGACCCCATTGCTTGTGCGGATTTTGGCAAATTGGAATGTGCCCCAGGGTGCCAACTGTTGCGGACTTTCGGGTAAGGCTGTGTGGGTATGGCGCGAGTTCCGCCCTTGATCTCGATCAAGGCTCCGCCAGGTATGGAGTACGGATAGATGTTCCTTTTTCAAAAGGGTCTGTTTCCCTTTTAGTGTCTAATTAGCTCGTTACTCTTTAGAATACGTTTTAGAGTTAGATAGTCCCACTGATGCGACCATGGATCCCGACGCGCGAAGCCGTGAAGCTTGGTGCCTAATGAATAGCTAGTATTCGTATCTAGGCGATGACTATGACAACTAGGTCACATAAGGTGGCTAAAAAAAAGCCTCCAATTTATAACGCAATTGGGAAAACGAGGTACCACGATAATAATACGAAGTACCGAGTACACAGAAAAAAAGGACGACAAGTGCAACAGCCCGTGTGTGCTGGTCGTCACCGACCCAATTACCTACTTGCGCACCTACCTTGCAAATGTAACGTGTACCATCTGCTGCCAGCTTTCCGCATAAAGTGATGTCGCGTAAATACCAATCATCTCGACCATGCCCAATGAATAAAGTAGAGCGGCGTGGTGTAGCCTACAATGTCCACATTGGGGTCAAGTACGGAATTTACGTGTAATTAGCGGAAGCCGCTCTGCACATGCTTTAAGTATGAAAGCGCCAATTCTTTACAACTCGAATCGAGTAAATCAATAGCCAACAGAAAATATATATTCGCGCTGGAAGCCCAGATAGAACATTGCTATCTCAGAGCACAGTTGCTAAATTGGCGTGCTGATATGCAAGCCATAGCCATCGATAAGTAATCATCTTCGTAAACCTAGACTAAGAATACGAGACAACAAACCATCTATTCGAGATTCCATTCTTCCCATTCTCATCTTTTTCAGCTTTGCATCTCTGGCTAAACACGAGTCCCAGCGTCACTTTCTAGCGATCTCGGTTTCCTCGCCGTGAAGAGCATGACCCGTCCTACCAGTCGAATACTAACTTCCTCAAAATTCTTCCGTAAAGCCTCCTCAAATATATGTCGACGGTCATTCCAATTGTCGAATGTGCCGGAATTGTTGTAGATTGACATAAGCTTGGCCGCGATCCAGTTCATCGGCTGCTCACGGCCCAAGATCGTTGATCCTACAAGCACCCCATCCGTCGCAAGAAGATCTCTAACAACGTTGAACGCTTTGACCTTTCGCTCTTGAGGCCCAGGGACGCAATGTAGCAAATGAAACATGCTTATCGAGTCGAATCTCGCGGATTCCGGCAGAGGCAGGTACTCTGTAGCGTCTGCGACAACGGTTGTAATGCGAACAGCGTTCGATGACTTGATTATTCGTTTTTCCGTCGCGGCCAGAGAGTTGGTATTTAGATCGACAATAGTTATCTCTTTGCAGTCTACTCCAGCGGCCAGTGCCTTGGCAGGATAGTAACCGGACCCAACCCCGATATCGAGATGTCTGGCACCCATGGTGGACTTGAACAGTGGCAGTAGGATTGACGTTGTGGGACACCTCCACGCATAGCTATTCGATAGCCACAAAACCAACCAGTCATAGATATACTGAACATATAGCTTTGAGTAGATGCCCGTCCCGTCACCTTTTGAATTCTTTGCTGGCTGTGTATAGCTGGTAGCCATCATTCGTAGACGTGCATGTGGTAAAAGACAAAAGATAAGTTGAAGCTATTCAAATGAGTTTTTTTTCGCGCAAGTGGACTGCTTAAATTATATAGGATATCTGCGTTCAGTATTCGCATTATCGTCCTGCCCGCTATTAGTGGAAATGCAAATCAATTGCCAAAAACAATGTATGGTCAATTATTTCGCATGCCAAGACCTATGCAGTCAGCTACGGATCAACGCCGCAGTGGGCAGCGGAACCTGCGTACAATACGACCCTTAAACTGAAGAAGTATAGCTAATATCATGTTAATTAACCCTATATCAATGACCTTGCCACTCTCGTACCTTAGATCTGACATTTTAGCACAGATTAAATTAGACGTCATGTTGTAACACCTATATGTAACACGGTAATTTTCCGAGACATCTGAGCTGAACAAGCGTTACCTAAGTAATTATAGTAGTGATTATGACGCTGACTTTTGTGCCTGGGCATAGAAATGTCAGCAGGTCTATTCCCTCTGAACCACGCTTTAGCTGTGCTTCGCGTCGAAATTTGCCGGACTGTTTCCCTCATCTAACAGATTTAGCGACCAAAATGGTAGGAAACCAGGCCATTGTGCAGCCCATCGCACAACTACCCTTTCGCGTCGTCCCGGTGGCGATGCGCGGGAGTGGCTGCTACAACCAGAATGCCAGGATTCAAGAGACAGCAATGGTCAGGGCCCTCTCTCTCTTCCCCGATGCTTTTCGCGACAGTGTATTCGATGACAAGTTACGTACAGTGGTCGACTATGGAGCATCTGAAGGAATCAATCCGTGAGCGACCCGGCATAATGCTAAAAAATGTTTCAAGGCTGACGATCTTTGGCAGCATCTTGCCGTTGTCGCACTTCTTGGAGTTATCTGCTAAAGATCCTGCCCGTCCGATCGACATCCAATACTTGTTAGTCGACACTCCAACAAATGACTTCTCTTCCTTGGCAAGGACAATGCATCCGGCCATACAAGAATGGGCAAAGAGTTATCCATCCGCTCGAGTTTTCCCTCAGATGATAGCTAGAAGCTTCTACCAGCAATCATTCCAGATAAACAAGTTCATTTTGGATTCTCGTTCAGTTGTCTTCAGTGGCTAAGTCAATTTCCGCAAGCACATGTTTCAGACGGAGAGCCTATTGTCGACCGCGTCTCGCTCATGAGTTTTCGGCAAGATATCTGCAGGGATCAGTCCGACAGGGATCTGCAACAGTTCCTCCAAGTTCGTGGCAACGAGTTTGTTTCTGGTGGATCCCTCATCCTGAGCTTCCTAGGGAGCTCGAGTGTCTGTCGGTATTGGGAGACGCCCGTTCTCAAGTGCCTTGTTCTAGCGCTCGATGAGATGGTGGCAGATGGTCTCATCACCTTGACAACAGCAGACCAATTTTCCCCTCCCATCTTCACCCGTGATTTGCAGCAAGTCCGAGCCGTACTTGACTCCCCCGAGGTTAAATCGGTATGGTCGACTATGCACCTTTTTGAAGAGGATATTGAGCATCCAATGTCGAGCAACCTAGATAGACGTGGCAAGAGCTTAGAAGAGAGCACTCAATATGCACAGGAAATGATCAATTTTGGCCTCGCCATCATGGCGGGCTTTTTGATGGATGCAATTCGGGCTCAGAATAGAGCTGACAGCATTACGGTGGCTGAAGAGGAAGAGTTACTTGTGCAGTGGAAAACCAGAGCTGCAAATATATTCTCAAGTCAATGTCGGGACGCAAGAGTCAGTTTCCGGTGGATATACGTCTCTTTGAGGAGAACCGCGCAGGCGTCTTGATAAGCCGCATGACACCTCTCTCGGCACACTGTCGCGAGAATGTAGTAATTGAATGTACAGTGCACATTTTTCCCTTGAAGCAGCGCTCTATGAGGAATTGGGCTGTGGGGGGGCGTAGAGCCAATCGCATACGAGACAAAGTGCCAAAAGAGGCCGCTGCGGTTTTCTAGGCAGATCCCAACTCGCCTCTTCATATTGACGCTATGATCTATGATGCCCGAAGTTTGAAGCAGAAGTTGATAGATATCTTCTCATTTTACTCCCGATTCCTTCTCACATCTCATTATTCGCAGTTGACGGTTGCTAGTAAAAGATACGTACCTCGACCACTCGCCGACATTTATCCGCCCACTACCACATTCAACCAATCAGAGCAACGTATTTTGCAAGCAGCTTTCAATTGGTGTCGGGAAGCCAAGGAAGGACATTTGCCAAAGCTCCAATCGACTCTCACCCTCGCATCCACGGTCGACGCTACCTACCCATTGACAGCCCAATTTCCGCTTCGCTCGGCGGAACACCTCGGAGGACATCGATTCGAACTTCACAATGGCCAGCAAGCTAGCCCCCTTCTTCCGGTCGTGCGTCCGCGCCTCTGCGCGTATGGCCGCCCGTCCCCAGATGACCAGCCGCGCCTTTTCCGTCTCAGCGACCCGACCGAGCGATACACTCAACGTGGTAAGGACTGATAGTTGATGAACCCATTTCTTCAAAGACGTCTCCCGGGTGCAATTTGGAAGGATGTGCAGGCGGGCCGAATCCCCGAGAGGCATCGGCCAGCCGACCCGGCCAGCCAGGAATAAAGTCGCTGCAGGTGGCGAACGAGCTCTGTTTGGCCTGTAACTTCTTCGTTGCGTGAAGATGGCTGTATCCGGGAAGACGCAAGGGTTGCAACGCAGACTGAGCAGAACCGCTGACGATTGACTTGTCCCCCAGCATCGCAACACGCCCGACAACAACCCCGACATTCCGTTCAAGTTCAGCGCCGAAAACGAAAAGGTCATTGCCGAGATCCTGAAGCGCTATCCACCCCAGTACAAAAAGGCCGCCGTCATGCCGATTCTCGACATTGGCCAGCGCCAGCACGGGTTTACCAGCATCAGCGTCATGAACGAGGTCGCTCGTCTGCTCGAGATGCCCCCCATGCGTGTCTACGAGGTCGCTTCTTTCTACACCATGTATAACCGCACTCCTGTCGGCAAGTTCTTTATCCAGGCCTGCACCACGGTACGTTTTTCCAAGCATCGGCCTCCATCTTGGATTGGCAGCTCTCGCGTGCGCGCTCAAGAGCACATGCCCATGCCCTAGTCGACCCCCTCGACTAACTTTCTTCCCCAAGACTCCTTGCCAGCTCGGTGGCTGCGGCTCCGACGTCATCGTCAAGGCCATCAAGGAGCACCTCGGCATCAAGCAGGGCGAGACGAGCGCCGACGGCCTCTTTACCTTTATCGAGGTCGAGTGCCTGGGCGCCTGCGTCAACGCCCCCATGATCCAGATCAACGACAACTACTACGAGGACCTGACCCCCGAGACGGTCGTTGAGCTTCTCAAGGACCTCAAGGCTGGCGCCGCCACAGGCAAGCTCCCCGCGGCCGGTCCCCTGAGCGGCCGCCAAACCTGCGAGAACAGCGCCGGCCAAACGAACCTGACGTCGGAGCCCTGGGGTGTCGAGACGACGCGGGCCGATTTGTAAATTACAAAGGACGAATATAAAATGGGCGAACCGGAGCACAAAGGCAGACTTGGCCGAGCTGCTTGTTGCGCACACGGTTTGATTATACAAAAAAGAAATCTTGTAGCCACAACCTTTTATATCTTGTTTGTTTTCACTTTTTTTGGTTGCCATCTTTTTTCGTCTGCCCCTCTGTTGGTCAAGGAGGGCATAGACAGCAGATGGTACATAATATTGAGTGGGATTGTTAAAGGAACTAGCATCGACTTGTACATATAAATAAAAACAATGACCAACTGAACCCACAGGATTCATTCTGAGATTTTATCCAAATGTATACATATATTTAGTTGAGATAAATAGTTTCATGTACGCAAATAACTGGTATGCTCATCTCCAGGATGTCAATATCCCATTGCTAACAAATTCTCGCTTTACACAAAAGCACATAATCACGCACCCACGCCTGCCGCCCGAAGCCGTCCCTACAGCCTCAGAACCCAACCATCGCCAAACGTCTCGCCGTCCTCGCCCACCCCACCCCAGACCAAGACGCCGCTGTCCTCGAGGTTCGTCATTGGCGCGCTCGCCAGTCGTGCCCGTCCCCGCGGCAGTGCCGCCCATCCCTTTCTTGCCTCGTCATCGTCGTCGTACGGCCGCGTCGCCACGCGGGCCCATCGGCCCTCGCCCGTCTTGCGCCCCACGGCCTGCAGCACAGCCGCTGTCACGCTCGCCGCCGACATGCCCTGCGGGGGCGCCTGGAACAGCCACACATCGTTGAGGGGCGGCTGGTCAGTGCCGCGCTCGCCAAACGCCAGCACGAGCACCTCACGGCCGCCACCCATGGTCATTGCCTCAAAAACGGCGCCGCTGCGGGGACACGGCCACGGATGCACGCCATTGTCGACAGGAATTTCCGGCGCGCTGTTGGTGCTGCGGGTGCTGCGCGGCGAGGCGAGGAGCGGCTCCGAGGGCGTCACAGTGCTGCTGTAGGTGCTGGTCGGGCGCTGCAAAATCGTCTGCCAGCCGTCGCGGGCGCGCACTCCGACCTCTGTCTTGCCGTCCATCACATCGACCTCGAGGTGCAGGTAGTCGAGCTGCCCGCCGATTTTCTCACCGTTGCTGGCGTCTGCGCCGCCGAAGCGGAAGAGCCGGCTCTTGCTGATGCAGATGGCGGTGTCGGCGCGCGCGAGGCCCGGTGCGGATGGCAGCTCCGTCCACATACGGGAGCGCACGTCAAAGGCCCAAATGTCGTTGCTGCCGCTGCCATTGTTGAGGCGGCCCGCGTGGATAAAGAGTGTTCCATAGCCACGCGACTCCTCGTCGACGGCGCTCTCGGCGACTTGCCCGACCACGGGGTCCTGCGGGATGCCTGTCTTGGAGGTGTCGCCGACGGCCCAGTCGCGCCAGCCCTGCGCGCGGCTGCGCAGTGTCGTGGGGGTAGACGGTGGAGGATGAGGAGCTGTGGGAGGAGAAGACGTGGTGGTGCGGGAAGAGCCAAAATCTTGGGGCTTGTCGGTCGCCGCGGCGCAGTGGTCGCTGCGCGCGTTGGGATGAATAGTGATAGCGCCGCCCATGACGGCCGGCGCGGGGTCGAGATGGCTCCAGGTGCAGGTGCGCGTGTCAAAGACCCAAACGCGTCCGGCCTCTTCGATAGGCTTCCCATCGGCACCGCGGCCGCCAAAGAGCAGGATGCGCGAGCCAATGACGGCCGTGGCATGGCCGGCCCGTGCTGCGGGGACGTCGCCTAGATCGGGCCGGACAATGTCAATGGCGCGCTCCTTGCCCTTGCCCCTGAATCTGGGACTGCTGCTACCAGCCTCGGAGCCTGCGCCGTCCGAGGAGACTTCTGATGCGGTTTTGTCGTCAGCGTCTGCCTCATCGGGCTTGTCGGCGGCGGCGGTGATGCGGTAGTAGTCAGTGCTAGCGCCGCTGACTGGTAGGCGCACAACGTGCATGTCATTATCGGCAATCTGTCCATTGAGCTCGCCTCCGAATATGTAGGCGCTGCCGGCGATAATGTCGAGCGGGTGCGCGGAGCGCCGCAGGGCGGGGATATTGTCGATGAGTTCCCAGGTACCCTTGGGCCCGTGGTCCGCGGGGGAGGACTGCCCGCGCAGGCCGAAATGCGGCATCGAAAGGGCCGGTAGGTTTTGCTGGGCGTGTGCGAGGTTCTCCTGGGCGCTGGCGAAGAAACCCTTCTGGGTGGTGGCAATGTTCTGCTGCGCGTTGGCGAGCAGATCCGTGGTGCGGCGCCGGAGAAGCTTGACCTGCTCCATGGCGGGCGGGTTTCTTGTTGATAAAGGGAGTTTGTAGCAAGGCCAGTGTTGTGAATGGATGGACGAGATGGAAGAGAATAATAAGGCAGCTCCGAATCACGATATTTTGGCTGCGAAAGGGGTGGCCGGATTGCCGTTTGTTAGACGATGACGTACTAGCTCGCCAGTGATGGTAAACAGCTGAAGCTGGGTACCTGAGAAGCAGGTAACTGTGTAAGGTAGGAAATAAGGAAAAGCAAGGCCGCGCGGGGATGCAAAGCTGGGGGGGTTCTCGCACAGACACTGGTTTCATGTAGTGATGATGTACGAAGTTAAAAATGCAGAGAGCCTGTCGGACGACGATGGACGCAAATAAATTGCGTATGCAAGTGTTGGTGGCCTTGGAAGAGGCTCGTCTACACCCACTGTATTGTTCCTTCGGGCACAGCCTGCCTCTGCCCCGGAGCCAGAGTGGGGCGGGGAAGGCCGCGCTGATCTAGCCAGCACAAGTGGCTGACCCAGCGTCTGTTTCGAACGAGCAATTGCGAGATGCCCTGTGCGTATCAAGTTGATGAAAAATGAGGCAATCGCATCAAGCTGTCAATATTTTGCTCTCTGGTTTCATCTTTGGCAGCTGTTCCGCGATGCCGTTGCCGCATACCCAATGAAGGGCTCACTGGAGAGAGCTCTGCCGCAGCAAGCTCACTGAGAGCTTAGCGGACTCCGCTGTAAAGTGAGCTATTCTTAGCAGCACTCACACAGCCTCTGTATAAATTAACGGCCACTGCCTTCAACCGCATCCATATCAGCGACAGGTTAATCATGTCCGGATATGCCATTCTGCACGGGAATGTAGGCAATGATGATCGATCCTACGGGGCGTCATTCTTCCGTTCCGGACGGCAAACATGAGTTGGGACTTGGTGAACCTGGTAGTTGCACCGCTAAAGACTTGGCAGAGCCTTATGCTTTCTGCCCTTCATCCAAAAGTGCCACAACAACGTTTTCCTTCTAACCAGCGCGAGAGATTGGAAGCGGACCCCGATATATAATCTGTCGTTTAGAAACACGGCGTCACCCTACGGCATATGGCTTCTCTGACTGTGATTCAGCCGCCAGGCGACGGCTACACTACATCGCCTGGCCATCCCCAATTCCGTGATGTCGACAGCTTCCGTCCACTCAGGACGGGCCGGGTAGGAGCCAGAGGCATCGACTCGCCCGTGACGCCCAGCCAGCCGGCTGACTTGTCCGATGCATCTCAAGCGCGTTCAGTCGGGCCTTCTGCCGTCTTTGACGTGATTGAACCCGTCTTGACGACAGGTGTAAGTGATGGCACGAGGGTCATCATCATCACCCTGTTCGTTACTGCAAACCTAATTCAGGTGAGTTTCTTGCCTCAAAGAGTATTCTTTCATACCGTAATACGGCTGACGATGTATCAAATTTCTCTCAGTTTATCTCCAATTTTATCACTCTTAGCGGTGGCATCACACTTACACACGCCCTGGGCCGAGAGACTGGACCTGGCAAGGCCAACTGGATGGCAGCCTCGTATTCGTTGGTTCCTCTTTCCCTTAATCCACCGCGGAATGAAACAGAGACTACTCCATTTAATCGCTTTTACTAACCCGTCACCTGCTCCTCTGTGCAGCATTACGCAGAGCACATTCGTTTTAGTCTCTGGTCGGTTAGGCGCCATTTACGGACATCAGCGCCTTTCACTCGTCGGCCTGGGCATGTTTGGCATCTTTTCCATCGTGCATGGATTCTGCCGCAGCTTTGCTCCCTTTGTTGCCGTTCGAGCTCTGAGCGGAATCGGTGGCGGCATCTACATGCCCAATGCTATCACGGCGCTGGGGCTGATGGTGCCGCCCGGGCCGACAAGAACTTTGCTGTACGGCATCTTTGCCGCGGCACCGCCTCTGGGTGGTCTTGTGGGAGCTTTGTTTGCTGGACTCTGTGCGGAATGGGAGGGAATGTGGAGTTGGACTGTTCTCTTTGGCGCATTGTAGGTTCTCTGGATCACAGGAAAGAGGTTGCAAAAAAGGACAATATACTGACGCGCGAAATAGGGGTGTCATCTCCGTCGCTAGCTGTATCTTTCTGGCTGTCATTCTACCAGAAGAGCGCCCGGTTGACCCGAAAGGCAAGCTCGACACGTTCGGAGCCTGTCTGGGTCTGTCAGGTTTACTACTCTTTAACATTGCCTGGAGGTAAGTTGTTGGCTTCAGCATGACCCTCGGGCTCGTCTACTGTTTCCCAGTCATTAATCCTTAGAAGTCAAACGCCTACTATCGGATGGTTGATGCCCTCTGAAATTGCCATCGTGACTGTGTCCGTTATTGTCTTTGTCGTGTTCCTATTGTGGGAACACTGTGTTGCCTCGGCGCCCATCATGCCACTCCACATCTTCCGTGCGCCAACGTTCCTCGCCATGATCTTTGTCGTCCTCTTTAGCTACATGTCATTTGGCATTGGCCTCTGGTACTCGATTTCCTGGCAGCAGACCCTGCGACAGCTCTCTGTTCTTCAGATTGCCGTGAACTTGATCCCATTTGGGCTCGGTTCCACCGCCGCCGTCGGCCTTGCCGCCTATCTCCTCCCCCGGGTCGAGGCCAAGCTGGTCATGGCGGTTGGTGTTGTCGCCGTCATTGGCGCCAGCCTTCTCCTTGCCACCATGCCGATGCAGCAGACGTATTGGGCGCAGGTCTTCCCGGCCATGCTGCTGTGCGGCTGCTGCCCCCGACTTTGTGTACCTGGCAGCGCAAGTCATTGCCAGCAACAGCGTCACGCGCAAGCACCAGGGCATCGCAAGCAGCCTCGTCGGCACGCTCAACCTGTACGGCATCAGCTTGGGGCTAGGGTTCGCCGGGACGATCGAGGTGGAGGTGGCTAAAAAGTCGAAATCGCCACTGGCAGGCGCCGCCGCAACCATGGAATCCATCATGTCCGGCTTCAAGGCTGCGCTGTACTTTAGCGCGGCCTTGGCAGCCGTCGGCCTGCTTCTGGACTTTGCGTTTGTCAGGGTCCCCAAGGTAGACCGTCAGGGTTGGGGCGATGAACCCGGTGAGGAACCGCCTTTGGGAGCAAATGAGGAGGCGGTGACGCACACGAGCTCGCAGGCAAATCGTGGCCAGTTGCAGCTAATTTGCCTGGCGCGCATCTCGCTTCGAGGCGCAAGCACGGGTGGCGCCATAGTGCTGCTAGACGAGGCGACCAGCAGTGTGGACACGCGCACCGACGACGAGGTCCGCTTGGCACTCCGGCCCAATATTGACGGCAAGACCGTGGTGGAGGTGGCACATCGTTTGGAGATCATACGGCACTACGACATGGTTGTGGTCATGGCTAACGGCAAGGTTGCCGAGGTGAGCAACCCTGATGAATTGCTCGCAACGCCGGGCTCAGAGTTTCAAGCACTATGGAATAGCAGACGCCCATAAACAAAAGCAGAATTGGTTGCAAATGGTATCGCAATCGTTCTTTCGTCAGCTGGCTTTATTTTACTAAATTCATACTCTCAGTTACTACGAAATTATGACTACGAATGGGCACTGGCCGTTTCTCACTTTTGATAAGCATTTGCCCACGTCACTGAATCAACATCTGCCACACGCCGACGTGTTGCACATTCCCATATTCATTGTGTTCACGCGGAAATCATCGCAATTGGTACGGGTGAAGATGTTGTGAACCTCTCCCGTAGACGATGGCTTCAACGCCTTTGTGGAGCTGGACTTGAAGATGGCAAGAATTTCCGTGCGGTAGTATTCAGAATGATAGGCTTATGAACTTTCGGTCTGGATCCTCTGCGCATGGACTAAAACTTACATACTTGAGATATCTGACGCTGGTGCTCAATATTTTTTGTAGTACTGGCGATAGCTATAGACTGCGAAAGACCGCTCAGCCCTTGCTAAACAATTATTGGCATCACGGGGGCCTCCGATGAGCTCAATGATGCTGGAGGCGCTGCAGTGCCTCAAAAACTGGACCAGGCATCGGACAGTGCAGTTAGGTATTACCAGGCAGGCGCCTGCAGGCCGCCCGACTAGGCTACTTAGAAGGTAGTAGGTAGGTAGTAGATGATCGTTTATATTCTATAAGCTCTTCTATTTGCAAATCTCCATTGCCTTTGTACTGGCCGCCCAGGGTCCTCGACCCTCTAAGGCCCCCTGTTTCTTTTTTTTTTTTTCAAAGCTACAATTGGCTCCCTGGTCTATTCGTAACGCGTGGCGGACCAGGGCAAGGCTGACTGGCTCGAGCGTTTCTAGCCTCATAAGATACAGGGGCTCGTTTCCTGTTCTATTACCTGTTTTCCTTCTTCTCGTTCTCGTGGCTTGTGACGAAGGCGGGTGCGGCGGATTCGCCAAACAAGGCGTGGACTTGAAATCAGCCAACTGCAGAGATGCTTCTTAAAGTAGAGGAAGAAGAAGAACAGGCGTGCATGGCTTGCAGAGATGCACACGGGCGGACGCTGACGCCTCGGCACGGCAAGTAAAGGCAGGTTGTCTTGTAGCCTGCCCATAGATCTGGGGAGCATGAGCCAAAGAAACGCCTAGATGGTGCCTTGCTGCACCTTTGATGAGAGCAAGGTCCGCAGAAGAGAGTGAGTTTGTCGAGAGAGACGATCAACCTGCGTGTGGCTCTACAAACTCCTCGGATCGGCGCCCTTGTCTCATTTTATTCCGCCTCATTAATGGCCTATGGCCTCACTCAGTCTGGGGCCTCAAGGCCTGTCGGTAGTTTTCGTCCACACCACTATGCAGACCCCCTGCGAGCTGTATTTTCTGAATC
This sequence comes from Beauveria varroae, assembly GCA_030780425.1. Lineage (NCBI taxonomy): Eukaryota > Fungi > Ascomycota > Sordariomycetes > Hypocreales > Cordycipitaceae > Beauveria > Beauveria varroae. The sequence goes on from JAPFUP010000115.1 coordinate 186,874, forward strand.
AGGCTTATGGCTGAGGGATCCAGATAGCTGCAGCGGCCCCCCGCTGGCTCAATCTTCTTAGCGGATGATACAAAACTCCTAGCCTTCGGCGTCTGCTTCTTTACATGCAAGTTTTCCATCTTGTTGCTGCAACGTGCGGGTTCCTGCTGGTATATTGGATAACCGTACTGGCGGACATAATCGTCGCTCACAATTATATCAAGCGCCTCAACACACACAATACATCACACACACCATGGCGAACAAGATCACTGCCTCGCCCAACTTTGAGGGATGGTATATTCACCCAGATGGCACCAGTATGCGACTGACTTGATACTCATCACTTGATGGCTTGACCTCTTCTGACGCCATCATTGCAGCCGAAGCTCTCACCTGCCCTCAGGGTACGTTTACAACATCAGGCCCATACGCTGTATGCTGCGACAAGACCAAGTGCCCAATGCCCACGGCCTGCCACGACAACAAGATAAGCTACGACAACTTTGCCGTGGGAGCATGTCAAGGCTCCGCCGTCTGCCAGACCATGTCCATCATGTCCGCCCCCGGGGCCAAGAGCGACGTCACGTCGAGCATCTTTTGCGCCCAGTACTGGTACGCCCTCGAAGCGTACCGCGACACCGTCCCCGTCACCGCCTCGTCCGCGACCAAGACGACCGCCTCGGCCTCGACAGGCAGCACGCCCACCAGCAACTCGGCCAGCAAAACGACGTCGCGGAGCACCACCACCACGCCGAGCCCCACGGGGTCCTCCGGTACGACGTCGCCGGCCGCTTCGCCCGAGGCGTCCTCCGGAGGCTCCAGCAAGGCGTGGATTGCGGGCGCTGTCGTGGGGCCGGTTGTCGGCCTCGCGCTGGTCGGACTTGCGTTTTGGTTCCTACGGCGCCGACGAAACGCCAAGAAGAAGGATGTCGGCGCCGGCAACGCGCCCCAGGAGATTGGCGGCTACGAGCGACCGGCGAATCAGGGCGACGGCAATTGGCAGAGCAAGCAGTACTATGGCGCCTCGCATCCCAAGGCCGAATCGACCTCTGCGGGCTACTATGCGCCTGTGCAGCAAAATCAGGTCCACGAGCTCCCCAGCGGCGAGCAGAGGTGAGCGTGGCAGGGCAGTGAGTGAGAAATTAGATCTGGGCAAGTGCCGTTTCATGGGCATGCAGCGATGTGGAAAGAAGTCTGCGCAATACAGTACATGGCTTACACGGTGGGGGAGTTGAGTTTCTTTGATTCATGAAGCAGCCGGGCATTTTCACATGACAAGTAATTTATGCATATAATATTTTGTACATAGTTTCCATAGCGTATTCTGCGAGGTGAGCAACTTTTCATTTCATCATGGATATTCTCCTTTTCAGCTGCATTTAGGCGCCCGGGATGATTTGGCGTGCCCCGCAGTAGCTGAAACGAGTGGCGCGCGAAAAGCATCAGCCATTGATTTCGTGTCACCAGGCGGGTTTAGCGGGCCGGCCCGCGCTATTGAGCATGATCAGTGCGGCATTGGAAAAAGGGTACCCCGCGGGTGATGAAAAACATCGCTGATAGACTTTTGACTCTTGTATAAAATATACCACGTATAGGATAAGATATTTAAAAAGAAAAAGAGAGATTAGTCCTCTAATACTAGTCATAATTCTTAGTTTATAAAAAATATTTATTTCAAGTGGCTTCAGCTAATAAGAGTAAATCTTAGCTAGGTAAGGCGATAAAGTTTTCTGTCACCCACGTGGGTACGGAGTATTAGAGTTATGGGCATCTCTATATCATAAATCTCACAGTCCCGCAATCTATGAAACCTGCTTGCCTGCCTACAAACTTTTCCCCAGGCAGCGCTCGAGTACTTAAAGCGGTGTCGAGTTAGTCGAGTGGCTGCGCGGGGCTTTCATTCTTCATTTATTTAGCGAGAAACGCTCTTACCTAGGTAACAATCTAGTTGACTACGAACCGCTAAAAGCAACCACTAATTAAAAGTTGCATTCGCTTGCCACGTCCGCTGCAGGAAGCTTGCATCATGGTTGGCTCCTGCATGCACTCCGCCGCGGCTACACCAGGCTGGCGCCTAGAGGTCGTCCGCCGGTGAGCAGCCAATCTCGAGCAGAGGGATCCAGCATTCTTTCTGCCATTATTTCTCAAGCCTTGATTTTGCTTCCGTCTTTTACGTCCTTCGATTTCAAAGTTGCACTTCCTGAATGCCCGTCATGAATGAGATTTACGAAAAGCTGGCTGCTGCGGGACAGCTCGCAACCACTGCCGGGGAGTCGGCCCTCGAATTCGATAGTCATGCTCGTGTCTGCGAGGTGTACGAGCTTTGGGTGCACAAGGACAGCAACGCAGTTACACCACTGTTCCACGAGCTTGATGCTGGTTTAATACCCGAATGGTTGCAGAACGGCACCAGTTCAGAAGCCAAACCGTTGCATACACTGGCCCTTCGGCTCGTCCTAGTCGCAGTCCAAAAAACGGGCAATGCTAAGAAGAGGACTTTGAACATCTCAAAGGAAGTCCATGGCCAAATTATCAAGGCCTTTGGGCTGAAACTGGCCCATGAACATCTCAAAAGCACAGTCACGAGCGTGACGGCGTTACCAAAGATCAAAACGGAGACTAATTCGGAGCTTTGTTGCTACTCCTTCAATCATGCTCCCAAGTTGGCTGCGGTGTGGTCGCAGGTGCGCAGCAACGACACAGACGTCGCCAATCAGTGCGCAGCTATGCAAGGCATCATATACGTGTGGGAAGATGCCGGGGTGAATGGCAGTGCCCGCAAGAAGCCCGACAAAAAATCATCTACACCTGGCTTCTCGCCGAAACAGGTGCTACAGGGCTTATTAGGGTCGCCATTTTGCGCTGACCTGTATTCCAGCGCCATGGCCCCGGCACTGCTCTTGGCCATGCAACTCGGCTTCGAGATTGATTTGACGCAAAGCCGCATCAAAGTTGTCGTCTCAGACATTGAAGCGAAAACAGGCTACCACATCTTTGAAAATAGAGTGGCAGCTTCGGCGCACGCAAGGCTCGGCCAGCTGGCCATGCGGGCCAGCGGTTCAGCCACCAAGCTTGCCAGTATCGACAGGAAAAGTACGTCCATGCAGAAGGTGTTGCATTTCATCATCAAACACTTGGATAAAGAAGCCTCTGCAGCTGGGCCTGCCATGCGCGATGCGCAACACCTCCTGCGACACCATGCTGGCGTACTCAAGGAGAGACTCGAGATGCAGATGCTAGATACGCAATACACCATGAAACGCGTAGACATTCAGATCAATGCTGTAAGTCAGTTTCCAGCATACGTGGTCATCAAGCTAACATCTTCAGCTCTTCAACATGATGATGCAACAAGACAATGCAAACGGCATCGAGCTGGCCAAGTCGTCTCACCAAATTGCGCGCGCCAGCTACCGCGACTCGTCCTCAATGAAGACGCTCGCCATTGTCACCATGTTTTTCCTCCCGGGCAGCTTTGTCTCGGCAATGTTCTCCATGTCCATGTTCAAATGGGACAAGGCGGGCCCCGACTCGTCATCCATTGGTGTCGGCCTCTTGCCCCAATTTGGCCTCTACTGGGCCATTACGCTGCCACTGACCATTGCAACCTTCTGCCTCTATCTCATGTGGTTGTGGTACCTCACGCGCCAACGGGATCGCGAGGTTGGCGTCGTTCCCCTCAAGAGCGTTGATAGCAGCGACGGCGAGGCAGGGCAGGATGCTGTCGAGGAACGCTGCATTGAAAGGAAGAGTACGCCAAACGACGCTGAAGGACAGCGTAGTGACGCATCCAAGATTTTCGAGGCGAGGAACTTTGTGTCCAATGTGTGAGGCTTATGACAGTAATTTGTCTACCCTCGAGAAAAGCGTGTCTGCTTATAGATGATACAGCGATGACCAATATGGTAGCCTGGTTGTACTTTGCTCCACACACAAGCGTGTCATTCTAGCGAGGCTCTGCCAATTGTTGTCGAAGTAAAACGAGACCGATATTGTATAAGTAGCAAGAATATTTCTTTAAAGAAGAAAAGCCAAGATAAGAAGCTCCTTTTTGCGAACCCAAAACAATGTAGAGGTATGGCTGACGAGCAGGCCATGACACCGACTGTGCTCAGGTGTTGGCGTGCAGCTTCGTCACAACGACGTACTCTCAGATCTGCCCCGCTAGACACACGATCTTGCCATCTTCACCAAACCACCGGCCACGGCCCAGGTTCGACGCGGGAAATTGGGCCTGATAGAGAGCTGGAATTCGATCAGCCCATTTACACTCGGCTTAACCGCATCGCTGAAGCAGGCTTTCGCGCCCGCATCCTCGCGATAGCCCGCCATGGCAGCCCCCGCGACTGGCAACCCTGTCCCCGCGCAGCTGGGCTTCCTCGCCATCTACAACCCGTCGCTAGGCAACACGGACGATACAATCGACGACCAGATTGTTTACTATGCCTCGGTCACGTCGCTGGCCGCCGCGTCGTCTAAGCGCCGCCGCGCGCGCACCAGAGGTCGCCCAACCGAGGCCATCTCGCCCGAGGAACGCAACGAGCGTCTGCGCCAGATTGGTCTCGCGCAGGGCATGGTTAGCTTCAGCCAGGGCTTCGCCGACGGTGATGCCGTAGATAGCATCGAAACAGAGACCACCAGGGTCGTCGTGCACGAGCTCGAGTCTGGATGGTGGATCCTAGCAGTAAGTTGATGGAAACAAGTGCTCGCTCGTCATGTCAGGACAAGACCCGCGCTAATCCATAGCAAAGAGCATTGATCTGAACAAGACGCCGTTGCCACCGCGGCTTCTTACTAAGAATAACGAGCCGCGAGAGGAAAAATACGATTACAATACCAAAGAAATGAAGCCCGCCGCCCTCGTCTTGCGTGATCTCCAGCGCGCGCATCGCATTTTCTTGATGCACCACGATATCTCGCTGAGCTCGCTTTTTTTGCGTCTTCCACGACACAGGTTTGTGGCTGTCCTCAGTCGCTACTGGGATCTCTACTTGTCGACGTGGAGCGTCTCACTACATGGAAATCCTGCCAGAGACATCTATCAAGGCATCAATATCGCGGCATCGGGCGAGCTTGGTGTCGGCGTGGGTGAAGAAGAGCGCGGCAGCGGCGAGCGAGAGGTTCTCGAAGGCCTGGTCGGCAGGACTGAGGGTCTCGTGGACGTCGTAGTGTCCAAGTTTGGCATCGAGAGCGATGATGAAACGGGATCAAAGGGCAGAGCTGCCGCGCCTTGGCTTGGCAGTGGCAGGGAGCCTTCCACCGACGATGGAGCCATATTTTTAGGTACAGGCGCATTGTCCAGAAAATCTCTGAGGGACGTGACGCACTGGATGGAGGACCTCTATACTTGGGGTGAGCACGCATATGGCGTGATTGAGAGCCCGATTTCGACACGCAAGGCTCGAACGAAGAAGACTGACCCTCAGATTGATGCTTCAAAGACCTCCGAGGCCACTTTGGAAGAATTGAGTGAAACAAAGCCTGGGGTACTTTCGACGCAAAGCAGCGAATCGACCATTAAAACACTGAAAACCAAAAAATCTGATCCTGCCCCCAACACAGCCGGCAGTAAAACGGCCCCCGAACCGACTCAGGGAGGCAAAGATGATCAAGTTTCTGAACCACATGCTACTGGAGCTGAGGATGGCAAATTGGATAAGATGGTTAGCTACCTGAAACTCGGCTACGGTCAGTATTGGACCATTCCCGGCGTCTCCGGTCTCTCTGGACCTTCTAAGGAGCAAGCCGACGATCAAAAGGAACAACCCAGCCCAAAAGCAACAGAGCTGGCGCCTCCGAAAAGGCCTCCCATGCCGAAGTCCTCGCCGTCTCAGGAAGCTGCGGGTCACTATCTCATCGGCCTCAAAGGTGAAATTGAGGAGGCGCATGGTAGGGGCGACGACGCTGCATCCGATGAATCAGAATCCGAGCACGACTCCCGCACTGTTTTACGGACCATACATGTCGAACTAGCAGACAATGAAGGCGGCGGTATCGGTCAAGTTGGCCAGCCTCCACACAGACCAACGGATGATGGCGGCGCCACACTTATGGAAGTGCAGATGCGCGGCGCTTTGCGTCCCGGTGCACATACGCAAGGAAACAGCAAGGCGGAGAAGCTGCGAGTAGTAGTCTATGTCAACCGGCCCTTTATCTTTGTCTTCCTGTTTCACCTACAGACTGACTCACTGGCCTGGGACGCGCTCTATCGATCATTGCATTATCAGCTCTGGCCGCTGCGCAAGCCCCTGCTCGCCTCGACACAATACCGCCCCGAGAGGCCGGATACGGGCCGCGGCAGCCGCGGCGCCCCGGGCATCTACGACCTCGTCTGGAACCCCCTCGACCTCACCGTGCACACCACCGTGCCCAACATACCCGATCACCTGTACCCGGCCGACGACCACGCGGCCGCGCTGCGGTGGTCTCGCGCCGACGCCGTCAACACGCATCTGCACGTGCTTAACCTGTACAGCGGGACGCGGTCGCCGCGCGTCGCGGATTTGGAGCGCACGCAAAAGACGAGTCGCGGGTGGTGGGTGGTCTGGACCAGGCTCGTGCAGCGCGAGACCGAGTCAAGAGTCACGCCGCAGACACAACTGCCGCACGCGCGAGACTCGGCACCGCCCTCGCCCCGGCCCGAGTTGGACGCTGGTGATGAGACTGGTATGATGGCGCTAGGCCCTGCCACTACGAGCAAGGAAATATTCCTGATACGCCGCGCGAGCGACCACGTCTCGTCGGGAAGCGGTAGCTTAGGGGTGGGAGGCGGCGGAGCAGACTGTGTGGGAAGGCTTGCGCAAGGGATTGGGGTCGACACGCGGAGATATGTGGAAGATTTGCTCAGCATGCTGTAAAGATTTGGATTTGATCAATGTAGTTTCCTGTTTTGTCAGGCACTTCTTTGCGAAGACCTGATCAGATTTCTGGCTTTAGCGGCATTGGAGTTTTAGCTCTGGGTGCATATAGGCGTCGGTTTTAGTAAAAGATGATCCTTTTATGTTGTGTTTCAGAATGATATCACCATCGCGGATATTCGAAGATGTCGCTGGGCTAGGGCAGTTATGATTTTTGCACTGTACGCACATCTGCCGTCTTACGGGCCGATGTTGATAACGATTGATAAAGCGTCAAATGGCGCGGTTGGTGAAGAAGCAGCAGGTACGCTTTCTGGTCGTAGGTTTCAACCAAGGCATGACAACCAGGTTTGCGCACTCATTCAAGTTGCAAAGGCATGACTCTTGTTTACTTATTGCGAGAGCCAAAAAGAATTTGCGCTCAGCTGAGCTGAAAGGCGAAAAAACGAATTGTCTGATGAGAATGGGATTCGAACCCATGAGGATTGCTCCACCAGGAATGATGCTAAGGTGACCTTAACCTGGCGCCATAACCAACTCGGCCATCTCACCGATTGATGTTACCCAGCCGCACTAATTGAGTACATGAAAGTATAGCAAAATTTGCCTGATCTTGCTGTTGTGTCCTGGCGCCGCCATTGCATTACTGGTAGAAATTTCTGGAGGCTGAGTGGTGACCCCGGCCAAGCACTGTCGGCACCCAAGCGTACGGAACATATTAGAGTTAGTAGGTTAAATTTATTATAGGCTGATTAGAGTGTCTTAGGTCACGCGTAGCAATGTGCGCAGTAACTGACGAACGAGCCTTCCCCAGGGCAGTCCTTGGTCGTCCTCTACAAATCGGCCGTGGGTGTCATGGTGCCAACAACAGGGTTGACTACACGGTGACGGGCTAGCTGTCTGCAAAGTATCCAAGTACACCAGCATAATTGTGGATTCAAGTAAAGTTTTAGTTTGGTGCATGTTTTGCATCTTCTCGCTCTCAAATGTCTCACCCCGTCCTTGATCGCCCGCCTGCGACTGCATATGGCTGCCTTGTGCACCCGTGTCCGTGATTCAGCGCCATTGCCATGACGATGGATTTCTTGTTTTCGTTTTCCTTATGCTAAATGTAGTCAGCGTCGAGTCTAAAGACAGAAGGCTGACACTTGTACACCTACTGTGACCGAATCGTGCAGTCGTGGTTGTATCTCCCGCCAACGATTGACACCAATTGTTGGACAAGAAAGTCGCGTAGCAGCCATGTGAGGCAGCCAGACCTATATAGTACAAAATAAATCCAGATCTTTCATCAATCGGTGAGATGGCCGAGTTGGTTATGGCGCCAGGTTAAGGTCACCTTAGCATCATTCCTGGTGGAGCAATCCTCATGGGTTCGAATCCCATTCTCATCAAGCAACTTGTTTTTTTGCTGATATGACCTATTTTTTCTGATCAATCAATATATTCTACTTTGACTTATTCTCCCTAACACTCTTCTTATTTCGATTATTGTATTTTTCATTTTTTTTGCGCTATATGTTTCATGTTGAGTTATGAACTATGCGAAATGGCAATAAAGCCATTTCCGCTCGCGGGCTTTCCCGTGTCTACCATGCGTTTACATGAGACAAGGAACTATTGCACATAGCAACCTTGTAATAGTACTGGCAAATTGTTGCCGTGAGCCGAAACCAAGCCATATCCTTGCGTTCCTTCATATGCTAATTACAGATGTCAAATTAATTAAAGCCCGAAAATTTACCTGCCACATATCTACGATTAACAGACGGGTGTAGCCCGCTACAAGATCTTGTAGTCAATTTGCGTGTTTCATACCGGGTAAGTGGTCGCGTAACCGAAAAAATCGTCCGACCACGCTTTCACACAAAAAATTCATCAGACCAGACGGGGTACGTACCCCCGGCCCTAGCGACTGCGCAAAGCAAGCGCCTGGATTGCCATTTCACTCTCCGACGAGCAAGAAATTTCAGCATCTTTCATCAAGGGAGAAAATGCCGCGAAAAGAGAGTTTTCTGGCCTTATGCCTTTGTTACGCAGCCTAATTGTAAACAACAGCCGCGTAGACGGGTCATTGACGCCATCGACAAAGATAACCCACAAACAAGACCGCGTAATACTAGTTAGGTGACACTGGGCGTCCCGTTGTGGAATTCTCAAGATCGGCGAGGCGCTGCGACCGAGTCCGGGGCTGATGTATGAGCTTCATCAAGATTGAGATTCAGTGTATGCTATACCTATGCGCTAAGATAATAAGGTGAAAACTGTTTTCTGGGTTGTATTGACGACCACTTCTGGTGGAGTGTATTATTTCAGGAGTTCCAAAGGTACTACGCCGATTACAGTCATTCCTAGCAGCAAGTGGTTTTTATATCGCACTGTATTCAACTGGCTATATTCAGTGACATAGTCATCAATGGTTCCCACATCTAACCCCGTATGTGTTGTGTTTTTAAAACTTGTCTGTTTGTTGGCGTGTCTCATAGCGTACCATCAACATCAGACCGAGCTGAAAAAGAGCGTACGACGAAAAGGTTTATATACGTAGAAGGTAAAGAACGAATGAAAGGCCTTGCCGTTTCTGGAAGTGATGTTGAGCGCCTCTGCAGGTCTCGTCCTGACAAGGTTGAGAGAGCGGCTCATGTGCGTAACGCGCCAGCCTCGCAGCGCACACTCAAAGGGGATTGCCAAACCGAAGTGCTTAGGCAAAAGACCAGGTCATCCGCGAGCGACCCGAGTCAAGCGAGCCAAAGAGATACTTGTAGACTTTCTCGCTGACATCAATGCTACCCTCTTCGCAGCTAGGGCACTTGTCGCGCACCGTGGCATCGATGGTCTTGCCATTTGCGAAAATCTTGATTGTCTTGCCGCACATGGGGTTATTGTTAGAGAGAGGACCCATGAGTTTGCTGGATAGGGCGACAATGTTGTCTGTATTGTCCTTGCCGGTGTCGTCTGGTCCGCAAGCACCTGGACCGACGGCGTAGTAAGTGATCTCACCACTGTGCTCGCCGGAGCCATCGCCGCCGCCGCCGCCGCCGCCGCCACTGGTGCTGCTTGGGGTAGGCGCCTCGCTGGTGGAAGAAGGCTGAGGAGCCGCATCAAATGAGGCAGGCTCGGGCTGAGAGGGAGGAGGAGCAGGAGCAGCAGGCTCGGCGGTAGGCTGAGGAGGCGGAGGAGGGGGAGCAGTGGAAGAAGGAGGAGGAGGGGGGGGAGGGGGAGCAGGAGCAGCGACAGAGGTCTGCTCGGGTTGCTTCTGGGAGATTGAAGCAGTCTCAAAGAACTGGCCATCAGAAGGCGCAGGGACAATCGGGGTAGCGTCGGCGGTAGGGACGGACTGGCCAGGAGTGATGAAAGTGGTGGAGCTGACATCGATGACTTCCGTGACAGTTTCGATTTTGGTGACCCATTCGACCTCGGTGACAGTCACGGTGCCACGGCGGTTGAGAGGCTTGGCTGCGGCGGCAGCGAAGAGAGCGAAAGCAACGAACTTCATGTTTGCGGTGTGGTATCTGGCTATCAAAGCGACTTGATTGTGGTTGTTGTAGGCTGGTGTGCAACTAGGCACAGCGAAGCAAGTTCAGGATAAGGACTGAGTAATTGTGTTTGTTGTTGGCGCAGCCAAGCAAGGAGTGTGAGATTTGAGACGTGAGCGCGTAGGCGTGATGTTTGTCGTGAGAAGACGAAAGACGGACGAATATATATGTGAGTTGAGAAGGAACGTCTTTTTGCTTTATGCAAATGCGTCGACGGGCTTAAAGGAGGGAAGCACGACGAGCAGAAAGGAAAGTCGGGGTAAGTGAGGGGAAAGGAAAGAAAGAAAAGTGAGAGAGTAGAAGAAAAAATGCAAGAGGAAAAGGGAGGGAGGGAATGTGTTTGCGTGCGGTGCGATGCAAGTCGAGGCGCGGGAGGAGTGGAGCGGAAGTTGGGAATGTGGAGGGTCACCCCCTCCTCTGCCACAAAGGCGGAAAAAGGCTGTTTGGCAGTGGCATGAGTGGCTGGCGGCAGCATGCTTCTGTGTGTGCCTGGATTTGGGCTGCTTGGTCCCCTGGATGGGTACCTGACTAGCGGGATTTCCAGGGGACAGTCAACTGGCAAGGGGCGAATCTGTAGAGGCCGAGAGGGAGCCAGAGGAGTCTGGCAAGTCTGATAGCCTGCAGGTCTGGCCGTGGGCGGCGGCGCTTTGTGCCACAGGCCCACAGCTACTTGGCTGACTGAGGCCCGAACCAATGGTAGGTCCTGAGCAGGCACCTAGTGGAGATGCTTGGGAACAGACCGCGAATAGAACTTGGGGCTGATCTGTTCCTCTGCCCACTTCTCATCGCCTGAGTGGACCATTTTCACAGGCAAGAACAGGCGCTAGAACCTTTATCAGCCCGCTTAAAAGTGTAAAAAAACCAGGCCGCTGTGGGCAGTGACAGTCTTTTGCTGGAGCCTGTTGGGCGGTCTAGACTCTAGACTCTGTTTTGCGACATGCGTGCGCGGTTTTCGGTCGGTATCTACCTCTCCGTACAAGTAATGCTTTCTGATTTTTGTTTTAAAAAAATCTGCTTCAATGCAATTCTGCGGCCGTAATCGCGTGGGATCCTGGCCATTTGCCAACAAACCACTCACCCATTTCCTTCACAACCCCTCAATAAGACTGCAACAACGCAATGCAGGTACCATATTACCGCACGTCGCAGCCGACAAGTCACAGAGCCCTGCACACCACACGGTTATACGGGTGCACGGCTCGACGGCCCAGGGCCTGTCAATGTCACTGGCACAGCCCAGACCAGGGCAAGGTTGCCCTCTGCAGCGTGCACGCAACCAACGCATCAGAAGAAGTACCTTTAACCGGACAATGAACTGCGGTTCAGTGCATGTGTATGTACTTGGTACACATGAGCACAATCATCCATCAACCCATGTGGCGCATACCAGGCAATTTTGCGAACAAAATATGTGATGCCAAGGCAGACGGATAAATTGAAGTAATAGTATCCGTACCTAAGGCGATCTGGTATCCGTAGATGGTCCGAAAACCTGAAACTGGCTGGGATGCCAGTGCTAGTTGCTGCGTTGGCCTCTGGCCTGTTCGTACAAACTGGGGCGAAACGGACAACGGACCACATGAATCCGCACCTATCAGTAATAAATCTATTTATTTAATATATTCTCCACCGTTGCGTTCATCAGGTACTCGCCACCTCTGATTGGCCAGCTCATGCCCGTGTGCCTTGCGCTATTCTTTTTCTGGCGTATTCCCTCATACAGAGTTATTTTTGCTCTTCCTTCTCTCCTTGTCGTTTTGCCCTGGTCAGCCTCCCCCCTTCCGTATTTCGCCCTCACGACCCTCATTACGCAAGCACTTTACCAGTATTGACTTTTGCGCCACGCCCACGACAACCCAGACACGCAACACGTCGTCCCTTGGCGACAAGACCGACACATGCCACCCGCACATCTTTTTCCCGCGCGGCATGCCGTGCAACGGTGTTTTCTTTGCTGGCAAAAGACACGCTTCTTCTGCATGTTCGACGCAGTCTCCCATGTCTCACTGTCTTTTTTCTCGGCGCATAGTCGTACAGACACATCGCGCGGGGGCATCTTGTTTCAACGGCACCAGTGACCTTTTCTTTACAGACCGCTCTCTGACTCATCTCACTGGACGTTCGAGATAGATACAAAGTAGAAACAACCTGCTGCTATTTCAGACGTAAAGGCGCCAAGGGTTTGCAGAAGCGGAACTGTGCTGAATCAGTCAAGCTGAATCAGTCGAAACAATGCCCAACACCATCAACCATCAACATCCTCACTCAACCCCTGCAGCCGTCCAATGAGATACGATGCCGCCCACACCTCGAATAAAGTTGCCGTACCACGACGTCTTGTATCCGTACAACCAGACGACTCGCAACTCAGACTGTTCCGTCTGCCTCGTGCCCCCGCACATCTCACCGTCAATCGTCAGCCCGCCCTCGACGGACCAGACAAAGACAACGACCATCTGCTACCACCATCACCACCACCTTTATCTAAGCACCACTCTTGTTTAAGCCGTCTATCTTACCTCTGCAGTGCGGCACACCGAGACATGCGCGCAGCTGCGGCGCTTCGTCAACAGATGACCCGTGATGGACCTTGACCCCATCTGTGCCCGACCGCGTCTACAGCTGTCCCCCGCAGCGCCGGATGGCAACCTGCTCGGCAAAAACTGCTCGGCAGGTAAGGCTTGAACTTTGACATTCTCACATGTCAACGTTGAAGAGATGCAGCTGCATCACTTGTCCCAGCACATGTCCAGTTGCAGATGCGAATTTCCAACGTGACACCCTTGCTGGTCATATTCTGTCACCCTGTCTGTGTAGGGGCAGGCAATGCAGCTCATGTTTGTGGTAGTGTAAACTCAGTGCAAATCCGGCTTCGCAGTAATCAATCTATGGATGTCTCGCCAGGGTTGTATGAAATCGCTGCAGAATTCTGTTCATTGACTCATCTGCCTGCCGCGCGACCCTTCAATCTGCGCGCGCCAGCACCTGCATGGCGCCTTCATCATGGCTCGACCAGCAACCGTCGCAACGGCCGCCACTAAATTTCTCCAAATCACCATCAGTGTCAGCAAAACCGTTTATCCCATCATTCTCGCTGCATCGTCACGCGCGCCTTTTCTCCCTCTCTTGGCCGCCTCAGCTGTACGGATACAAGCTGTGCTTACGCTGCAAGGCTCGGCCCTGGTACGCCAAGACAACAAGGGAACTGTAAAACCGGTCCTCCATGCGCGTCGTCCAGCCGCCACTTCACTTGACGGCTGTCATAAGACTGGCGTTCTCATAGTCTAATACATGTAATCATGCCATTTTTTCGGCTAATGCTGGAGACACGCACGCACACCATCGGTAGGGTGTCTTCACTGTCCAGTTTCTGGCTAGAGTACGGCTTCGCGCTTGTCGGATTTGATGACGCTAAACCCGACAGCCAGCGGTATTCTTTGACGAAGAGCTGGGAGTACGGACTCGGAAATGCGTTGATGCCTGAAATCATGGGCCGAGATCTAGTTCAGTCCGAAAGCTGCCCTGTTGCTGTAAATGTTGCCGTCACCAAGCTGATCCTCTCATCTTTGCCTGCCGGCCGAAACTAAAAAAAAAACCGACGAGGCTTGTGCCACACTCTGTGCTGTCCATTTCTGCACCGCAGCATGCAGCAAGGGCACCAATCTACCCGGGTATATTTTTCGGCAATTGAACAGCTGCGTTGCTGCATGTCTGACTGGTGAGCGCGGCATCGTTGCTGTTCTTTTCTTGCGCAGATATCACATGTCCGTTGATTGCAGGTCCTGCATGATGCATGAACAGACCATGTGTCCAATTCTAACCTCATATTTGTTCTCTTCTTGAGTGATGACCCATGATGCTTGCAGAAGTGGTAAGAATGAATAATGAAAGTGTTTGCTATGTGCAGTGAATATTGATGTAGTATGCATGTACATGGTCCCGTTCAACCCGCAAGCCAGCTTATTACACTATCAGCCAATATGTACACGGCGTCTTGGCCAGGACTTGTACATTAAGCAGATGATGATATGTCCAATGTCTGAAAAAAATAAAAAAAAGATGAAGAAATGTCGTCCAAGACCAACAGTCATGGCTCCCGCACAAGCACCACGGCTTCCAGCGTAAACGGTAGACTGTCGTCGCCCTCGACGGCGTCGCGAGCCTCGCTCTCCACCTCGCACCTCTTCACCTCTCTAAGGAGGCTCTTTTCCACCTCATCCACGTGTCTGCGCAGCGCCTCGCCCTCCAGCGGTGCCTCCCCGCACGGCGCATACCGTCCGCCTCCCATCGGCGCATCGGTGTAGCGCCACGGCCTGACGCCGCCGGCCTGACGATGGGCGCTCGCGAGCGTCCAGCGCCGGGGCACGAGCGCCTCGTCCTCGCGCTCGTGCGGCTGCGGCAGCGCTCCGTACACGAGCTGAAGCCGCGCCAGATTCGGTAGACAGTGCAGCAACCCGGCGAGCGCGCGCACAGGTACATCGGCCGCGGGCATAGCCAGCGCGCGAATCTCGACGCTGCGCGGGGTCGGCCGCGCAAACAGCCCGCCGGCCGCGGGTCCCGGCGCCGACGACGGCGCGGGCAGCGCCGCGTACCCACCGTCGACAGTCCCGTAGTAAACGGCCGCGGCGCCGTCAAAGGGAAACGTGCAGGGCCGCTGGCAAAAGTCGTCCCAGCGTTCGCGGCCCACGTAGACGGTGTCGCCGCGGCCCGGATGCCACGGCCGCACGACGACGCGCCCGCCCGCATCGTGCTCCTCGTCCCAGGCGCGCTCGTGGAGCTGCAGGCTCAGGCCGTGGCGCGCGGCCCATTGCAGCGCGACCTCGCGCGCCTCGTAGCAGACGGAGACGTGGGGCAGGTGATGGACGGGCACGTGCGGGTGGACGACGTCGCAGGCGAGCTCGGCGTCGGTTTCGAGGATCGGGCGCGGCGGTGACGGCGAGGGAATCGAGGGCTCCCATTTCCAGTCGCGGTAAAAGAAGACGGCGCTGCCTTCGGATGCGGGGAGGGAGTCGTGCCAGATTTGAAGGCGCAGCTCGCAGGGGAGCTGGCTGAAGAGGGTGAAGGATGGAGATGGGGCCAGGCCATTGCGTCGCATTGTCTGTAGTAAAGGGAAGGGAAAGAAGCAAAAAGACGATCAGATAAAGAGTGAGGTTTGGGATGGCGTTTTCAGTGATGCCCGTGGAGAAAGGTACAATTGAAAGAGAGGCGTGAGTATATTGCCCAACTTTTACCAATACACACATCAGCACCAACTCGAGCTGCAAAGTTGAAACAAAAAGGCACACGCACAGTGCCTATATATCCCAAACACAGAAATTAAGCTCCTTTTCATGCTCCTCATTTTCCACGTTGGTAATTTGACATGACCTGGGGCACAAGGCCCATGTCGCCGCTCAGTTGCCTAATCGAGGACCATTTTCCTAAGCTTAATTCTCCTCGGCGCTGGCCCGATTCTTATCTGACCTGGGGACTGGAGCCCCAGGCTGGGGCGAGCTGGACCGGGAGAAGCCTTGGGGACTTGTCAGATTTTAATCCGTTCTTAGCTGGGGCGTAGCCGCCACCCAACAACAGCCTAGAATAAGCTTGAACGCGGTTCTAGAGTAGGAGCCCGGCCGGGCTGGCGAATGGTCGACAACGAGGGTGAGACGATAGGGTTTGGCGTCCCGCTGGGTCGCAACGTCTCTGAGACTCGCAAAGAATCCAAATACAATGGCTTGGGGCAACGGTTCTGATTTTTTTCTCTCTTTGTTAATGCGTCTATATCTTCATCTGTTCAAAAAAAAAATCATTAATCTTTTTGCGTCGTTGTTGGGTTACATCTCGCCCAGTGTATGTATGTAAATTTGCCATGTTTTTCAATGCGCCATTCAAGTACTCTTCACGGAGGATGCCGAGAAGCAAGGCGAAATAAAAAAAGTGAAATAAGAATGGCTGCCAAGGAGAGGGGCAAGAAAAGGTAGGTGTAGCCACGTGCAGTGGCTGCATGTCAGCATGGAGCATGTAGCATGGAGAAGAAAAAGAAGAAAGACGCTGTGTGGTGGGCTGCTGCTCGTCTCCATCCTTTTACCACGGCAGTAGTGTGCCATGCTCATCACTTCTATTGCCATGTCGGATTCGATGCACCGGGTCAGAGGAAACCGGCCCGGATTGTGGGTGATTTTTGCGCCAGATGCTCGGCATGCCTAATGGTTGTCCCCAGGCGGCACATTCCAGACCCAGCCACCCACGAACATTAGCCTAAGAGAAAAAAGGAGGCTGGCTGTGGAAAGCTGTTGATGGTGCGTGATTCGATACAAAGAAAGCAGATATGAGGTTATTGAAAAATTGACAGCCGACAGAAAATGAATCCGGCAATGTGCTCCCCAAGCGGGCCGTCACGGTTGGCGCGTGGTATCTCGACCCGGACCAAATCAGGCCGTCGTCGGTGCTGCTGCCGCCGCGGCCTCGTCTGCCAGCTTCTCCGTCAGTCTCGTACCGCCAGCCGCTTTTTCGCGCTTGGCCGTAAAGGTGAAGAGGAAAAGCGACTGCCGCGAGAAGACGGGGCGGTCGTCGTCAAAAATCTCTTCGACGGTAAACGCCTTGCGCGCCATCTTGACAAACTGCATGTCGGCGCGGCGGCGCTTTTTGAAGCAAAAGTAAATGACGGCGTCGGGGTTGAGCGCGACGAGGTCGCGCAGCGTCTGCATGAGCAGCGGAAAGGCCGGCTCAAAGTAGACGCACTCGCCGGCCAATACCACGTCGGGCTTGTAGTCGACGACTTCTTGCGGCAGCGGTTCTCCCCTATGCACACGATTCTCGGAATAAGGACATGATTCGTCGCGAAGAAAGATGCTTCTTCTGCCAGTACAAGAGGAAGAGAGGGGTTCTCGCTGCAGGATATCAAGACGTACCAGTTCAATATTGACGCGGTCGCCTTGTTGCCGACTTCGTTGAGGGCAATGTTGTGTTTCATGAGCTCCAGCATTTCGGCTTGGTCGGTCAGCATGAGTCGGCTCTCGACGCCACAGCCCAGGGCCACAGCCAGACCGACGAGCCCACCGCCGGCTCCGAGTTCTAGTCTGCATTCATCCAGTCAGTCATGTTGCCAGTTCTCCTCGTTTTGCAACGCCCCCCGTTTGCCAGCTTGGTCATCGGCTTCTAGCGGCTAGAGTGAACTCGAAGAAACACAAACAGCTTAGCCTCCTGCTCCAAGACTCGAAAGAAAGCAGAAAAATCCGAAAGAAGGACGCAAGACTCACATCCGCGCGCGCTGCAGCTTATGGCGGTGGTAGCGCAGCATGTGCTTGCCCAGCACCATACCCGCGGGCCACGTCTGCCCGCCGCAGCCGGTGCGCAAGTCCTCGCGCAGCCGCAGCGGCCGCGCGAGCTGCCCGTCAAAGGTGATGTCTGTGTTGCCGGCGGGCTTCAGCTCGGGTAGGGGTGTGAAATCCTCGCTGATGTGGATGGCGCCGAGAGGTGGCGAGGTGGCGAGGTCGCCCATGGCTGCGCTGCGCCTGGCTGCCCGTTCTAGGGATCCCGGGGGGGGGGAGGTGATTCGATTGATTGATACCTATTGGAGAAAACCCCGTGGGGTTATAGCTACCGGTTCGTGGCTTAAAGGCAAACGGCTAATGACTTGTCAAATATATTCAACTTTAGTCTACTGATGGTGATTGCCGGCCAATATTTTTTTCTCGAAGCGAGGTTGCCAATGCCGTCTTTGTGCAATACTGCCTATATGAGTATTCCGATCCTCGGGCAACGTTCTGGACCCTGAGCTAACTAGTAACGAGGCGGCTCGAGTCCCGCTGAAGGTCCGATAAGGCTAACAAGTTTCTTATCTGCGGCATACAGTGAGCAATGCCGTGCGATGGGGCGCGGCTTTAACGGCGCCAGTGATTACGGTGTACATCTTGAGGGCAAATTTTGACGATGCAGGTGTTGGTCAGATGTCGTGGTGTTGCTGGGCTGCTTATCAAAGACCGCGCCGTGGTGTTGCATGTAGATAGATAGCTGATTTATTAACCGCCGCCCATACTCGGCAGCGAGGCTGCGGTACGTACCGGGCTGGTGCTGCGACTGTGTGGAGATGCCGTTACGATGTCAAGACGGTGATTTATATCAACATCACTATGAAAAAAAATGTTGCTTATCACTGTGAGTAGTAATAATTAATACACTTATCCCTCGACTAGGATCACCGCCCAAGCGACTTTGCCTGCAAAAGTACTTCTATAAGCCTCACGAGGTGCTCTCAAGCCAGTAACTTCAAGCCCCCACTAGTAATCAGAAACTGTGCAGAGTAATAAAACACCGCGATAGTTTGCTCAATAAGAAGTCGGTAAGCCGACTCATCGTTGAAATAAAATCGGTTCACGCCAATCAGAGTATCGGAAACAACAAAAATAGCACCACCAAAAGCAATTTGGCTGCTGGGCATGACGTATGCGTACAGCGCCATTGTCACTAACACACCGACGTACACAGCGCACGGTAGCCGCATACTGCCTTTCACTCGAGGCAAGATGAGGTAACTTGCAACACAACCATGTGCAAGCGTCACCACACTTAAAAGCAAGCGACATATGTCCCCAGAGAGAAGTGCAAAATCGGCACCAT
Source organism: Beauveria varroae (assembly GCA_030780425.1). Taxonomy (NCBI): domain Eukaryota; kingdom Fungi; phylum Ascomycota; class Sordariomycetes; order Hypocreales; family Cordycipitaceae; genus Beauveria; species Beauveria varroae. The sequence goes on from JAPFUP010000115.1 coordinate 205,847, forward strand.
GATGACGAAAAAGCGCAATGTAGAAGATGTGAGCGATCAGAAAATTGACAATGGCGCCGAGAAGTGTTGCGTTCCCTCGGCCAAGCGCAAGAGACGCATCCCCCAAGGAGGAAAGCCCGAGTGCAAGAACAAGAGGCGTCGGAGCTCCGCGTAGAAAAGCGAGGAGGGAGAGTAGAGAGACTGAGAGAAACTTGGCGAGGAAACGTAAAGGATTGGGTGGCTCGTGTACTTTGAAGGCCCAAATGATTGCGGCGCCAACGGACAGGCCTTGCAAAAGCGCGCTTGTGGTATCGACATCGGTAGACATGCGAGGCTCCATCTGTATTCTGGTTCGTATGAAAATGATCAATTACCCAATTCGTGGGTAGCTTTGCTAGCTGTGACTATTTATACTAGGCTTGCGGCTGGCCCGGATGTTGCTGTTGCATGAGCGGAGGCACTAAACTGCGAATACGAGAGACTAGAAGAGGCGGATTCAGAATCGAAAGTATATTGAGCTCGAACCATGTACAAGCTGGTTGATCGTGTCTGGCAAATTAGACCCCTTCGCCCCTTTCGTCGGCCGAGTATCACCTAGCCATGCGGAGCGGCTGCCCGGGGAAGCTCCGGGGCCCTAGCGGAGTTAGGTTGCCGGTGATGGACGGACCTACCAACCAGTAACTATCCAGTACGAAATCCGTCATAATTTAGGTCGGAGCCCGGCACATACAATCAGCCGCCTGGGAGAACAAAAGGCCCTGGGACTTTAGATGAGTTAGTTTCCAGAAAGACGGGCCTGGGTTCGGACCAGAAACGGAGGGACGGTCACCACTCCGAAAGTCCTGAAAGGTACGATAGATGCTCCGCAATCCCGCTCTGCAGTTGGTTCTAACAAGAAAAAAACCAAAAGGAAAAATAAAAAAAGCTTGTTAGTCAATCTCATTAGGAAATGGGCAAAAACTCTCAAGCCTCTAATACAGATCGTGACTGTTTTGCACAAGAGTGCTCTTAAGTTGTGTTTAGTCTGCTTACATGAATTAGAGAAGGGGAGCAGTGTTCTTCTGGCTGCGAAAATGGGCAGCTCGATAATTTGTGCATGAATCACTGAAATCAGCCTTTTGGCCTTTTTCTGTTTTCGCTCTTCAAAAATTCTCCATCATAAGCTGTGTAACCCAGGGAGCGTCCTCAGGTTGCACTTCCACGTGTGAGGGACGGCCGCTTCCGAGCCACCTCTCCTCATTACAAATTCCAATAAACAGACTCGAGCGCGTTTGTTTTTCAATATGCCACAGGTAGATCAACAAGACCTCAGGATGAAGCCCGATGCTATTGTGCAACGTCTCGACGCAGCGCTTCCCATTATTCGCAAAATTTGCGAAATCTCTGGCGTCCCGCAGCCTCGATTGGCGCAGCCTCGATTGGCGTCATTCACCAAGGCCAGAGCATCTATGTCGAGAACATTGGCCATCGAAATATCGAGGCGCAGCTTTCGCCGACAGCAGACACTTTGTATGGTTTGGGGTCACTGACAAAAGGCTTCGTCGCCGCCAGCCTGGCTCAGCTTCTCCACAACCATCCGACTGTGACTTGGACAACACCGCTACAAGATAGCTGGCCAGAGTATCGACCGCAGCAAACGCAGCTCGAAGGAAATGTATGTGTACTCGATTTTCTCTCGCATCGCACTGGACTATCCGGTGACATGTCTGTTGCCCTCCAAGGTGATATGGAGTTCCTCCTTCCACCGTCCGAGGTGGCGCCGATTGTGTCGCAGCTTGATGTAGCTGCTCCTTTTCGAGTGTGGCCGGAAAAACTATAGAAAAGCTCTCTGGCAAGCCTGCGCACGAGTACATTAGCGAGTCTATTCTGATGCCTCTGGGCCTCTCCAACACTACACTGCGACCCGTTCTCGACGAGCATATCGACTTTGCAGATGCTTACGCTGCACTCGAGGATGCAAGCACTCAATGTCTTCCGAGGGAATTTCCATTTCTAGGAAGCCTGTTTGAGACGGCCGGTGGCATGTATTCGACCGTGAACGACATGCTCAAGTATTGCCAAGCTCTGCTCCGATCGCAGATTGATCCGCAGTCCACCCCACTGGGTAATCTGGATATGCTCTTCCAAGGTCACATCCCACTAGATCAATTCATGGAGAGTTATGGATCGTACGGTATGGGCTGGATTGAGACTCACCTGCCTGGTGTACTTGGCCTTCAGGGTGACAATGCAGAGCTCTTCCAATGGGACGAGCTTCCCTATATCAGCGATCCCAGAGACCCAAGCAAATCCGTACTCACCCTTTACCATCAAGGCGCAAGCTTGGGGTATTACTCTGCCATTTATCTCTTCCCAGAAACGGAATCGGGATTTGTTGTCCTGACCAACTCCATGCCCCTCAGCGACGCTGCGGACTGGATCGCGCAAATTACTGCAGCCGCTCTGCATGGTTTCGAGACGAGCGCCGACTATGTCGAACTTGCCAATGAGGCTCGCCGACGCAAGGTTGGTAATGTTGCTGCTATGATGGCCGAAATTGAGAAGACTCGGGAGGAACACCCCGGTGACCTCCTCCGGCTAGTCGAAGCTTATTGCGGCGACTACTACAACAGGCTCGGCAACTTTTATGTACGCATCAAGCAGCATAAGGTCGTAGCTGGTGTCTTGGAACTGGCTTTTCAGGGAAAAGCGACGCAAAAATACGAGCTTCGTCATCTTCATAGCGATGTTTTCGAGTGGGCTCTCACTTATGATGAGCAGGCTCGACGCGCGAGATTTACCACATGGGAGCAAAGCTACTTTCAGGTTAAATTTCTTTCCAATGGTACTAGTAACATTATTGCTCTAGAGTGGGGAAGTAGTGAAGAAAGACTTACAATACAAAATAGATTAGATAACCACAGTAGTGAAGAGTTATAAGTGAAATTCATTTCAAGGATTACATTAAAGTCAATTTACTTAAGATAGATTGAATGTTTTACTTTATTCTAGAATACAACCATCACATGAACTTCCTTATCCAGTTCTTTCACTGATCGTACTTTGTATTCTGATTCAGCTTCAATGTTTCATGGTGATCTAGTAAGTTACATATAATACCTATGGACGTCACTTGAGCCAAGGTGAACTAGATTGAGACGAAAATGGATTCTCCTAAATTCCACTTTGACTGGCGCTTGACGGGGCAGCCTAAGTAAATGGCAGTGCTCATGATGAGCTTTGAGCTGAAGCAACGTGGAAAATTAACCATTTTAGCTGTGCTCCGCCGTACGTGCATTCTTTTATTATGTGCAGCCAATTGGTCATATTCGCCTGTCGAACGTGTCGGGTCGTTGCGATCGGATTGTGCTGGCCCACTAACTTTACTCCTGACACTTTTGATTTAACTTGATCTTGCAAGAAAATTACAACACAGCCTTTCGCGTCTTTTCAAACAGCTGGCGAGCTGCAACAAAACTCTGCTAAACATGGGCACGCTATATGAAGCAATCGACAAATCCGGAGATCTTATGCTTATTCTAAGACCCCGAACGGAACCACTCGCCTAGCAGCTGGAAGGGAGACGATGCTGATTATAACCAAAACCAGGACACCATTGAAGACAACGATGACGACACCATTGAAGATGTTGAAGAGGATATGCTCATGGCTGAAGGGAAGGAAGAACTGGAGGGCTTAAAAAGTGATCAAGAAATTCCAGCCAGTGCCGCAGACACAGACGCAGTGCCTCAAACGCTGCGGGAACAAGAATCCGAATCAACAGAACAACCCGCAGGAGATGTCGACGATGAAAACTTATCCGAGGAACATGACGACCTAGAGCCGAAACACAAGTTCTTGGTCTCTTCGCACATCCTCCGTCTCACATCCCCAATCTTTCGCAGAGACCTTGATCCGAATGGGCCTTGGAGGCAGCCCGAGATCCAGCCTGACGGCTTGCACCATAAATACCTGGAGAGCTTCAATCCCGAAGCGTTAAAGCATGTACTCAATGTCATACACTTTCGAAATAATCAAGTGCCACACAAGCTCGAATTGAAGGAGCTCGCTGAAGTGGCTGTCATAGTGGATTACTTGCAGTGCCACGAGTCTATGCGATTTGCAGTCAAATTTTGGATCGGAAAGAGACGGATAAAAGAGGTAGTCAATGATGCGAAGCCCGGAAGGCCATTGATTCTGTGGCTTCTCATTGCTTCAGTATTCGGGATCGACGCCATCCGAAATGCCGCTGCCAAAACTATTATTGAACATAATAAGGGACCATTTGACAGCATGGGTTTGCCAATCGCTGAGGATATTACTTGTGAGTTCTATATTTCTTTGTGTAATGTTGACACTGCAATTTCTGGAGTGCTGACATATTTAAAAGCAAGAATAAACAGTGCTCAAGAAGCCGTCATCGAGGGATTCTTGGCAAACATTACCAAGTTGAAGCATGACTTGTCGGCCGGCGCGATATCAACCCGCCATTGGGTATGTGCGCCAGTCTGTGAAAGATTGGCTCTTGGCGCACTGCAGCAACTCATGTGGTCTGAAGGTTTATGCCCTCGGCCTGAGACGCCTTTCCATGGGTTTAGTGTGTCGAGCATACGCTCAATGATCCAGATGTACCAAAGTCGGCTGGCTGACACCAATGATGATGAGGACCTAGAGTGCAATGATAGATGTGCAGTGCGCTTACGTTACCAGGCACTGGATAGGATAGGAAATGTGAAGGACTATCCAGAGTTTGGGTAGCGTGCTGTAGTACTATTACGGTGTAACTTACTCAATGGCCGCAGGTAGCGCTGTCTCTAGGTAGCAATGCGCTCAGGCCAGCGCCCATGGCGACGACTTGAAATTGCCCGTCTTGTTCTATTAAGCATTCCGCTGCTAGTTATCTACGATTCCTCTCCACAATTTCTTCTAGCTAACCGCTACTTTGTTCCCATTCCTGCCAGAGGCGAGCTGCAACGGTTTTGTGATGCAACAGGCGCTAAACCAAAACTGAGTGGTTGTGGCGTAACTTAAAGCAGCTGGCGCAACGATAATCTTGCCACATGCAGACACCTGCTCCAGCTGAATCAAGCTTTTTGTTTACGAGATGATCAGGTGTGTACAAGACGACACAATCAATGACGTCTGCCAGACAAGCAGCTTTTTCCCTAGTATTAAAGCGCAGGCGCTCTTCCTTTTTGAGCATACAGCGAAAATACGTACTTGGCAAAAGTAATCCTACCTTTGCAGAGAAAGCCAATCAATTCAGAAGTATTTTAATACAACATGGCCGTCACCTCCGCGATTTCCGACCTGGTAGACTTTGTCTACCAGTCTATTGAGTCGTTCTTTAACGGCATCTACAACATCATACACGGCATACTCAGCACCATCACTGGGCTGTTCAGCGGCCTCTTGCACACCGTCGGCAATACGATCAGTGGCGTGGGATCCGTGATTAATTCCATCACTGCATTTGTCGCTGGTACGCTGAATAACATTTTTACAAAAGAGTTGCGGCAAACACTAACACTAATACCAAGGAAACATTGTACTTATCACTGTTGGCGCAGTGCTGGCATTTTTGTACTTTCGGTCTACTGCAACAGGCCAGCGGACAGTGCAGCAAGCCAAGGCGAAACAGTAATGCCATGTCTTGTATCTGGAGGATAGTATCGTGTAAGAAGCCTGACATTGCTGGGAGTAGAATTTTAAATAGCGACAATATTTCTTAGTTTTTAAACACAATTGTAATAGCTGTCATCCCGCTCAGGCCCGTGCCGTATTTTAGCAGCGCTTACAACAAGAAAACTTAGATAGCCAACTAATAAGCAGACGCAGTAGACGCATAGGAGATACTTACTGCGCTTGCGCTGCAGAACTGGAATTCAGACCAGGCGGCTTATCACCGACACTCAGGAAATATTTGAGCATAGCTGGGTAGTTTGGTGTTCCCAAGCCTGTGGCAGGATCCCAACCTGGCACTGCAGAGAAACTTTTCCCACCACACTGGCCAACTCCGTAGGCATTATCTTGACTACCCACAGTGACATCGTTGAGCATGCCTGGATTAGCATAAAGCGCCGGGTTAGCAAAGCCGATTGTAGGTTTGCCAGCAGCAATGAGTTCCTCGTTGATTCGGGTAAAGATTGCGGCGACAATCGGCGCAGACAGCGAGGTGCCGGCTCCGAACCCAACCCCCCAGTCATATGCAATGACAGCATTATCAGCTAGTGCGCAAATGTCTGGGAAGGCGCGGCCAGCACGGTTGTAGACGCCGTTGGACGTGGGGATTTTACCGCCACTCGTGGTGTAAGAAGGGTAACCCGGGTCGTAATCCCGAAAGTATCTTGACAAATTAGCCCCAGTTTGCTCAAACTCGAAGAAAGATCACTCACGATGTCACTGCCGACTGTTGATACCTTGGAGTTGTCCACATGTTGCTGAACCCTCCTCCCGATCCAGCCCAAGTCATTTCTGGAGCTCCAGGAGCATTCCCAGATGGTAGGACAGTTCCGCCAACAGTGGTGACATATGGGCAGGACGCAGGAAATCCGGGTTTGAAGACATTGTTCTTTTTGCCCAAGCAGTCGCCTTGGTAGTTTGCAGCAACACCAGCATCCCCACTCGAAAAGACGATGGTAATACCTTGAAGGCCAAGCTTCATGTATTCATCGCATTGGCGCTGTGCACGGGTCAACATCATACCATGAATTCTGAAGCATGATTAAATACAAACCTGTAAATAATAGTCTGGATAATCAGACTCTGACCACCCGAAAGACAACGATATGACATTTGTCGGTTTCAGTGTACCGCAGGCTTCATTCGGTGTAGGCCCATCTATCACAGGGTCATCTCCAGTCTCTCCACCAGACGTTGTCTCGCAGTATGCGCCGTCTATAGCATCAAGAAACTGATTGAAGAACCCAAAGGTTCCGTTCTTGAAATTAGTCTTGGTCTGGTACAGCTCTATACCTTGCGGATATATGATTGGCAACGCTGCTTCCAAGTCCAGCTGACTCTCATCAGACGAGTCTCCTCCGCCGCTCACGGGTTTCGACGTTCCAAAGTCAATCAAGTTGACTTTTGGACCAAATGTAGCCGGTATTTCGGGGGCAAAAAGCGCATAGAATTTAGTCAGTGCGTCTTGCACGAAGAAGTCGTTGTCAATTCCAAAAATTCCGAGCCGGTTGTTCGGGTTCGAGGATTTGCCGTCCGGAATTTTATACATTGCTTTGATACACTTTGGTGTGGCATATTCTGAACAGTGCTGAGTACTTTCTAAAACCCTCTCGGTCAGTAGTAGAACGGTATGATGTGACACTCCAAAATCTTACCATTGCTCGAGACAAGCTGCTGTATGATTCCAGAAGAAATAGCAGCGCTTTTGTTTTGCGACCTCCTATTTGGCTTCGTCGAAGACAAATATCTTGGACTAATCGCATGCACAGAGCCCGGAATGATGAAGTCGATGTGCCGATGTACATGAGCTGGTAGTGTATAATTTGCCGTAGTGATTCGTCGTTTGACACCGTTCTTGTGGGTGTAAAGGTGGTATTTTGTGTCAAGTAGAGATTCAAGAAGGCCAACGGAGGTTCGAATGTCTATCCATCCTTTGCTCGTGGAGGACTTGATGCTTCTGCTCGATACACCAGAACTTACTAGCCACTTTCGGACCTCCTTTGTGCTCTCATCATTAGGTGAAAACAAATCGATTACTTGTTCCGCTGAGTAATGCTTGCCATAGTTCACAGAGGCAGGATCAGAACTTTTTCATATTAGATCCATCCAGAATGCGAAGAGCAGACACTTACACATCCAGTAAATAGGCCATCCCATCCTCCAAGTTCCGCTGCTTCAGGGCAATTCGTACTGATATCTGAGTGCTTGGATCAAATTCATGTTCTTTTAACCAATTACTGTCAAGAATATGACCATCCTTATGCAAAACGCCAGATTCAGTCGGGATTGCAATAGTCAGCCCAGTGAGGACGCTCAGCACAAGCTGTATGGCTTTCATGATCAAGACGAAGTAGAAGATAATAATGATAGTTTCAATGGCTCATGTTGAGCTGCATGGAGTTTTATGCTTTCAAATAATACACAGAACTACAGACCGGCATTACCTGCTTCTGTACACACGGATGAACGGGAGCTTCGTCATCTCCTTTGTAGGTTCAAGGTTGCCTGCTACATAACTTGCGTGGACCATGGACAGGCCTATCTCATAGATCTCTTCACGACAACCAGGTATTCCCGGTAATTAATGTAGTATTTCTCGTATTGCATGTAGTGTTGTCTCAGTCCGGAAGGTGAACAAGCATCATTCGTTTCTGACCAGCGAGAGATTATCGTGAAATAGGAAAGTCGAAAGTAATTACTACTCCACCACTTGATTCTAGGTTTGAGTTGAGACATTAAACTGCCCTCAGGTCTGTGTGCATAGTGTGGCTCATATGGCATACGTCAGCTCCGAGAGACGATCGCCATAGTCCACCTCGGTAAACTGGCGAGTAGCATTCAGCAGAATAGACCATGCCATAGCTTTGGCTGCTTTGTTAACTATAATCATGAAAACTCGGCCATTTAGCCGAAAACTTTCTCATCATCGTGGAACCCTCTTGGTGACGTTTAAGATTTGCATCAAATCGATTTTGGTTCCTAGCTTGCTGAAGCCGAAGGTATATGATTCGTCTCCACGTCTATATTCGTATCTATGTCAATGTATGTATGTATTATTTAGCTCCCGGGAACGTCTCCACGTCTACAGGTGCGTTTGCTAAATATAGGTGACGCGGTGTAGAATAGGGGATCTTGTCACTTCGTTTGTGAAGCACCTATTCGATTTATTATACTGGCTCTGCTTAGTCGTCGACATTCTCACTAATCTCATGTGCACAAAGGCAGCTTTCGAGTAATCATATTTGAGCATCAAATTGTCTCGAATGACAAGTATCGGAGCAGTCTTCATTGGATAGTGGCAATAGCAGATGGGCTAATTTGTCTGGGTGACTGAAGACCACGGGTGGTGGGATGTCTTTATTCCATTGACCACCAAAGCTGCTGCTAACGGCCCGTAACTGGTACCTCTCCCAACCACCAGCCGTGGCCTGAGTTCCAGGTAGCCGCTACCTGATGGCCTGTGCCTACGTTAGGTATGTGGAAGCCCCAGAATAGTAGGAGGACAAACCATCCGCTGTTTCGTGGCTGCGTGGATATTCCAATTCTGTCCATTGTACTTTGTTTCTATAACCTTTCTGGTTTACTTGTTCTTTTGTTTCGATCAATTTCAGGACGGAGCAAATATATAATGTCAAATACGCAGACGCGACCCTTGATCTGCGTAGTCGCGTTGCTGGATCGATAGCCTCACAGCAAACGCCCACAACGTCCAACTCTAAATTTCTTTTCAATACAATTCAATTCGATTCAATATTTCAATTCAATTCAATCAAGGAATATTTAAATCTCAAAGTTTCCAATCATCATCAGCTGCATTTCTCAAAGTACCGTCTATCGATCCCGCCCTGTTCAATAGTGCGGCCCCACGTCTCGCCCTTGAACAAAGCCTGGTCAGGCGTATCGACGACCGCGCTCTGGAATGCTCGCCTCTACCAATGCCCAGCCCTCATTGCTCGTCGGTCGCGCGTCCTTGCGTCTCCTCCCCGCCAAGGTGCTTTACGCGCTTTAGAACCTGCTAGACACGAGACATCTTGCTTCTGCCCGTCATGCTCTCTTGTGCCCCTCTCCAATCGCCTCTTGCGCACAATGTGCCGTGGGGCGATTGTTGTAGGAATGAAGGGGGCGGTATCGACAGAATGCGGCCAGCCATCAGGCGCAGACGGCTTCAAAGACATTGATACACCCCCTCTCGGCCTGCACTTTCACGAGGATTTCCTTTTCTCCTCTTGCTTGCTTCTTCCTCTTCGTCGCCATTGTCCTCGCAGTGCCTCTCCAACGCATCGTGACCAGCGGCTCTCTGGAGCATCACGATCAACCTAGCACTCGTCCACGCGGCGCTGCAGAGTCATCATGACTGCGCTCACGATAATTCTCGTGGCTCTGCAACTAGCCGGCCTCGCTTGCGGCAGACCGAATCTTGCGTTCCCGCTCAACGCCCAGCTGCCTCTTGCAGCCCGATTAGACACGTTCTTCACCTACTCCTTCTCGCCCCAGACTTTCATCTCATCCTCCAACATCACATACTCATTTGGTGAAAATCACCCTACATGGCTGTCCATTGAGAGTGCAACCCGGAGACTATATGGAACGCCCAGAGGTATTGACATTCCCGACGACGACGTTATTGGCCAAAAGGTCGACATTGTGGCCACCGACGATAGCGGCTCAACGGCAATGAACTCGACGCTAGTCATTGCCAGAAAGCCCGCGCCTGTGGTCCAGATACCTCTCGAAGACCAGATCAAGAAATTTGGAAACTTTTCAGCGCCCTCGTCCGTCCTGTCATACCCGTCCACCCAGTTTCGGTACAGCTTCGACCATGATACATTCGGCAAGAACAGCGGCCTCAACTACTACGCCGTCTCATCCAATAACAGCCCCTTACCAGCCTGGGTCAAATTTGATGCCGATTCAATGACATTCTTTGGCAAATCGCCGCCATTCGAGTCTCTGGTGCAACCACCTCAGACTTTTGGCTTCAGCCTCGTCGCGTCCGACATTGTTGGTTTCGCTGCCACCGCGCTGACCTTTAACATTGTCGTTGGCAGCCACAAGCTCACTACCGAGAACCCCATTGCAACGATTAATGCGACGAGAGGTATTGCGGTTGACTTTGAAGGCCTGAAAGATGCCATTGCCCTCGATGGCAAACCGGTAAAATCGAGCGATCTCGACGTTACAACAGAAAACATGCCCCAATGGCTCAACTACGACAAGGATACTGGCAAGCTGAGCGGTACTCCTCGCGATGGGGACCATGCTAGCAACTTTACCATCACATATAGCAGCATGCTTTCTGCCACCTTGGACGTGCTTGTTGTCGTCAACATCGCGACTGGTCTCTTCAAGTCTACCTTTGAGGACATGGAGGCCCGCCCTGGCGGGAAATTTGATGTCGACCTAAGCCAATATTTCAGGAACTCATCCGACATCAATCTGAACGTGACAATCAGTCCAGCCGAAAAATGGCTCAAAGTCGATGGCTTCAAGCTATCTGGAAACGTACCAAAAGACTCAAAGGGCAACTTTGATGTCACTGTGCAGGCCAGTTCCAAATCCTCCAGCCTGTCTGAAAGCGAGAAACTTCATGTCAGTTTCCTGGCGCCAGACGGTACTCCAACCAGCACCTCAGTGACAACGAGCAGTCCCAGCTCGACGTCGACGCCCAAGGCTAGCGAATCGCCTTCCCCAGCGACGGGAGGTCGACTCAGCACGGGCGATATACTGCTCGCCACCATCATTCCGATTTTGTTCATTGCTCTCATGCTCATGCTCTTTGTCTGTTTTCTGCGACGCCGTCGGGCTAGCCGCAGTTATCTATCTAGCAAAACTCGACCAAATATCCTCAGCCCTATCGGCAGTCGCGGTTCCAATTCATCAACGCGTCGCGTCGAGAAGATGACCGCTGTGCCAAATAATGAAAAGCACATGCTGAAACCTACAGCGGCTGCTTATGTGGAGGCGGTTCCACGCGTCCCGGCAGCGAGACGGTCATCAGAGACGCTCGGTGGGAGCGAGGAGTACGGTGCAATGCCGGTACGATCGCCTACTACCAAGGGACAGCCAGGTGTGATACGAAGCATCAGCCCTCCCGTCAGCAATGATGAGAGACGCTCCTGGGAAACTGTCGAAGGAGACATTCCATACATGAGCGGCGCCAAGTCTACACACAACGACAATGAGCTTTTTACTATTCCAGGTACTCCCGAGTCTACACATCAAGTGTTCCCAGTCGACAGCTACCTTCATAAATCGGGCACAGGCGGATACAAAAAGGACATGGATGGCATAACCGGACTCAAGGATCGCGCATCAATGAAGACCCCAGCAATCGCCGACACGCCTACATTCTCACGCAGAGACCACAAAAGCGGCGATACATACTCGACCAAGACCACCAGCTCTGTCGCTCTCTCAATCAACGAGCGAGGCCGCAATCACAGGCCATCAGCACCGACAATTGCGGAAAGCGACGGATCAGACCCCAACTGGGAATCAATCACCATGTCTGACACAAGCAACGTGGATGTCCGGCCGCCAGAACCAGCATACATCACCACCGGCAACACTGCCGATAGCGTGCTCTGGGCCGACGTTACCTCCAACGGCACCCGGAGCCTCTTGACGTCACCCTCGTTTGGGTCCGCGGAGAATTGGCGCGTCATCGGCAAGCGGGAACCAACCCACATGAGCATTCGAGAAGTCGTCGATCAGTCCGAGTTTAGCCCGCTGTCGGAGAGTCGCGACGGCGCCATGCCCGGCGAGCGCTCAAGTCCCACGCCAACGCCCAAGAGCAAATGGGGCGAGGTCGGGGCCGAGAAGAAGACGACCATTACCGAGAGCCCGACCTTCCTGTCTACGGCCGCGAGTGCGTGGCGAAAGGATAATTCGGGCAAGCTGTCGGAGAGCAGCAGCTTCAAAGTGTTTATATAAGTTGCCAAGGGCCGAGGCTCCAAAACTTAAGCAAAGGTTTCGTTACTACTTGCTGGTGATTTCGAATTTTCTTCTTTTTGTTTGATGCAATTGATACCACAATATCCATAATGTTTTTTAGTACGAGAGAATAGAACTGGAAGTGAATTGATTGGAGCGCAAGGAGATGTACGAAAATTGGCGCATTTTGCAGCATATGTACTTTCTATGCATATCTTGGCGGTACATCTTTAATTTTATTTCAATTTCTATACTAGAATTGCCGAATGAAGTGCGAGCTTTACATGATCATATTCTTCTTGAAAACTGAAAGTCTATAATGAAATGGGAGCTTCTTATAATGACCTTCTGTACGTATGCGAACTGTCAAATAAATTGGAAGCTTTAAGTGTACTCTCGACAATTTTTCTGGTACTCGAATATGAATTCAAGACAAGTTTGACTGGTCTGAGCTCCGTTGCGTGAATCGGCATCTGGCAAACGGCAACATAAAACACCCACGTTTGCCTGCCACAGCCTTTGTACTTGAGATTTTCACTCCTTCACATCCTTCAAAATATTCACTTGCTGAGCGCCGTTTCAAATCATCCTTCGTCGCCCTTTCTGCGCGTCTTCCTCGTCAAATTCAGGCATCAGAATGCTGACAACTCTGTCATCGAGAGAGCTAATCCCAGACGAATATCTCAGTAAGCTCACTGGATTCGATAACTGGTACACATGGCACATCAAAGCCCGCATGGCTCTGCAGAGAATGGGTCTGCGGTACCTACTGAAGGATGACGGCCCCGAAGACTGGGAGGCCCCCGATGCCCTCCGCCGTCACGAATCTGACCAAGCCGCCGGTGTCCGCCTCTTGGTAGGCGGCCTCTCGGAGGACATGCTGGCGCGCGCGTACGCCAGTGGCTGGAGGCCCGAGAGCTCTACGGTATCGGGCACGCTGCAAACGCTCGAGGCCATCATCGACGAAGCGCAGCGACGCCGGCGTGAGGAGGCAGAGATGACGGCCGCGGCCCGCAGGCACCTTGTCGGCCTGGTGCGCGCAGATCTCGCCTCCGGCGCGCAGACGGTCAAGGAGTACATATTGACGGCAAAGCACTGCCACGACGGGCTGCTCGCGCGATACGGCGGCGACGGCGACGGCGTGGGACCAGTGGAGGAGCTTCTCGAGCAGCTGTTTGTGACGGCGCTAGTCGAGGGTATCGCGACGAGCAAGCCCGCCTGGTACGCCGAGTGGATAGAGAAACTGGAGCAGGGCACGCTGGCGCGCGGGGGAACACGGGCTGGCGTGACAGAGTGGCTACTGTCCAAGGATCGGGACGACAGTAAGCTTGCCGCGCAGCCGCCGCCGAGGAGTCGCGTCGCCGTTGTCACACCGGCTGCGCAAGGGAGTCAGGCCGCCAGCAGCTCTGAACTGGTGCACAGAGCTCAAGAAGCTTGCAGCTACTGCGCCGAGCATCATAGTAAGGCGTCTCCGCACAAAGAGAGAGATTGCTGGTATTTGAAACCGCACATGGCGCCGCGAAGATGGCGGGACCGTAACCACGTTGGGGTGAAGGCTATGAAAGAGGATCACGATGAGGTGGAGGCTACAAAGGAGGAACGACGAGGACAAGGCAAGAGGAAGAGACTAGGTGGATGTCTCCGCCACAGGCGTAGGCGTTGTGCTACATGCGACTTGAGAATGTTGGAGGGCAAGCCCTGAGATGTGAGGACATGACGGTGATACTGGTTCAGGATGGGTGCTGACAGTTGTGGGACAATCTACTGATGACTAGTCTTGAAAGACATGACATATTTTGTTTGCGATGGGAACTTCGGTAAAACTATAGCCACAGTGTATTATATTTTGGCCAACCTAGTTTAGCATACCTGTTAATTCTTGACTCGGAAATGCTATTGTTGTGCGGTGGCAACGTCCGTTTGATGCATTTGCAAACGGCAGCTGGTAACTGCAAGGTTGCCAGCTGGCAGATCTCAGGTTGCTGGGGTCACTATCACGCGGCGTAAGTAGGTACCTGATTCCTCCCATTCCCTTCCTGGGAGCTATGAAACCTCTCGTCTTCATCAACAGTTGGGCTTTTCACAGATGCAAATGAACAACGTAAGGTGTCAACCGAACGTGAACCTGAGACCAAGCTGTACAGCATTGACACGACATTACGACAAACCGAGCCGAAATATGATGCAGCTCCGCGGCCATGGGTCGTGGAAGGAATGGCACAAATTCGTGCTGGTCCAGCTAGACACGATGGGCCTTCGACATCTTCTCAACGCCGACCTGCGGCCGATGAGCGGCGCTGAACATGACCAGTACGCTTGGGAACAGAACCGAGCAGTACAGCTGTTGGTCGAGAACATGTCGGAGCAGGTTCTGCAGAGACTATGGAACAGCGGATGGGAAATATCCAGCGCCACGATCATGAACACGCTTGCGCTGCTGGCCGACCTGCTCGCGGAGCCGGAGCGCCATCCGCAGCAGAGCTACGAGGCGCACCGGGACATTGTCGACCTGACGCGGATAGATCTGGCACCCGCGTCCAACGGGCTCGATCAGTACTTAAAAGACGCGCAGCAGTGCCACCTGCGGCTGCTCGCACGCTACGGCGGGGAAAACGGAAGCGTCGAGGAGCTGCTTGAGCACCTCTTCACGTCGTCAGTTATGGAAGGTCTCAAAGCAGCCCAGCCCACCAACTACACACAATGGATGCTCGAGCTGGACCGGCCGACGCAGTCAGAATTTGTGACGCAGCTAGTATCGCTCGTCAAATATCCATTTATGGATATCCCGGGCCGACAAGGGGACTTTGCCGCGCTGGCAGGGGCGCCAAGACGACTCACAGATCGGGAACAAAGCAAGTCGCAGAGACGGCGTGCTCGTCGTGCAGCGAAGCGAAGCCGCGCAGCTTGGCGACTACCGCCCTACGTGCCTTGCCATAAGCGATATCGGGGTAAAGACTATCCGGATCGTTACTGGCCTCGTTATGATGACACGACGGTAGAGGTAAAGGGCCATGGTGGCTCTTATATAGTGGACGAGATACTGTAATGGCATCTTGATATTTTCAAGGTGTCTTGACAAGCTTGGATTGTACGTTGTTTTGTCATTTCTCTTCTCGACCGACTGGGGTTATACGTGGGTAGCGAGTGTTGTTGTCCTGGATGGCCGTGCATGATATATGTGTGCCGTCTCATGGGGTCGAAGGGGTATATGTATTCTAATTGCAGAGTCGCTGGCAGATGTACGATGACTGGTCTTGTTACTTTGTAGGAGCAACGATATGGGCGACGCTTCATCAAAAGTACAAGATAATGTTTGGAAAATGAAAAATTTTCAACCTTCAGTGCTCTTGCTCTAAGTATCTTGAAATGTGGTGCTGGTAGATATCTAGAGCACCAACTGCATCGGGCATTAACAAGGCAAGGCTGTTGTTGGGTGGTGAGGCTGGGCGTAGAGAAGCTAGAAAAGGTTCTGGCGGGACGGGAGGGGTGCGATTAGATATTCGTAGATGGGAACACGCGACCTGCAAAGAAAACACGGCTGAAGAAAATTTTCTTGGACCTGCCTTGGAGGGTAGGAATTTGGAGGGGTTGGGATTCTGGTGGCTTGTTCTGAAAGGAGAAGAGTCTGGTGTGGCGCTGGCACTGTGCACGTCACAATCTTGGGAAGGCGTGAGTGGTGAGAAGCTGTGCAGGTTTTAAAAAGCTGTTGTGCAAGAGGAGAGAACCAAGATTGGATTTCTTTTGTCACCGGGGGGACATGGTGAGTACAAGGGTAATTGGTTATCGGGAAGCAGGGGAACCTGGCGATTTTGGGCAGTTTCAAGCGGCCGTGTCGGCCGGGCCTTGGCCTGCAGCTGGAGGGGCCCGGGAATCCTACCCCAACATGATAGATATATCCCCCACCTTTTTGCAAATCTGATGCTAAAAATGGGAGTAAGAGGAGGGGAGCGGAGGGCACGGCATCGATAGAATTTGCTTCTCTTCTTTTTTTTTTCCTTCTTCTTTTTCTTTTTTCGATTCTTCTGACATTTCGCTAAAGATGAAACCGTTTAGTTAGGCAACAACGGCTGTCGTCGGCGGTAACGTGCCGGGATAAGAGACGATTATGTGCCACCTGTGCGTGCGTGGCACAGGTTGCCTGCTGGGCAGGTACCTACGTTAGTATGGGTAGGCAGGCGAATATGCTGTGGGAGATTGAAGAAAACTTGATTTGAGCACATGATGTGACAGCAAAGGAAGGCGAATAGGTAAGCAGACAAGCAAGCAAGCCCCGTTTCCCCCATATCCAAAGTCTCGATTTTCTCTTTCGGGGTTGGATATAGAAATAGTTCATCTATGCGGCACGGATGCTCATGGGCGCCTCGCATTGGTTAATAAGAAACTGGCCCGTGTTTGTGATGCAGACTTTGTGATGCAGAATCTCGCGTGACGACTCTCACCAGTCCGTGCCTAGTTATTAGAGTCACCTGGCTAGAGGTAGGACAGCCATGCCCAACAAGCAGGAAGTACATGCCATCATCGCTGTTACTATCAGAAGACAGTAGATATTTTGCGGCATATCTGTTAACATGGCTGCGGAAGCGGGGGCATGGGCTTGTATCTTGGTAGCGTGCCTTTTCTGACCGGTTTGCGGGGACCCTGAAGACTGCCCTAGCCAAAGCAGACACGTACTGAGTACACCAGCACATGGATAAAAAAAGACGAGTGTCAAATGGAACTGCCTAGAGTACATCCGTAGAGTCATCGGATTCCTATCCCTTGTGCTATTGTAATCAGGCACCAGTGCCAAGTGTGTGCCCTCAAAAGAAGCTCAGAGTAGGTATATAAGGTAACTAGCTCCTATTTACTTCCTACTTGCTGGTATCCCAATGGTGTATTCCGAAGTACGACCAGCAGCCCCTCCCTTTATTAGAGCTAACCCTGCCTTGTACCTTGGTTAGTGCCAGCATCACCAGCCAGCAGTGCCGTGATCTGGATTTTCTCTGCCAAAAACCCTTTCGCCGCCCCATTTCTTCCTCAATCCCGCCCCCCAATCCCCCAATCACGGTCAATCACTCCGTTCTGTGTGTCGTCCTCCCTACCTCGCCCTGCCCGGTTGCCCCCCCCCTCCATCCTGGGTCGACAGCGCGCCAGCCGGATCGTCCTACTCTCTCTGCCTTGAAAACCCAACTCACACTTCGGCCCTATCCCTCTCACCACTTTGCGTCAACAAGATTCTCCCATCGAGCGAGCGACAACGACCTTTTGCGTCGCATTCTGATCCTTTTCGTGAGGCCAGCGCCTGCCCGCACCTCCGCCACTCTCCAAGTCACCCCCCGGCCACAGCCCCGCGCACGGTTTCGTCCATCAATCCATCCCACCTCCCCACGAAACAACCGCAGAACCGCACAATCCCATCATCTTCGCGGTAGCTGCCCTCGCGCTGCTCCCCCGACAAAACATCCCTTTTCCGCAGCTATGGGTCAAACCCTCTCGGAGCCGGTGGTCGATAAGGTGTGTTTTTATTTTTTTCGACGTCTCTCGAGTCTTGTTCAGCCCCCGCCGCGGTCGCTATCGGGGTCGAACGTGCCCGCCCTGTCATGCTATAGCTAGGGTCAGCCATGCTCAACGCGCCTGTTGCCTTGCTGGCTCTACGAGCTTGTGGATCGTCAGAATGGTCATGAATCTCCTATTTCTGCCAAATCTCTGAGAGTCCGTAGCAGCTACGCTTCTTACAACTATCAGACACCCGGATGATGCGCATTAACGCGACTTGTTGAGCACGGAAATCCCTTCCTCCACGTGCCCCGCATTCAGTCGCCCGCCACCACAAACCACTCTTGATATTCGTGCGGGCAGTCCTCTCGGGAGCCATGACCTTGTACTGCCAAAAGACTCAAATTATGCCAATGCTAACGCTTATCTCTTTTTTCCCTCGTGCAGAACTCATCCAAGGGCGAAGATGATATCCTCTATTATGGCGTTTCCTCCATGCAAGGATGGCGCATCAGCATGGAAGATGCCGACACCACCGTCCTCAACCTGATTCCTTCTCCTACCGCCGAAGAGGCCGAGGTCCACAAGAATGCTCGACTGTCTTTTTTCGGTGTATACGATGGACATGGTGGTGAAAAGGTAGCGACCTACTGCGGCGCCAATATGCATAATATCATCGCCAGACAAGAGTCTTTCAAGAAGGGCGACTATGTCCAGGGCCTCAAGGACGGGTTTCTCGCCGCCGACAGGGCTATGCTCGGGGGTATGCTACCGCTCTTACCAACACTCCTACCGCCCTCCGTGGTCGCTAACGTGTACTCTTAGACCCCAGATTCGAGGACGAGGTTTCCGGCTGTACCGCTTGCGTCAGCTTGATTGTTGGCAACAAAATCTTTGTGGTACGTCTTCGAAACCTACTTTGAGTGACCTCAAATGAGACCAAAAGGCGGCTAATACGCGAAACAGGCCAACGCTGGTGATTCGCGAGGTGTTTTGGGTATCAAGGGTCGCGCGAAGCCCATGTCTGACGACCACAAGCCCCAACTCGAGGCCGAGAAGAACCGTATTACTGCCGCCGGTGGTTTTGTCGACTTTGGACGTGTCAATGGCAACCTGGCACTGTCTCGCGCCATTGGTGATTTCGAGTTCAAGAAGGTCGCTGAGCTACCCCCGGAGGCCCAGATTGTCACTGCTTTCCCCGATGTTTCGCAGCACGATCTGACTGACGAGGACGAGTTCCTTGTCCTCGCTTGCGATGGTAGGTTTCAAAACGGAATCATTGATAGCTGAACATGTCCGTTCTGATCAATCTGGTCGCGATACTGACTCTTGTGTAGGCATCTGGGACTGCCAATCCTCTCAGGCCGTCGTCGAATTCGTTCGTCGTGGCATTGCCGCCAAGCAGGACCTCGAAAAGATTTGCGAAAACATGATGGATAACTGTCTGGCTTCCAACTCTGAAACTGGAGGTGTCGGCTGTGACAATATGACCATGATCATCATTGCGTTTCTCAACGGCAAGACTAAAGAGCAATGGTACGACGAGATTGCCAAGCGTGTTGCCAACGGTGACGGTCCTTGCGCTCCTCCCGAATACGGTATGTTTATTCAGCCAGAGCCTATGTGCGCGTGCGCCTTTTAAGCAACCAAGACTAACCCTCATCAGCCGAATTTCGTGGCCCCGGCGTACACCACAACTACGACAGCGACAGCGCATTTGAAATGGATGCCGATGGCAAAAAGGACTTTGGAGCTGGTGGGTCTCGCGGTCGAATTATTTTCCTCGGCGATGGCACAGAGGTTCTTACGGGTTCAGATGATACCGAAATGTTCGATAATGCCGACGAAGACCAGGATCTTGAGAGTCAGGTCTCCAAATCCACGACGACCGATCAGAACGAAAAGGATGTCAAAGGCGCAAAGACCGAGCCTTCTGCTCCCGCATCGAACTCGGACGAGTCCGCCGAATCCAAGTCAGCCCCCGCTTCCGACAGCAAAGAAAAGCAAGATACGCCCGCCTCGGAAGAGACTAAAAAGGACTAGGTGGCCATCTTGACCGGCCAGGATGACGATACAATGGTTGAAGTGGGTGACAGTGTAACAATTGAACCCCACGACTAAAAGCATCCACAACACAGCCACCACCCCCGTATCTTTTTTCGCTTTTATCCACCTTGTCTTACGCTTCAAAGATCTCCATTTTTGGCGATGATATCCTCCTGTACCTCTTTATTCCATGCTGCCCATTATCTCTTTCGAACCAAATCTGCTAGTAAACCCCGGGATCTGTTGGAAGGAGCAGTGTCGGCTTTTCTTAGACATGACTTATATATTTTTTCCATGGCCCCGTTCAACGCTATGCAGCCAAAAAGAATACCTGGACATGAGGAAGCGATGTGATGTGGAGAAGGAGTGGACGAAGTCCTGTGCCAAAGGACGGTGGGCGCTTTTTACTCTTGTGACGAAGATATGAATTTTAGAAGGGGGTAGGAGAGGAGATGATGACCTGCAAAGATCTCGCGGCCCCAAAGAAAGCAAATGAAGACGGAAAGGGGAGGATGACGAAGCTGGGGAATGAATGGCTTTTATTTTTACTTTTTTTTTGTAAAGACGAGAGGCGAAGGGAAGGGGAGGAGAAGACGAAGGACGTGAAAAAGCTGTCGAGGATTTGTATTTCGAGAGATCCAAGAAAAAGACATGCAAAGAAAAACTCAAGTATTCGCATTGCTCTTGGCATCGATATATCTTTGAAGCTCATGTTGTCGAATTTTTCTATCGAGGAAGGGGTTGCTATAAATGTTGGGGTATCTATATTTTCTGGCCTTGCTTCTTTCATGCAATCTAACTGACAATGATGGCGTTGGGCTTCCGTCTCTATATAGAAAAACCTCGATATGTCCAAGGGAAGATTGATTTGCGCCGCTTTTGGGGTTCCCAAAATTTTCAATGCAAAGAATTTACGTATTGTACAAGTGGGTGATTTCCGCCCTGTTCACCCGCGGTGGCGGCGGCGGCTGCTTCTTCTGTCTTGGTTTCTTTCTCCGGTTCTGTCTTATTCGACGACGGTTCGCTCGTTTGGCCGCTTGCCGTCTCGCTCTGCTTCAACATTCTTTGCTGCTTCTTCTTCTGCTTCTCTACTAGCCACGCCGGCTTCGCGTGCTGGTTGTACACGACCATGCGCCTCACGTCAAACACGCGGTCCAAACGCACCTCTGTCCGCGCACTCTGGCCGTCGATCCCCTCAAGTGCAATCGTTACCGCCTCTGGCTCCACCAGGCCGGCAGCAGCAGCCCTGTCGTCCTCCGTTTTCGCGGCCGCGGAGGCGGCGGTGGTGGTACCCTCGCGCTGCAGGCGGCAATCGGACGCGCGCGCGTCACGCAGTACGTCGACGAGCCCGTCCGCGGGCATGTAGCCCTCAGTCGTGTGGCGCATCACGGCCTCGACGGCGCGGACGGCGTGCGCCTTGATCTCGACGGGCGCCTTTTGGATCGCGCGCGCCATGGCCGGGGACAGTATTCGCGGCGGAATAGCGTCGTCTCCTTTGTCGAGGAGGGCCTGGGCGACGGCCGTGCGGGCCGCGCGCACAACCAGTGCGCGTTCCTTGACGGCGTAGAAGACGACGACGGCGAGTGCGGCAGGGCTGCGCGTGGCCCGGCACAGGTTAATCAGGTGGTGGTAGGTGTCACCGGCGGCGGTGCGCTCGCCGACCGCAGTGTCGTCGCGCCGCGCGGGCATGCCGTGGTCGAGCGCCCACAGCGTCGTATCCCAGTCGCAGACGTGCGGCTGTGCGCAGTGCTCGAGGATGAGGTTGCGCGTGCTGCTGGGCATGGTGGGCCGGCCCTGCTCCGCGGCGAGGCGCTCGACGAGCAGGCGATGGTCAGAGTGGTGGCTGCTCGCGGCGGCCGTCGGGTGGAAGAGGAAGAACTCGCTGAGCACGGCGTTGACGGATTCCTCAGTGAGCCACGCGGGGCCGAATCGCGCGATTTGCTTGCGCATAAACGACGGGAGAGTCTCGCCCGCGCGAAAGGCCTGGTAGGCGGCCGCGCCGGCGGTAATGATGCCGACGCCGCGACGCGTGCCCGGGTCCGCGAAGAAGCCGAGGTCAAACATGGCGGCCTCGACCTGCAGACGGGCGTCGTCGCGCTGCACGAGCTGCAGGAAATGGAGCCAGGTGCGCGTGTTGGGGTAGAAGCAGCGCTCGCGCATCTTGACGAGCACCTTGTGGAAGAAGCGCGCGTCGTGCGCCTGCGCGTAGCTGGCGAGCAGGATGTTGAAGGCGTCCGTGTCGAGCGGCACGCCCCATCTCTCGGCTTGGGCGAGCAGGCGCTCGGCGGAGGCGCGGTGGCCGCCGTGCGTGGCCATGAACTGTAGCGCCATCTGAAGGACTGGCGTGGTGATGCAGCTGCGCGCGGCGGGATCCTCAAAAGCCTCCATGATCATACGGACGCGGATCTTGTCGGTGTGGATGCCGTAGTGGTAGATTGACAGCGTCTTGCCCGGTTTTAGGCGACCGTAGACGATCGTCCTGATAAAGGTGTCAAACGACGCCTGGGTCCATCGCGTCGGCCGCGGCAACCTTTCGTACGCGCAGTCGATCCAGTACTGCTGCTCCCTATGGAACCATATGTTGTCCAGCTGGTCCGGCGGCACAAACGCGCCTCCGTTATCGGCGTCATCGATCGCGGGCCACAGCCGCCGCGTCGTGTAGTCCACGGTCGTCACCTCGCCGAGCCTGTACACCTCGACGTCTTTGCACACGGCGATGAGCTCGTCGGCTGCCTGCGCGAGCACGGGCGCGCGTCCACGCAGCACGACTGCCGTGGGGCTATCGCGGTCGCCTGTCATGCGCAACCGCGCCGCGAGCCCCGTGCGCGCCGCAACGTAGTCGACGCTCTTGCTGCTCCCCGCGACGTCGAGCGCCCACGTCTTGGGCAGCACGATGCGCATGGCGTGCATGGCGGGCGCGCGGCCGGCGACGTGCGGCTGCGTCGTGTGCTTGAGCAGCCCCAAGGTGTCGAGGGCGTCGCGGCGGCGCACCCGGCCGGCCCGGGCCGCGAGCGTCTCCTCGCCGACACGGATGCGTGCAACGAGCCGCGCGCGCCGCAGACTCAGAGCGGTGGCCTCGGCGGTGGGGTACTGCCGCGCGGGCGGGATGTACGTGGTGCCGAGCATCTCGGTCACAGCGGCTTCGGTCTCGGGCGTCTTGTGTCGGTACGCGTGGCGGATCTCTCTGTTACGAGCCAGGTTCGTCTGGGCTATCTCGCTGACTTGTGCGGTTTCCTCGACTACTCGTCCATCTTTGGAGTCGGCTTGGACGGCTGTGTCGCGCGCGGCGGCGATCGGGGAGGAGGCGCTCAGGTGCAAAGAGCGCTGAGCTAGACACTGCGTACGCCCTCGTCCAATATTCGGGCTCGATGCGGCTGCACTAAATCGAGGTGCACCGAGCCGAATGGCTCGCGCCCTGAATAGTGCCGCGACTCCCGCATACATGGGCGTGTTACGCCGGGTATTGTGCGATTTGCGTTGTTCATGAATGTGTACTAAGCTGGTGGTTGATAGGCCAAAACGGCTAAAAGTTTCGTAATCCTAGCAACGCCAGGGCGTCACGTGCAGCGTTTGAATGTGAGATTAAGTGCGACAAAAGGCAGATGTTGCAGCCATTACTTTGTAGAGGCTGCGTCGGGCCGAGCGACATGTTGGGATATCTTGACATGCAAGTTTTCCTTCTTTTTCGTTTCCTGTTTTGGGTCAACGTGCATGACCGATGACGGCACCAGAGCTTGTTCCAGAGGCCAAGCAACTAACCATCCAACTGCGGACCTCGTAGTGATAGATCCAGATGCGAGTATGCAAAATCTACAAAATTGCACACTTGATGCTAGTTTCCAACTGAACTAGTAGGCATTGATGATTTCGGTATCCCCGACATAGTGGTGAGTGCAGGGACCGGAGGAAAACTCGGAGGGCGCATCCGAATGTCAAAGGAAAGGCAGCCCAACCAAGCAGCATGCCCCGCCTCGCACGACATAGAGTCTGAGATGGGCGCCCTGCCTTTTACGCCTGGCCAGATGACCTTGTCTCTTACCTTGGCGTCCGGCAGCTGCCCGATGTCGCAAGATGGTGCTGCGAGATGGCAAACATGGGCAGGCTAATGAACCCCTCTCACGCAATCGTGTGTTGCTGTCGTCAACCAGTCTACTCCTTCTCGTTATTGACTGGGCCGGCAACATGGCAACATTTCGGACTCGATTGCCCCTGGGAATCTCGGTCGTAACCGGCGGTTTTCAATGGACATATCAAAGAGCGGTAGAGTCCGGGGTACTCTCCGTCAACCGGGTTGCTCACCGTCATGTCTCGACTGCTGCAGCTGCGACCCCAATGAACCACCAGTCAGCCCCGGGCGCCAAAAGCGCAGTCCTGCACAGGAACGTCAAGGTACCACCGATGCAAGTAGTCGAGGCAAAAGGAACGCGCATGAGATTTTCGTGTGGACATGAAATAGAGGACACCACAGGCGGGGCGTCAGTGGCCTGCCTGGGACATGGGAACAAAAGGGTTCGGCAGGCCATGATTGATCAGATGGACAAGTTTTCTTATAGCAACTCCATGTTTTTCGGTCATCAAGTGGGAGAGGACCTGGCCACGGAGCTCATTAATGGAACAGGTGGCGCCATGGCCAAGGCGTACATCTTGTCATCTGGTTTGTCACGTCCACGACCGAAGAAATCACCGACTTAGAAGCCACTTACTGACATCTGGAAAGGATCTGAAGCTATGGATGCAGCTATGAAAATGGCACGGCAATACTACACGGAGCTGAGTCCTAAAGAGCTGAAGCGTACACAATTCATTGCGCGAGAGGGGTCTTATCACGGCACGACACTGGGCTCACTGTCAATGAGTGGGCATGTTGCCCGACGAAAATTGTTCCTCGATATGCTTTTACCAAACGTGCACCGAGTCTCGGCATGCAATGCTTACAGAGGCATGCAGCCTGGCCAAACAAACGAGGAGTATGTTGAGCAATTGGCGAGTGAGCTTGACAAAAAGTTCCAGCAAGTTGGTCCTGATACGGTTTGCGCCTTCGTTGCTGAGCCAGTTGTCGGAGCGGTACGTTTTCAAAACTCATGACTAGGAGCATGGGCACTGATAGGTCGTTGCTTTTTGACAGACACTGGGATGTGTTCCCGCCGTTCCCAGCTATTTCAAGGCCATGAGACGGGTCTGCGATAAGTACGGCGCGCTGCTTATTCTAGACGGTTGGTGCAACTCGATTTCGGGAATAGCAAAAAACTGACTTTGTGGTAGAAGTCATGTCTGGAATGGGTCGCTGCGGATCGTTGCATGTGTGGCAGCAGGAGGGCGTGGTGCCCGATATACAGACCATGGCGAAAGGCCTGGGTGGAGGATATGCTCCTGTGGCTGGTATGATGATCAATCACCGTGTCGCAGATACGTTGGCGGCAGGAACTGGGTATGTTCATCCGTACACCTTCACAACAACAGCTCTGCTAACCGGACTTCAGGGCTTTTATCCACGGCCACACGTATCAGGGCCACCCAGTCGCCTGCGCGGCCGCGTTGGAGGTGCAGCGAATCGTGCGCGAAGACAAGCTCGTCAAAAATGTCAAGAAGACAGGAAAGCTACTCGGCCAGCTATTACACCAAAAACTTGATCATCATCCGAATGTGGGCAACGTACGAGGAAAGGGTCTCTTTTGGGGTGTAAGTGTAACCGGGTCGCAACGGGTGACAGGCGCGCTGACATTTTTCAAGATTGAGTTTGTGCGCGACAAGAAGAACAAGACGCCTTTCCCAGTGGAAGCCGGCATAGCGAATGCAGTGCACACCACGGGCCTGATGGACGCGGGCATTATGCTGTATCCTGGGACGGGCACGATGGACGGGGTGAGTGGTGACCACGTGCTGGTATCACCAGTCTACACGAGCACCGAGGAGGATATTGGGAGGATTGTGGAGAGGATCCAGAAGACAGTCGACAGGACATTCTACAAGGTGTGAGGAAGAGTTATAGTTGCCAATGTTGGGGCTGCATCAGCGTCGTGGCGGCGCATCACGACCGAGACTGGCATGGCAACACGTACTGACAATAAGCTATGGGAGAGCTTGAAGAGTAATACACGACTACCCCTGTGCTTAGACAATTATCATTTTGTGCATTTTGAAGTTTGAGATTAGAGTAGTTTATCGGCAAACTTGCCTACTTGGTTGGTGCAATCATGTGTCAAGAGTCTGTTAATAGCTCGCTGACACCTCTAAGGCCTACTCGACTGCGCAGTGAGGACATTAATAGACACACACACATAATAATAATAATTCATTTGGGGAACATAGCAGAGAAATAAGAACAGAGAAGGATATTAATTTGTTATCATATCATTATTACTGCTATGACCTGAAATATACTATGATCGTCTGGATCAGGTTGGTAGACAGCAATACGACCGCAGGATCAGTTTAATAAGGGACATCGCTTCCAAATGAGAGCGTCAACCTCTTTCGCTCTGGCTAATAATTTCTCGAGGTTTGGCCGTATCCTTGGTAAATGCGATCAGCTTATTTTTATAATGCACTTGCTTCCTTTCTAGCAGTACCCAAGCTCTTCAGCTCTACTCTACGTAATGGTATTACTCTTGATTGATGAAGCTATCTGTGCGAATAACCAAGCAGCGAGAATCTTCACAAGCTCTAAGCTGTCCGCACAATGGAGAACTTGACAAATACTAGAAACCGTATAGATATACTGTAGAGTCTTATGGCCTTGGAAGCAAATCGTACTTTTGTCCTGCCTTGTCGTACTTGTAAGCGTAGTCTGCCACATCAAAGCCCCAGTCGCCATCGCCGTTGAAGTTCTTGTCACAGACCGCCTTGTTGTTATTCATCAGAGCTTCGCAGTACGGTCTAAGAATCGTTAGCATTTGCAACAGTATCAATGTTGTGATTTATAGTTGCTGACCCCAAGTTTCCCTTGTAAATGATCTTGTACCATGTGCCGTCACTGGCACTAGGACTGGTGCTTGACGGGTCAAACTGCTTGATCTTGTATTTGGAGAGAAGGCCGTTCAGAGTACCGCCCTGAGAGTTCTGAGATTGAAGGCTGACAGGGAACAGATATGCCCTTTGGATAGAACAGTCAGTAGCGTGTCAAGTGTGGTAGCAGGCTTGTCAACAAATAA